>JAODTK010005781.1:0-467007 GCA_026419785.1 Sclerodactyla briareus | reverse complement strand
CGTTTACTATGTCCTTGGCTCAAGTTCAGCATCCTCTGATTCTCCAGCTTTGTGGTAAATGTTGCATATTAGACATTTGGAAGTGTTTCTTTCTGTACAGAGAGATTGAGACTGGAATAAGCCTCCCTTGTAGATGTTCTTCATCTTCAAGAACAGTCCTTGCCTTGTTTCTCATGAATTTGGGAGATTTCTTTGAATTATTTCTTCTTGGTTGTTGTGGTTTCCAGGGTCTTTATTCATGAGTTCCATAAACTCAACCACCCAGTAAGCCCCATATCCATCAAAATATACATAGGAAGGGAAGGGTGGGACGAACATTTTTCTGTCAGCTCCCTTCTAGATTGGGTGCTTTTGAAAAGTCTGCTTCATTGGTCCAATATTGACGAGGCAGTGGGTGGCGGGTTCTTCTCCGATTGATTGCGGTTTTTACTCCGACTTTGTACATGCCACTCATGATTAGCAGTCTGACTCAGAAAATGACTCCATTAGCCAGCAATCCCTATAAGGCTCTGCTGTCATGATAGTGGTCCAGATCCATGAGAGCCAGGCCAATACTCATAGCAGCCTGAATTGTTGGGATAGACTAAAGACCCTCAAAAGTACTTCTGTACAAAGTGGAGAATGGAATGCTATATGATTGCTACACATGGAAAGCATTAGCATGTTTTGTTCCAAACTTTAGTGTTAAATCATCAAGAAGATGGAGATCCCTGAATGATACCTCCATTGAACAAAAATGCAGTGGAACTATTAGAACCTTGAAAAAACAGCATCTTTGTCGAAGGACCGCAGCTTATCAACATTCCCCTTGCGAAGATCGAAAAAGACCTTACTGTCCGTGATAAATTCAAAGAATCTCCAGATCGACACATTCATGGTGTCCTAGATGAACCCCCAGAAATTTTCCTGGGTATGCTCACTGTGGTAAACGGGAAACCAACTCACACCTCAACTTTTTGACCATTATTGATCAGTGTTTCCTGAGGGCAGAGAACAATTCTTGCCTGAGTATTCCAGTCGAACTATCAAATAAGCGAATAAGTTCCTTACTGCACCATGAGGGCCTCAAGGCACAAAGGGAACTGCCCCCCATCACAAGTGAGTTGGCCTGCCAAGGCTTCTTTCACCCAGTCATCACTTACCCGGTGGAGTGATCGCTGCGCTAACGATAACACGCACAGTGTGGGTGATCTCCGCTCGCTGAATTCGGCAATGTCCTACTTTGCTTCCTAGTTGGCCTATCTTATGTTCATGCAGTAGGGGGGGGGGGTCTTGTAGATATTTTTTGGCTCACGGATTGGCAATTACCTGTGATACTGAAGGAACAGCAAGACACCCCCTTGGTATCCTGGACCCCGGCCTTGCACAACCAGCCAGTAACAAATGTAGCCACTTACCTGATCCCACCAGCACTGGCCTACATCTTGTTGTGGCAGGAGGATTGCGAAAATGTTTGTATCGTGTGATATTTTGCAATTCCAAAATATCACCGTAAAATACCAGTTGATTTTAATCAAATATTTATTATATTATAAATCGCACTGCTGGAGTCATTATGAAGAATTTCTCCATCAATTAACCATGTGAAATTGTAGTCCCTCAGAAAACCCTTGGATCACTGAATCACACACACATGATTGGACATATCCTTCAACTATGTTTGAAGATGTCAAGACTATTGTTCTCCAATCGCTACATTTATTAGGATCATGGCATTCTATGACTGGTAAGCCAGTACTTAGTATTTTGATTTGATTTGATTTGGAATTCCACGGAAGAGCCAGTAAGGCTCATCAAGAACCTTGGCCCGATTGATCTTCACTATGCTCAGATTATGATATCGAGGCGGGTGTTATACCAAATCCCACCGCTCCCAGGACTTCTTATTTTTTTCCGCACCTGGAGGAAGTAAAAGTTCAAATTCAACATGATTAACTTCACTGCTCACAGCCGCCTGACAAGACTTATTGCAAATATCCTGTCACAAACGCCTATTAACCCCCATAACCTCCACTGCAGTACAGTGGATCCATGAAGTGAAGACTGAAAACCTCGGCCCTTGCAACTGGCAAGTATAGCATCTAGAAAAAACGTCCAGTGGCTGCCTGGATTCAAACCCAGATGTTATCGTTTGAGACTGTGGTTAGGAAAGACACCTGGCACTCACAAATTCTACTATAACTCTACCTATAACTCTAGACAAATGTGCCTCAATTTCAAATAATTATTATTTATCTTCAACTCCCAATAATGAGAACAACCACACTCAAAATATATGTATATGTTTATACAGTAGAAAATAAAAATTAATATTGGATATCCACTCCAGACTTTTTAGAAAGATTTAGTCGGCGATCTCACAGGTATTCAGCAGTTTTCCAAAGTATTCCAATTGACTAAGGATATCAACTCAAATTTTCACTCTGACTATCATTCATAACCATCAGTGAACTGGAATGTCTCAATTATTGCTTATCAAACCAACAGGTATGGTGCAGTGTCTAATTCAATTATCCATACTGGGTCCTGGAATCAGGAATCGTCTGGTGATGTATAGGACTAAATGTGACACAGAAATCTTAGTTGGCCAGCCAGGTCTTATTTTCTAATCAGGAGTGTGTGCTATATCGTTACTAGCATCAGAACAGTCCCGAACCCATTCTGTTTCTTCATCAATTTTCGGTTTCTTCATCTTCCATTGCATATCTCTGGTTCTCGCTCTTCCGAATGCTGGTAATTTCCCACAGCAATTGGAGGTCAAAAACCATAGAAAATGCTTGAGTTGCCCCCTCTCCTCACATGAAGATTCTTCTTTGGGTTGTCTATATGGATGCCCACTTATGACCCATCAGATACTTTTCTTATTGTAAATTCGAACTCTGCCTTCGTAATGTTAAAATTCGGACATCATCCATCTTGTGGCAATAAAAGATTCCCGGTTAAATTTGTCAGTGTTTCCGACACCGATTTGTGTTTATTCTCATGGGTACCTGGTGGTTTGTAACTTCTGTATTTGTCTATTTTCATGTTGTGCTGCTTATTTTTAACTCATATACTTCTTCCAAATCTTTCTATTCTTGTTTCCGCGATTCTTGTTGCAGACAGGCGGCCATCGTTGTGGGTGGATGAGTACGACCATGGACGTTCATTCAGAATCAGAACAAGTACGGTTCGGTGCTACGACTTGTTCTTGCCTCATTCCTATTGTCGACTTCCTGATAGGACTTAAAGTAGGATTGTCATACGTACGGGAATGTGCGTTGCATATCACATGGAGAATCACAGGTTTAATAGTATTTTTACTGATACACGGGAATTTGTAAATTTGATATTTTTTGAGGGAATTTTAGCCTGTGAACACAGGTTGACAAAGTTTAAGGGGAGAAGCTCAGCTTCTTCCTAATAATACTTCAAGTTTGCTGAGCATTAGTTAAAGGCGCAATGGTCATGTAACATAATTTCTTTAAAACGACACAGGTGAGAGGTGACCTAACCTAGAGATAATTCAATGATGGTGAAGTCAAGGTCTCCATCAGGTTTACCAATGAACAGGGGATTAAGTTGCTTGTCGTGTGAAGAGGCGCTGCGTTTGGAATACAAGACTAGAAATCTTAATCTTGAATCCAGTTCGTAATTTGGTGTGAAGTTTTTGATTCCTTGAGTCCGAGCAACCTATTGTCAGGCCCCTGACAGTGTGTGTATTCCCTGTGTTGGCAGTGGCATGTTGTGTGTATGTGTAAAGGCCCTGGCTTGTTAACACTTACCTAACCTCACCTGGATGTATACGCTCATACCTGTAGTGAGCTTCCCATAATGATTATCATTAATGCCTGACAGGTGCTTAGCTTGATCAGGATGGAGATCAGTCAAGGGTCCTTAAGCCTCTCATCGCTCTGGTTCTTATGGGAGTAGAGTTGATCTTGGCAAGACCGATAATCACATTTTGTTGACAAATTGATAAACCTGTTGAAGGATGATATTTCAGTCAACGTTACCTAAATTGACAGATCCTGTGAATGGCTTGTATGTTCTCCAATGCGTTCATGATAATTTCAATTTGAGGGCATGTTAACGGTCAACATAGTCACAGAGTTGATGACCATTTCTGGTTGTTTCTTTTCACCAGGGTAAGGTGGCCTTCTTGGATGAAGCCACCAGTTCTTTACCAGGGCGGTCCATAAAACAACGGCAAGGAACACGAGGCCTGGTATCAGGAGTATTCCTCTCTGATGGAGAGAGAAGGGAGCGATAACAGAAATGGAATATCCTCAAAGAGGTACAAGTAGATTGAATCTGAGGGATTGACCCAGGGGGTCTAGCTATGCTAGTCTGAAGAGTTGAGCCCAGGAGTCTAGCTATGCTAGGTCTGAGGGGTTGACCCCAGGGGTCCAGCTATGCAAGGTCTGATGAGTTGAGCCCAGGGTTCTAGCTATGCTAGGTCTGAGGGGTTGACCCCAGGGGTCAGCTATGCTAGGTCTGAGGGGTTGACCCCAGGGGTCCAGCTATGCTAGGTCTGAGGGGTTGACCCCGGGGGTCTAGCTATGCTAGTCTGAGGAGTTGAGCCCAGGAGTCTAGCTATGCTAGGCCCGAGAGGTTGAGCCCAGGGGTCCAGCTATGCTAGGTCTGAGGGGTTGAGTCCAGGGGTCTAGCTACGCTAGGTCTGAGGGGTTGACCCCAGAGGTCCAGCTATGCTGTGCTTGAGGGGTAGAGGTCAGGGGTCTAGCTATGCTAGTCTGAGGAGTTGAGCCCAGGAGTCTAGCTATGCTAGGTCTGAGGGGTTGACCCAGGGGTCCAGCTATGCAAGGTCTGATGAGTTGAGCCCAGGGGTCCAGCTATGCAAGGTCTGATGAGTTGAGCCCAGGGGTCCAGCTATGCAAGGTCTGATGAGTTGAGCCCAGGGGTCTAGCTATGCAAGGTCTGATGAGTTGAGCCCAGGGGTCTAGCTATGCAAGGTCTGATGAGTTGAGCCCAGGGGTCTAGCTATGCTGGGTCTGAGGGGCTGAGCCCAGGGGTCTAGCTATGCTAGTCTGAGGAGTTGAGCCCAGGAGTCTAGCTATGCTAGGTCTGAGGGATTGACCCAGGGGTCTAGCTATGCAAGGTCTGATGAGTTGAGCCCAGGGGTCTAGCTATGCTGGGTCTGAGGGGCTGAGCCTAGGGGTCTAGCTATGCTAGGCCCGAGAGGTTGAGCCCAGGGGTCCAGCTATGCAAGGTCTGATGAGTTGAGCCCAGGGGTCTAGCTTTGCTAGGTCTGAGGGGTTGACCCCAGGGGTCCAGCTATGCTAGTCTGAGGGGTTCCCCAAGGGGTCCAGCTATGCTGTGTCTAAGGGGTAGAGCTCAGGGGTCTAGCTATGCTAGTCTGAGGAGTTGAGCCCAGGGGTCTAGCTATGCTAGGCCCGAGAGGTTGAGCCCAGGGGTCTAGCTACGCTAGGTCTGAGGGGTTGACCCCAGGGGTCCAGCTATGCTGTGCTTGAGGGGTAGATGTCAGGGGTCTAGCGGTATACTAGGCCTGAGGGGTTGAGCCCAGGGGTCCAGCTATGCTAGTCTGAGGAGTTGAGCCCAGGGGTCTAGCTATGCTAGGCCCGAGAGGTTGAGCCCAGGGGTCTAGCTATGTTTACGTGTACGTGGTTCCCTGCATGAACAAGCCAGGCAAAATGATCCAGTGTTGGAAATACAACAACTATTTATATAGTGCCATTCCACAAAATTGTTAGAAAAAAATGAATGTGGATGTTACCCCACTATGCTCACTACCACCAAAAAAAAAAGTGAAGGAGAGGTCAAGGATGCGACTCTCGAGGGGTTTTTCACCGCTCTCAAATACCAGCTGTGTGGGATGAGACCATAGATTATGAGTTTGGGGAGGGGATAATTGATCAATTGTAGTTTCTGTCAATCCCAATTGCAAAAAAGAGAAAAAGGAGAGGGAAAAAAAAGCTGTGAGCACTGGTAATGAACCATGGCCAAAAAAAAGAAAACTCGGCTCAGATCATCCTATAAAACGTTTTCACTGATAAAAACCTTTCTCTACATCTCCAGGCTAAGAAGGGCGAGATGCTGCAGCAAGCTGACCGCCATGAGCATGATGAGGCGAAGATGAATCAGAAGAGGGCGGCAGCCAGGGAGAGGAAGATAGAGGAGGAACGACAGGAGAGGATGAACCGCCTCAGTGCTTGGAAGGTACATCGACATGACACCCTGTTTTGTTGGGAGTAGTGGTAATAGATGTCTGGAATTGAAAATAATTTTATTGTTTATTAAATTTGCCTTAACCTTTGTGGCCTCTCAACAGTGGCGCAGAATTTGAGATGAATGTAGAACATTAGCCAAACCTTATAGGAGTTTAGGAACTGGTACCCTGGCTGTTATCTACCCATGGGGGCAATGGTTTGGAACCCTAGTGGGTTTATCTTAGCTGGGTGAGGAAAATTGTGAAAAATTCATTATTTTGGCCACTCTAGCTTGTGAAGAGCATAACCCAACCCCACCTGGATGGATGAAGCTCATACTTGGTATGTGGGTTCCTCACAATGAGTCAAAAACCCTAATGTTTTGGGGTCAGGTCAAAGGTCATCTGAGCTTCATTAGAGTCAAAGTCTGTAAATCTTTTGGAGAGGATAAGTCGAGAATGCTTGGTCCAATCGAGCTGAAATTTGCAAGTAGCTCATTATGGGGAGTACAAGAACCTATTGTTTCTGTTCAGACCAGGGGTCCATTTGGGGGGAGGGAAAAATGGAGAATTGTTAAAAAAGATATTTTGGCCATTTTAGCTTGTGAAGAGCATAACCCAACCCCACCTGGATGGATGAAGCTCATACTGGTATGTGGGTTCCTCATAATGAGTACATGATCCCTAAGGTTTTTGGGGTCAGGTCAAAGGTCATCGGGGGTCATTAACGTTCTGAAAAGCCTGTGAAGAGGTAAGTCCAGAATGCTTGGTCCAACCAAGCTGAAATTGGGGTGAAGCTTCTTAGGGGAGGGAGTACAAGCACCATCGTGGGTAGAGCAGTGTCATTTTCGGGAATAGAAAAATAGTGAAAAAGTGATATTTTGGACAATTTTAGCTTGTGAAGAGCATAACCCAACCCCACCTGGATGGATGAAGCTCATACTGGTATGTGGGTTACTCCTTATGAATACACAATCCTCATTGTTTTGGGGGTAAATCGGAGGTCAAAGTCTGAAAAATCTTGTAAGAGGTGATGTCCGGAATGCTTTGTTTATCAAGCTGAAAATTTGGTGAGTAGCTTTATTAGGGGGAATAAAAGCACCCTTAAGTTTTTGGTGGTGCAGACCAGCGGTCTTTCAGTGGAAAAAATAGGAAATTGTGAAAATTGATATATTGGCCTATTTTAGCTTGTGAAGAGCATAACTCGACTCACCGGGATGGATTAAGTTCGTACTTAGTATGTGGGGTCCTCATAATGAATGGTGACCCCTATTGTTTTTGGTCCAGGTCAAAGTCATCTGAGATCAATCAGAGGTCAAAAGTAGTCAAGGAATCACGAAGCTCTGGCTTTATGGTTCCATAATTTGATCTCACAAAAACAGTTATGATCTTATTAATCCATATAGGAAGAACTGCAGGAAGGAATAGAAACCAGATACGGGGAAACCGCTGCGCAATCTGGGTCTTTGAAATCAGATTTGAAGAAGTGAAACCGTGTGATTCTCAAAACAAACTCCAAAAAAAAAGAAGAAAAAAAAAAAAGTTCCTCTCGTTCTCTTTTTTCTGCAATACTTCCTCTTCTGTCTGTTTCTTGTAAAACAAATATGTTTTGGCAATTTGTCTTGTATGACCAGACCGAATAGTCCTTAAAGCGGCAGTCACACTGTGATGGTAACATGAAATTATCACTGGACACACCACCCCAGTCACACCTGAAATGAATATCAACAACGTCGATTGATCTATTTGATTTTGGAATATGAACGATATGAGGCCTTTGGGGGGGGGGGGGGGGTTGCGAATTAAACCGGGATTACGTCATATGATTTTGAAAAAGCCCAAAGTGCAGCCGTTTCCAGACTATTCTGACCGCAAACCAGTTTCATTACGAAAACCAAAGGCCTGAAATCTGTTAGTATTCTGATCATAAAATCCCAATTACTTTAATTCAATTGTTCCATATGAAAAGTGTGGTATAATTCTTAAAATTCGCATGCAAATTTTTTTCAAGGAGTGTTCGATAAACTAACCTGTGCAACACGTGGCATCGCGTATCTGTGTTGCGCCTCAAATTGGTGCGCGCGTTTGACTTTGTGTGCGTATACGTAAACGCAAGGCATTGCGTGTCGCATGCTATCCTCATTATGGTCAGGCCAGTGTTTCAGTATCAAAATAATAACCGGATAATATTCACTTTTACAGGCTAATTCTCCATTTACGACCGGGAGAATGATAAGCAGTATCAGTGTCGCTTGCATGCAACAGGTCCCGGTCGATTTCCGCCGATCACACCGGGCGTTTTTTCCAACGTGGCTGTACTTTGCGTTCGACTGGCGGTTCCTGGTCTTAGGTTCCTGGTCCTGCGTTGAGCATTGGCTTGGTAATTTCGGGGGGGTGTTTCGGGGCAATGGGCAATGGTCTGCGTACGGTCGGACTGTGAGCAGGTCGCGTCGAACATCTTCCGCTCCTCCAGGTTCTGAAAAGTGGTCAGGTCCTGGGAGTTCAATATCGTCCGTCGGATGGGGACGTAAAACCGGGTCCCGGGAGCAGGGATTGGTGGACTCCTCCTTGATATCATCTTAGCACTAGTCGGAAGAGAAGGCGATTTGGTCGCCGGTGCTCATCCACGATCAAAATTCAGTTGGGTTTCCACGATGCGTCAAATTGGCTTCGCCTGAAACCCGTAGCCATCAAGCAAACAAATACATACATAGGTCACATGGTAATTTATGAATCTGAGATCACCTAGATTAGAACCCCTGTACCTGTCATGTCATTGGACGTGATCCCTCGTCACTGGATTGTGACCCGAGCATGAGCAATCCTGAGGCTGCTTGCTGTTCGTGGATCATAAGATCAAGAGACCCTGTGAAGAAAAGCCTATGGACCATAAAAAAAAGAAGGGAAGCTCCACCGTGGTGGGTTGCCGGCTGGTACACTTACGGAGGCATAGTGCACCAACCGGCAAAATCCATCTTGCCTTACACTAGATGGTTGGATGGGCACATGTAATGTGGAATACACCTCTTCTAGTGACTAGGCCCTCAGGCAGTGTTTTTGGCCACGGCGGTGTCCTGTTAAGTTTCACCTGCTATGCGCTCCGTCTATCACGTGGTGCATACAATACCTGGGCATGATTATTGTAGATGTTGGTCATGTGTCACATCTAAAGTGACTCACACGTGCATCAACTTCCCCTCAATGGTCCAGTCACAAAGCTGACTCTGGGTTTTTCATTCTACTCATTTATGTGGAATAGATAGAGCCAGTTAACCCACTAGTGGGTCATTTCAAGGATTGTAAGTCAACTAAGTGACTGAGGAGTGCATCACCTGTCAAAGAATTGAGTGACCCCCCTTAGACTAAAATCATCCAGGGTATCGGAGTGCTGTCATAAGAATGTCAATAGCCTTATAGAGCTTGCATGAGGGGTTTGGAATGGGACATAATGCCATTGTGCATGGGGCGTTTTCAATAAACAATGAGAAAAATAGGCTTTTAAACCAATTCTAAATAAAGGTGGAACATTGATGATTAACTGTTTGTTCCCTCCACATCCCGTTGGTCAGGTCCAGAAGGAGCTGGAGAAAGCCCAGGCTGCTGAGAAATAAGATCCAGAGAACGAAAACAGATGAAGAACTGGAACAAGAAAAGAGGAGGCAGGTGTGTTCATCAGTCTTCTCTGCTGACCATGTCTATTCCCCATCTCTTTTTGACAAGGATGCTCTGATCTGTTTCTTGGTTGTTATGGGTAAATTTAATGGCAATCATCGCTCACCGTACTTGTCATTATACAACTGGAATCGGAACCTGTAACTTGTTGGTTAATACTGGCAATCCTATGAAGCTGTAATTCACATTGAATATTCAATTATAGAGAGACGTAGCGGATTTCTTTGTTGTGTGGTGTGTTGGTGTATTTTATGTTTGCTTACAGAACGTTTTCCCCGAAAATGTAACCCCATTTTATGGGAGTTTGTAATTTGGTCCATATTTATTGAATTTTCCAGCATAGCATTTCACTCAAATTTCTAAAGTCTGTCAGATTTTGAAAAATCACAGTAGATATGGTCTTCCTTTACTCTCGAGATATTCAAACATAGATTTGGGTTTACTAGAGGTCATTCCAGTGTACCTAATTTTGCAGGAACTTTCACTGGATTGGGTCCGTTATTAATCAGTCCTAGAGCAATTTTGAGATGTCATTTAAGTTCATGCAGGTTGCCCAATTTGCATGAATCTCAGGTTCATGGAGGCCCAGATATTCATAGTTGAGAAGCAATCACTGGGGGTCAATGACTTCATATCACAGAGGTCTCTACAGACCCTCCTCCAGAGGGCCTCCTAGGGGTATTTCGAAAGCGGACTCAAGCCTATTTCACCACCTAATTCAACTGAAGTTTGGTCGATGTGACTAATTGGAGAGTACCAGTAGTGAAATAATTTTTACATTCCTCTGCACAAGCTTGGGTGAAGGCCAAGGTAGAGAACTGAGGGACTGAGGAGAGGGAGGGAGTAGTATTCTATCTGCCAGGGGCTCGAGAGAGGAGGAGCTGACCAGAGGAGAAAGAGGCAGTCTCGCCCAGCAGAGATGCCCTTTCGGGAGGGACCGGCGAAAACAGAGGAATCAGAAGAGGAGGGAGAAGGAGAGGGCCAGCAAGCAACGAGAGGGATCAGAAGATTGCTAGACTCAAAGGACAGGTGGGTGTGTGGATCCAGGGAAGGAACCCAATTTTTTTTTTTTTTTTCAGATGGTTGCAATTTTTGGGTTGTTTGTTGTGTGATCATCTCCATGGGCTGGGACACAACAATTAACTTAATGGAGCACCATCATGGTGGGCAAGTAGCGGCACCACCATTGGAATTTGGTACTCCTTCCTCAGCATTTAGTAAGGACCAAAACTGTCTGTGTATGTGAAGATGGACAAATTTAGTATGTCTCTGTCAATTAGCTGATTTAGGGGGAGGGGCTGGAGAGACCCGGTCAAGAGGATCAGCCAAGCGACCCTTGGAAGATCCAACGAGAGAGGGACAACCAGAACTGGGGGATGAAAAGAAGGAGGAAACTGGAACAGCGCAGATCTGAGCGAGTATCAATGTGATTGAGAGACTGGAAGAGTCAAAGAATGGGGTTTGTTTGTGAGGACCGAGGCAGTTAGAGTGTAGGTGGTGAGAATCAATGGCAATTTTAAGATTTGGGCATAGAGGACAGAAAACAAGACTAGAAGAATAGGATGTAAGAAATGGCAGGTCGAAGGGAATGAATGAGAAGATTGAGGAGCTCAAAGTAGGTGGGTTCATAGGAGCTGGGAAGCAGGTGGGCAAAGGTGGTTGTGAGCAATTAACAAGCTGTTAATAGATTCAAATGAAGGCATAGGGTGAAAGCAGGAACAAGCTGCTGAATTCAGGTGGAGGCATGGTGAAAGCAGAAACCCGCTTGTTTAATAATACGGTGAAGGCATGGGTTAAAGCAAAACAAGCTGTTGAGAGATTCAGTTGAAGGCATGGTGAAAGCAGAAACAAGCTGTTGAGAGATTCAGGTGAAAGCATGGTGAAAGCAGAAACAAGCCTGTTGAAAGATTTAGGTGAATGCAGCGTGAAAGCAGAACATAAGCTGTTTGGGATTCAGGTGAAGACCGGGTGAAAAGCAGAAACAGCGGTTGAGATTCAGGTGAAGGCATGGTGAAAGAAGAAATATGCTGTTTGAGAGATTCATGTGACAGGCAGGGTGAAGCAGAACCAAGTTGTTATAGATTCATGTGAGGGCATGGTGAAAGCATAAACAAGCTGCTGAGAGATTCAGGTGAAGCCTGATGAAAGCAGAACCAAGCTGTTGAGTAATTCAGTGAAGGCAGGGTGGAAAGCAGAAACAAGTTGCTGAGAGATTCGGGTGGAGGCGGGTGAAAAGCAGAACAAGCTTGTTGAGATGATTCAGCTGAAGCAGAAGCTGTGGAGCGATTCAAGGTGTGAAGGCCAGGTGAAAGCAAAACAAGCTCTTAGAATTCAGGTGGAGGCGGGTGAAAGCGAAACGGCAGTTTGAGATTTCAGGGTGAATGCAGATGAAGTGGAAACAAGCTGTTGGGAGATTCAGTGAAGGCAGGGTGACAGCAGAAAAGCTTTGATGATCCGGGGTGAAGGCAGGGTGAAGTAAAACAAGCTGTTTAGTGAATTGGGGGAAAGTAGGGTGCAAGCAAAACAAGCTGTTGAGAGATTCAGGTGAGGCCATGGGAAAGCAGAAACAGCCTGCTGAGAAGATCATTTTCAGGTGGTAGGGCGTGTGGAAGCAGAAACAAGCTGTTGGGAGATTCATGTGAAGGAGTGTAAAGCAAGAACAAGCTTTTGAGTGAACCATTGAAGGCATGTTGAACGAAGAAACAAGCTTTTGAGTGATCTGGGTGAAAGTAGGGGCTGAAGCATGACAAAGATGTTGAGATTCAGGTGAAGGCAAGGTTGGAAGCAGACAAACAAGCTGTTGAGATTCAGGTGAAGGCAGGGTGAAAGCAGAATAAGCTGTTGAGATTTCATGAAGGCATTGTGAAATGAAGAAATAGTGCTGTTGAGAGATTCAGGTAAGGCAGGGCAAAAGCAGAAACCAAGCTGTTAAGAGATTCAGGTGAAGGCAAGGGTGGAAAGTAGAAACAAGTTGTTAATAGATTCAGTGAAAAGGGCAGGGTGTAAAGCAGAAACAAGCTGTTGAGAGATTCGGTGAGGCAATGGTGAAAGCATAAACAAGCTGCTGAGAGATTCAGGTGAATGCGAGTGAAAGCAGAAATAAGCTGTTGGATTCAGGTGAAGAAAGGGTGAAAGCAGAAACAAGCGGTTGAGATTCAGGTGAAGGCATTGGGAGAAGAATAGCTTTGAGAGATTCCAGTGTGAAGGCAGGGCAAAAGCAGAAACACGCTGTTGCGATATTCAGGTGAAGGCATGGTTAAAGCAGAAACAAGCTGCTGAGAGATTCAGGTGAAGGCCTGGTGTAAAGCAGAACAAGTTGTTATAGATTCAGTGATTGCATGGTGAAGCATAACAAGCTGCTGAGAGATCAGGTGAAGGGCAACAAATGAGAAGCAGCAACAAGCTGTTGAGAGATTCCGGTGAGGCAGGGTGGAGGCAGAAGCAAGCTGCTGAGAGATTCAGGTGAGGCAGGGTGAAAGCGGAAACGAGCTGTGTGAGATTCAGGTTAATGCAGAGTGACAGTGAAACAAGCTGGTTTGTGAGATTCAGGTGAAGGCAGGGTAAAAGCAGAAACAAGCTGTTGAGTGATACGGGTGAAGGCAGGGTGGAAGTAGAAACAATCGTTTAGTGAATTGGTGAAAGTAGGTGAAAGCAAAACAAGCTTTTGAGAGATTCAGGTGAGGCATGGTGAAAGCATAAACAAGCTGCTGAGAGATTCAGTGGAGTCGGGTGAAAGCATGAAACCAGCTGTTGGGAGATTCAGGTGAAGGCAGGGTAAATTAGAACAAGCTGTTGAGTGATCCGGGTGAAGGCAGGGTGGAATAGAAACGAGCGGTTTTAGTGCATGGGGTGAAAGTAGGGTGAAAGCAGAAACAAGCTGTTGAGAGATTCAGGTGGAAGTCATGGGACAGGCAGAACCAAGGCATGCTGCAGAGATTCAGGTGGATGGGGCGTGGACCCCGAAACAGCTGTTAGGAGATTCAGGTGAAGGCAGGGTAGAAAGTTATAACACAGCTGTGATGTCCAGGGTGAATGCAGGGTGAAAGCAAAACAAGGCTGTTAGTGATCTGGGTGAAAGCAGGCCTGAAAGCAGAAACACGGGTTTTGTTTTGATTCAGGTGACAGGCAGGTGCAAGACAGGTACAAGCTGTTGAGATTCGGGTTAAGTCCAGGGTGAAATCAGTAATAAGCTGTGTTGAGAATCAGGTGAAGGCAGGGTGAAAGCATAAACAAGCTGCTGAGAGATTCAGGTGAAGCATGGTGAAAGGAGAAACACCTGCTGCGCGATCAGGTGAAGGCAGGTGAAAGCAGAAACACGTTGCCGGAGATATTCAGGTGAGGCGGTGAAAGCCAGTAACAAGCGGTTGACAGATTCAGGTGAAGGCAGAAGCTGTTTGAAAGATTCAGTAAGGCATAGTGAAAGAGAACAAGGCATGCTGAAGATTCAGGATGGAGCGGGTGACGGCAGAAACAGCTGTTGGAGATTCAGTGAAGCAGACACAGCTGGTTGGGAGATTTGGGTGAAAATTTAGGGTGAAATCAGAAACAGCTGTTGAGATTCAGGTGAAGGCAGGGTGGATTGCAGAACAAGCTGCTGCTGAGAGATTCAGGTGGAGGCAAGGTGAAAGCGAAACAAGTGGTTGAATTTCAGGTGAAGGCAGGGTTACAGCAGAACTCGGTTTGAGTGATCGGGTTGAACGCCGGCTGAACAGCAGAAAGCTGTGAGGAATCTTGGGTGACAGCAGGCTGAAAGCAGAAACAAGGTGTTTAGATTCAGGTGAAGGCAGGGATGAAAGCGAAAACAAGCTATTGAGTGATCTGGGTGAAAGCAGGCTGAAAGCAGAAACAAGGTGTTTAGATGATCTGGGTGAAAGCAGAAACAAGCTGATTAATCGCGCAACCAAAAAAAACAGAGTCACTGATCATTAACCGAGTCCTTTTTACATAACCGCAGACACTGAGTCTTTGAAATAAAAAATTTATGCGCACGCACCTCACTCGACGACGGCAGCCGCCCGGAAGAGACTTGATTGTTGTCATGAGAAGGGACTCTGATCCTGGTCTTCAGCAGATGTAACTTACCGTGCCGTGGATCTTTCAATGACCAATGAGGCCAGCGGTGTGTTGGGCCCCCATGTCTAACTGTGGAAAGTCAAGAGCACGTTCCCTTGGATTGAGGGCAATGCTTAGCTAAGGATTGTGTGTGCATGTTTTGTTACCGTGGAGCGGGGCGATCGCTAGCACTCTGCGTGAGTCAGTGTTAATCATCGCAGTGTCAGTGCAAAACCCAATTGACGGTCATGTGTGGACAACAAAATACCCTGTTGTTGTGTATGGTGTAATGACGTAGAGACTTCGCAATGATCAAGCAGTAGCGCTGTGCTCCTGCTGGCATGCAAATGAAAAAAATTCTCAGGATTTTCAGCTCGCATATCGACTGTTTACAAGAGTTTGCAAAAAGTTGGGTGGGTGCCACGGGATTTGGGCGCTTAGCAAAATGATACGCTGTCATATTAGGTATCACTATATATTTCGGATACCGCTCAGAGTTCCTAGTATTTGAGGAGGAGTTTTGACGAGAGAAGAGAACTGCCACTTGCTCTGCGGGCCGTACATAGCCAGATCCATCATCCCAGCTCTGCTGCAATATCGTAACTCTACCTCTCCCGAGATCGCCCCCTCTCCCTCCTTGCAGCAGGGCTGTTTCGCTAGCCATCGAAAACAAGGTTTTGGCCGAATGTCTCTGTGCCTTTTCTGACAACTTACGGGTACGGGCCTCCCAGGGGATGAATTTGAGCGACAGTACTGGGTCCTGCGAAAATAACTTTAAAAAAATGATAAATTGATAACCGTGCGGTTATCTCCAAGAGATAACCGTGCAGGCCTTATTCAGCAAGTGACTGACCTGTTCAATTTGTAGTGTGCATGCTCCCCATTACATAGCTCAGGGGTATAGACAATACTTTGCCCATAGCTCTATCATCACAGGCTCACAGTCCATTTTTAAACTGTCACCACTCTCCGAAAACTAAACCAGTTCATCCCATGTTTTTGTATGTTATTGTTAATAAGCGGGGGTAACATTGTAGAGTTTTTGTTGCTGGTGAGATGTGTGATTTTTGTCCGAGGGGTTTTCAAAGGTTTGGTTTCCGCACACTGTTTGTGCAATGTCGAACTGCATTGTACCCCCATGACTTTTGACACAATAGAATTATAATACTGTTAATGTCAGCTATTTTTCACACTGCGTTCCTCCCAGTGTCGTCCATTTTTTAGCAATTTTAATATTCCCATTCGTCATTTTCGGAGTTAATTTTGGGACTGATCATTGCCACTACAGATTTATGAACTGTCAGATTTTTCAGGATTGAACTTGCTTTCCTTTTGGTACTAATTCTCGTTCCTTCTTCGCTGTTCATTCAATAGATGCCCATGTTTAGGCATTCACACGATTTGGGAAGGCAAGATTTTAAATGATTTCACTTAAAAAAACCTTACTTAAAGTCACCCTATACATACATATAACTTGGAAAGAAAATTTTTGTGATCTTTCAGAATATGACAGTTGGTAACATTGGGGGCACTCTGCTAGAATGCTATAATCGAATCCTAAGACTTGTTCAGATGTGGACTACAGTCGACGATGGTGCATTGCCAGAGCAACTGTGATGTCGACAATAGTCTACGACGTCTCGAGGGGTTACTGTGACTTAGCTTTTATCCAGCCAGCCATCACACCGATTCAACATGGCTGTGGTTTAGCATGTCGCCGATTTAGGATTGTGAGCACATCATCAGAGGGTACCTAGCCCAATCCTTTGGGGGGTTTGCTCTGACACCATTCAAGTTGTTTGATCTCAGCCCGTCTTATATTGTCTTCATCTCTAGGTAGAGGTGAAGGTCTCCAGAGACCCAAACAGACTCTATAGGCTCACAGAAGGAATGGAGGGAGAGACAAAGGCAGACGACAAGTCAAATGGACCATCCCTTGTCATGCCTCACAGGTAAAAACAATGTAGTGTAAAGTCCACTTCGAAGGCACAAATGAAACTTGCAAATGCCATGGGCAAAAGACCACACAGAATAGAAAATCCATTGTTGCTCCTGTGAATCTTGACCTAAGGTAGTAGTAGTAATAGGCAGAAATGATACATTCTTAAGCATGCAAGTACACATGGGCCCATCAGAAATAATGAATGCCATACACATGGGCACATCAGAAATAATGAATGCCTTTCACTTGGGCACATCAGAAATAATGAATGTCTTTCACATGGGCACATCAGAAATAATGAATGCCTTTCACTTAGGCACATCAGAAATAATGAATGCCTTTCACTTAGGCACATCAGAAATAATGAATGCCATACACATGGGCACATCAGAAATAATGAATGCCATACACATGGGCACATCAGAAATAATGAATGCCATACACATGGGCACATCAGAAATAATGAATGCCATACACATGGGCACATCAGAAATAAGAATGCCATACACATGGGCACATCAGAAATAATGAATGCCATACACATGAGCACATCAGAAATAAGAATGCCATACACATGGGCACATCAGAAATAATGAATGCCATACACATGAGCACACCAGGAATACTGAATGCCTTACACATGGGCACACTAGGGATACTGCATGCCTGACACAGGGCATAGTAGGGGAGGCGGATTAGCTCAGTCGGTAGAGCTCCAGACGCCAAAACCATTGATTGCGAATTCAGAGCCCATTGGAGCCCGAGGTTTTCCCCAGTGTTGTTGGACAAGGCAGGTCTCCTAAACTGTCCCACGCAACCACGTTGTAACTGTGGGGTATTTGTAAATGACTTCTGAAAAGTTAGTGGGTGGAGTTGGTATGTGGCTGCCCTATTGTTAGCAGCCTGAGAGAAAAAAAAAGAACTTTGGGCTTTCATGGGGCTTTGGAACTTCAAATATTATTTGTAGGCAGAGCTGTTACCAAAGCCCACGACATGTGACAACGTCAGTTTCTGTCCTCTGTAATGTATAATCATATTTATTTCTTCTTATTACAAGCCATCCATCTGGAGGGCTGGGGGTCCTTGACTGCAGGCCAGCTTGTGCCCATGTTCATATTAGGTCAGGAAAGTCCGGATGTGATACCCACCCTGTATGGGAAACCCACGCAGAGTAGATGATTAGCAGAACATCCACTACAGAGGTCCTGAGTCAGTGCGTACGTAGGACAGTTTCTGCCTATTAGGAGTACGTAATTAACAGTGCTGAAGGACTTGAGTCCGGTCTGGTCTCCAGACCGGTCTCGAGTCCTTTTTTTCAGGACTCGACTCGGAACTCGAAGTTCAATGACTCGGACTCGGACTCGACCCAAAGACTCGGGGATCGGTCCGAGGCATCTTTTTTTTTTTTTTTTTTTTACGAATACGAACTTGATTTACGAGGGTATAAAAGCAAACAAAATAATACGCACGTGCTCTACCAAAAAGTACGCCCAAAACTGTTCATACGTACTTCCGACTGCCCGATGTCTAAATCAGGAGGAAATACATCATTTTTTTTCTTTTTTTCGCCACACTCACGGTCAACCAATCAATTAAGAGGTAACAGATACATGCAAAAGAAAAATATACTTTGTGCCGAAAAGCTTGTGTTCGAAAAAAACTGTTTGCATTAGGAAGAATCAATGAATGGCTACTACTAACGAAAACGTTAACAGCATTTTCCTGTTTATAGATACATAACACGAACGTTAACACAACATGGAAATACTGTTTCGGGAAGATTTATAGCCTAGCCCTCACCTCAATGTGCCAATGTATATGTTAGGGTACTTTCTTAAACCATGGGCTTCTCAATTATGTTTATGTAACTGACAGTGGGTATTCTACTTTTTCTGCCTACATGGTAAATCAAGGCTGAATATATATGGCGGAAAGTTTACCGGCAGGCGGGTATTCTCTCTATAATTCATGGTGTTTGTGCAATTGCTTTTTCCCCCACGAACATTTGCAGTAAAACTTTCGATTCTCTTGATCAATAGCGTAAGCTCATTTTATCATGTGGCATGCCATATATAACCAAATAGGAGGTAGTGAATGGATTAATGTATGTGAGTTAAAGGAGTGATCTCACCTGGAGGGGAGGAATGGGTTCAATGATGAAGAAAGTACCATAAAAGAAAAGTAAATGAGTGCTTTCAATGCTAGTTTATGCATGGTAATCGATTTTTTTTACAAAATTTGATTTTCAAATTAATAATGTCACATTTTTATTGGAATGGACTGTAAGCTCCAGGAAGTCCAGGCGTACATGACAACTCCTTGCACCCAAAGTATAGTCATTATTGCCATTGTGCATCTCGGCTATAAGAGTACAATCATTAGGACCTATGATATTCGGCACCCCTGTAATAGGTATGGACCAGCCAGTACTCTATTTAAAGTTCTTGTTATGTCCAGTATATTGGCGATCAGTAGCCGCTGCATTTCAAAACATTGGCCCAGTATATAGCAAACAATACAGCTGTTGTTAAGTTTCGCCCTAAATGTATATACAGGTCAAAAAAATAGTACAGGTAAATTTGGATAAGGACTCGAGGATCGGACTCGGACACGTGACTCGGACTCGGCAGCCGATGACTAGGAATCGGATACTGATGACTCGGACCCGGATTGGATGAGAGGACTCAACTCCAAGCACTGTTAATAAAGGCCCAAGGGCAACCCGAGAATTGAAAGATGTACAAAGTACATTCCACTAAGATACTGAATGGATGATTGACAGGTCATCAATGATAGATCTATCAGGTGTCATTGTGAGAGTGGTAGTGTTAGTGGAGGGAATAAATTCACTTCCATTCTTCCTTTCTCAGTATCCTGAACGTTTTTAAACGTAGGCGAGTGTTTTCTCAACCTTATTTTGGGAGTTCCCTCTCCCCAATCCGCCACTCAGGCTGTTTCCCAAGGAGAATATTAAAAAAAACAATGATTTTAGGGGGTTTCAAACATTTGTAAAAGTATAGGCCTATATGTATGCGGTCCGCAGAGTACAGACAGCATGTAGCACATTCATTGTATATATGCGATAGCGTGTTGTAAAGAGGAAAAGTTTGTAGCGGTAAGACAAAACTGTGCTTCTTCTCGGTTGAAATGCTCCCTCTGACGTCCAGGAAAGGTTGGCTTGCAGGAGGAGATACTTCCTGATGGGAACCACTGTTCATTGGTGCATATTGAATGTGTAGTGATAGATGATTTTGCATAAGGCTAAGATGGTATGGAAATGTAAAAAAAACATGTCCAAACATAGCGATAGCGGGACTGGCAGGATAGAGAGTACACTGTTGAAAGGACAGGGAGTAGGGCTAGACAAAAAGGACCTGGCGCAGTTGCATCAATGAAGACCTGGTACTTTGGACTCCCAGATATTCCACCCCCACTGAGCGTAACGGATGGCGCAGTGTAGTGGGTACAGTCAAAAAACCGTCCAACCCAATAGAGGGTGGGAACAGCGGCTCCAAAAATGGATGAACGACAACGATGATTGACGACTCTAACGGAATAGGGTCACTGATCAGTAACCAGCTGTGTTGTCAAGGGAGACAAATTTGTAAATAAAATCAGGTGCTAGCAGTGGGCGTGTCCTAACTAATCAGTCTCCTGGACTGTTAGCTGTTAGATGATGCTACTAAAGTGACATAATTGTCAGCCAATCAGGTCCTTTTATTGAAGCTAATGACCTAATATCTCATCACCAAAACTAAAACACACCCCAATGATAACAAAAACCAGCCATCCCAGTCTGGCAAAAATATGTACATGGCATCTCTGATGCTTGGTCCTGTGATCAGTCATACTGAAGGCGTCCTCGGGTTTGGTTAAAAGGACATGCAATCAATTGGCCCAAGTTGTGTCAATGGTGATAGGACTGTAGCTAAGATGACTCCAGAGGTTATTGGTGAAATGAGGCTTGGTTAAGAGGACACGCAATCAACTGGCCTAAGTTGTGTCCAATGGTTATGGGACTGTAGCTAAGCATGAATCCTGAAAGTCATTAGTGAGTGATGGCTGGTTTAAGAGGACATGCAATCAATTGGCCCAAGTTGTGTCAATGGTGATAGGACTGTAGCTAAGATGACCCCTGAAGTCAAGTGAGTGTGGTGTTTAAGAGGACATGCCATCAAACTGGCTCAAATTGGTTTGATGGGGATGGACTGTAGCTAAGGTGACCCCTGAGAATCAGGCGTATCAGAGCACAAGAAACAGAGGACCAAGCCAATGCACTTAGGTAAACTGACTTAAGGCCTTATTCTTGCAAGATGTTCAATATGGTCTTCTTTGATATCTTGGTAAGCTGTAGTCAGCTTTGCTATTTTTGGTTGTATGTTGCACAAGAGGAAGAAGACGTCGCTTGGACATTGCTGAAAAAAACATAGCACTCGGTAGACTGTATTGTCAATAAGTCCATTGCACCAGGGATACAAATAACCTACTGAACCTCAAAGGCTGTCAAGAGTCAATATTGGAGCACCGTCTGTTCCCAAATTCCCACGTTGGTTCCTTTTAGCGGGTTAAACACATGTTAGGTTGCAGACGGGTGCCGTGGGTTGTTTACTTGTGTGATACATGTATGTATTTTATGCCACCGCAAGTCAAACTTCAGCAAGTCTGTTAACACCTTCACCATTCAAAAAACTGTAGTTATTGAAATTTGAAGTAAATGAAAAAAGAAATATGTAGAGTAGGATAACATTTGCTCCTAGGTTAAAATATGCGAACATCACTATATAATATTGTGGACATAAATTAAGTAGGTGTGAAATATTTCTTTGTTTGCCCTCATTTGAAGAATGGAGAAAAGGTTGACTGCCTAGGTAATGAATGGTAATTTTGTATTTGACAGGGCAATCATAACCTTTGTGTTAATCAAATGGAACATAGTACATTTGTGTGGTGGCTATAGTGTAATCTGGTATAGGAAGTGAAGAGCCTCTAACGGGAGTCAACTGAAGTCATCTGTATCTGCTTCACTTTGGTTATTGATCCATGACAGCCTTAAGGCTGTATTCCACTATCAGAACAAAAATTAATGAACTTGAGAACAGGGAGAGCATAGGAGTCCTTCACGGAAAAGAACACACAATTAGCAAATGTTATAGTTAGCAAATCTCCAAAATATGACACTGTAAAATCAGTGTTACCCTACCTGGTAGTAATTGTAATCTTGAGCGCAACAGGATGTAGCATACGGGCAACTGTTACAATTGAGGGAGTACACAACATTTGAACTGTTGCTGTCGAAATGGCTTGGGCTGAGATTAGAGTCATAGTGGGAAGTAATGTTGTGATGCCTCATTGTTGTAACAGGTTTCATGGGGTTTGATACCTTGGGAGGAAACTGCATTTAGGTTTTGTTTCAACAACTGTGAACAGTCGATACATGACAATGGACCGGGCCTCCCTGTACTAGTCCACACTTCAGTCGTATCGCACGGGTATAACGATTTGTCTACAGTGGTGCATAATGGAAAGGGGGTTTAAAACCCACATGGAAGGAGTAAGCTCTATGAGCCCCTCTTTTTATCCGTTTAAAGATGCACTCGCTTAGATCAACAGTCAACAGGATCTGGGGTCACCTGACGCTTTCAATTTAGGTATGATCGCTAGCTAAAGTACATTGTTATCATCGGTTGGTATTCGCTCCACCACTGAATAAGAGAGAGAAAGGACTCCCAAAATGTCTGGGCTTATTTATGCATCATTGGGAGATCTTAATATGATGTTGGGTTGTTAAGACCATATCCATATTTTATATATATAATAAATGATTTTTTACCCCCTGAACCCCCCCCCCCTCCCACTTTTTCAAGTTCGGGAATCCTCGCTTTTTCCTGCTTGTGTTTTGCCCAATAGTGTGGTGATCATGGAGCAAAAATTACTCTCTTCTTATTTTTTGTCTGTATGATGTGTGTTTTTCCGTATTTTGTATGTGCAGCGTAGTATTCATTCCTGCCAAATACAATAACGTGCAATACAAAAAGTTAGTGTTCTTCTCCATGCTCTACCACACATGCTCAGCTCCATGTGGTGATGGGCCAGCACACAATTGATTGCAGATTGCTAACTTTATCTCTGTGAAAAGCTTTCTTCGACAATGCTCTTTTGAGAAATTTCACCAAAAGTTTTTGGATTCACTTCTGCACCCAGTTCTTGGAGTAACACACAAGGGGTGCTACTTACTAGTCAAAGCGGAATTTTTTTTTTCTAATGCCAGTGAAAAGCGCAGTTCTGTTTTCTGATGTATGAAAAACAGGCCAGAGAAATGAACTTGGGATCTCTTTGCAGGCAGGTTCTCATTCTTGCTGTTAGAGCACAATGCTACTAAAATCTATTTTGATAATTTTAACTGGAGAGGAATGATATGATATGATCTGTTGGATCCGCAGATGGGCATAGTTCAGAGGAGCAGAGGAATAGGCGTAGGCTTTGTGAGGTTAGTAATTGGTGCAGAGAGGAAGATTGAGATGGTTTGGTCACATAGAGAGGATGAAGGAGGAAACTGGCTTGTGAGTGCATGTGTTTAGAGATCACTGGCTCTAGAGGTCATGAGAGAGAACCAGAAAGACTTGTGTTGTCCAGATCTACAGGAGAAGGGAATTAGCTGTGGTCCTGCTAGGGACAGATGTGTTCGGAAAGAGTTACTTGTCCGTCCAACCCATTTTAACATGGATAACAGACGTTAAAACGAATATGATGATCTACTGATAAAGCAATAACCCAAATTCTCTTCAGTGTTGTTGGTCATATGTAGGCGTAATCAACAACTGAAAAATGATGCTAATTGTTAATCGAGAACTACCATTATTCATACCCACAGCCTCATGAAGCCAAGTAATGAAAGTCGCCATTCCAACGATGTGGTGCTATTTTTGCAAATCACAAGATTAGAGGGTGCTGTCAGTTTGAGATCTATCGATGCTCAAGTGAGCAAGTTTAAGGTCAGGGAAATTGGGTCTGGTACTCTCATGTAGTCAGGGCATTTGTTGTGTCTCTCGTACCCAACTATTGGTCAGGGTGTTTGGTCGTTTGTGTGTGGATTATGGTACTCGCATTTAGGCAGGGCATTTGATTAGTTTGTTGTGTCTCTCGTACCCAACTATTGGTCAGGGTGTTTGGTTAGTTGTTGGGTTTCTGGTACTCATATTTGGACAGGGTGTTAAGTTGATGCATGGGGTTTTGGTACTCACATCCAACAGCGTGTGGGTCAGGGTGGTTGGTTAGTTCTTTGGGTATCGCTTTTCTAACTCATTTTCTAGGATTGAGGCAGGGATGTAAACTAACTCCAACACGTATGGATGGTGATTCTGGGGGTGGAGGGGGCGGGAATTGGGACGCGGGGACATTCCCAGTTGCCCCACGTATTCTTGATGGAAGAGTTGCGACTTGCAAGGTAGGGTAAAGTTCGTTAACGGACAAACACTACAATACCAGAGTTTCCTGCCGTTGTGCGTGGTGCTCCATTAGGAATTCCTAAATATGTGATATTTTGCTTGCCACTGTTGCAAATGTGTGTGTGCTTCACGCCATCCGATAGCTGGTTTTGCATTCCAACTCAACGAACAAAACTCCTCATCTATTTCTGTAAGACTATGATTGTGGTTCAGTAGTGTTTTAATAATGGCACTAGTCATGTACATAGACAGGACCAAAACCCCATAAACCGATTTCAGCCGATTTGAGTGTACCAATAAGGCATACGATTTTTCGCTATTGCAGAATTTGCCTTGTGACATCATGGGAGGGGGGGGGGGTAATCCCAAACATGTACTTTTGGAAATCATGACAATAAAACAAGTCAACAATCTGATAGATTGAAGATCTAGCACTTATTTTGAAGGGCATTGTATGAAATGAATAACAAAGGAAGTAGAGGATCCACTGCGAGAGATCAGATGATCTCTGCGGACCCCATCCCCTTCCTTCATTGAGTCTCTGAATTCCGTGTACTTCCGGTTGCATGTTTGTCTTTTTCGTACGCAGGGTTATTGCAATATGCCTATAAGTTTTATCTGGGCCCTCTTGGATGATACAGAATGAACAGTATTTTGTACACTTTCACGCCAACGTGTGCCTACCAAAGCATTTTTTACAATGAACCAAGGAAAACTACAAGAGAGGACATTGAAATAAACTCTTAGAAAAAGATGAGTCTTGAGTGCCTTCTCGTAGGCTTTGCGACAGCTGAGCAGTCCAAAGTGACTTGGGAACTGGTTCCATTCATCCGCCGGCAAATAACTAAAAACGATTGTTTGTTCGCCAACGGAGGTTCCAGAGTGGGGTACGGCCAGCCTGGGGTTTGCATGCCGTGGGGTGGAGAGTACGTCTGGGAGTGTAGTTTCGGGTGGTAGTTGAGTGAAAGCCAGGTTTGATTATGTCGATTAATTGGGCGATTTTAGATAGGGTAGATGCCATGTCTCATAATATGCGAGGACCAAAGGATGGGTATTATATTTTAGTGATCCGATGTTGATAGGAAGGGGCTTATTACTCATTGTATTCACACTACGATGATTGTATGACGGAATAGAAATTGATCCGCACGGATTCCCTGAGGGACACCATAATTTGGGTCCGATGGATGGAACCCTCCCCTCCCTCATATCCAGTAAAACGACTGTGGCCATTCTCCTGGCGTCCATTTCTCTCGTTACATCATCCCGGACCTTCATGAGTGCCGTTTTCCGTGCAGGTTGTGTGTTGTAGGTAGCTATGGTTTGCAGAGGTTGTCTGTGGTGAGGTTGTCAATCAGCTGACTTCTCGATTATTGAGCGAAGGGGTGGGGGGGGGGGGGGGTGCAACAGAGGTAACCAGGGGCGGGCGCCACAAGGGGGGGGGGGGGCAGGGAGGCGGCTGCCCCCCTATGGGTTTCGGGGCCGAAAAATAAAATCGCAGAAGGATGTTTTCATGTTAAAATGCCACTTTTCGTCGGGGGTGGAGTGAAGAGTCCAAATACGTTATCCAACTTGCTTATTTTTCTATTCGTTCTCATCGAGACTCAAATCGAAACTCAAACTGTTGCTGTAATATAGCGTTCGCAAATGTAGCGTATGTTTACTGTTTTGAGAAAACTGTGGTCATTATGAGCCACCGTTGGTTAATATTGAGTGAAAGGACTCAATGTTAACTTGCAACTTCGCAGCATTTTTTTTTAGAGTGTCCGGCTGAAGGAGTAAAATACCAGTTTTTTTTTTGCAGCTTGTATAATGTTGATATTCTGATTGGAGACTGCTTCTAATTGCTTTTCCTAGAGTGATTCTATTTGGTATTACAGAAAAATTAACTAACCACTTGTCATTTTGGCTTTTATTATTTATTCACCATCTTCGCATAATACCTGCATTTTGTTTTCTAAAAAAGTAAGCCTGCCACCTGTTGCCTACCTGGTCAGCACGTAGGTAGTAGGTATAAAACAGTTTTCATTCATTTCCACATCCGGGGTTTATTTTTTTCCAGGTGTATCGAATGAATATGACCTGCCTGGAAAAATTGTCATGCATTTTAATTTTTTTCCAGAAATTTATGGATTTTTTTTTCAAAACTCAGTTTACGTAATACACTTACAAAGTGTATGAAATGTGGCAACCATTTGCATCTCAGCAGTATTAATGACTCAAAATAGCACAGTGGAGGGGGACACCCCTCCTTCCAAGACCCCTCCCCCATGTCAGACATCCATGCCAAATCTGCCCCCCCCCCTATCTAAACCCTGGCGCCGCCCCTGGAGGTAACTGACAGGTCTGTAGTTTTGCTATGGCGTTTTGATCCAGTAAAGGTGTTCTCCCCCTCTTTCCAGCATAGAGTTATTGAAGGTCCGGTGACAACCCGCGGGGAAGTACCGCTACGGATTGGTGATTCTATGTGTTTTGTCGAAGGTGAAGCTTCAGCGCTGTTTCAGTTTTGCAACTTTGGGTTTTTAATTTTTAATAATACCGCACGGATGGCGTGTTGTAGCACCACTGGCAGCAATAACCTTAGCACATCAGTCACCAGCCGTGTTGTCGTTTGCGTTCGGCAGGATGACCGATGCCACGCGCGGTATGCACATCATGTTATATACCATGGTTGTCGTATTCTGTCAAAGTCCCTTTCCATGAAAAGTTGTGTTCAATCTTACGCTCGGAAAGTACGGGAGATTATCATTACAATCGAGCGTAAGATCGAGCGGTAACTCTGTGTGGATAGGGACCCTGATCTCTTTGTGGTGCCACCTGATCGAGTACTATTCTGTCATGACTGATGAGTATCAACTGAATAATTTGTTGACACATCATCAACGGAAGGAAACTACCGCAGATTGAACCAGTGACACTGCACAAACACATTGTCTATGTTCTTATAGGATGCATGCATCAGTGCACGGAATGGAATGAACTAATGGACGTAATGGAGGCTATTAGTTTTTAATAGATTCGGAAATGGTTTCAGGAAAATAGTGCGATTAGCCTCTTAAATGGGCTTCGCGTTGGTCTGCAGCAGCGTAGCCAGTGGAGAAGGGGGTAAAGGTAGGCCTACCCCTGACAAAAGATAGAGAGGGCAAATCGATGGCTATGAAACGGGAAATGAAGGTATAGGAAAGAGGAAGAAAAGAGAATGAAGTCGAAAAAAATCGAGTTAATGAATTGAATAATTGCGAGAATAAGGTGCCCAACATGGCATCGAGGGTAATGTAGGTATGATGAGGTACGAGGACGCCCGCTTTTTCCCACGCCCTCATAACCGTGAGTGGGGTCCAGTCCACTGGGTTCCAGACGAGGACGCCCACTCTTCCTCCCGCCCCACCACTTTCCCGTCATCAGAGGGAGACCCCGGTAGGGATGCCCAAATCAGTAATATGCCCCCCCCCCCCCCGACTCAATATATATACCCCCCCCCCCCCCCGCTCGAAGGCTGGCTGCCCGCCTGGCTCTCAGAGGCTTTGTTCTGGAGTACAGGAGGATCTTGTCCGGGCCCCTGGACCCTGCCTGAGTAGTAGTTTCTGAAAACGGGCGCTTGGTAATGCAAATTATGTTCGATCAGAGCTTGAGAACGCAAGAACTCGCTTAAACCGCAGGGGGTGCGCCTCTGGACCCAACAGGGAACATTCCATGGTTCCTGTATCCCTTGCAGAAGGCACAAAGAGTTCGAGCAAGTTGTACGTCTTCGCAATATTATCGCAAATGCAGCCTGTCCACACGTTGAGGGACTGAATGCGGGGTCTCATTCATAGTCAGGGTTTCCGAAATTGGAATGTTTCACGGCATGTGCTGCACTGAAGCTGTCGAGATTGTGGATTCCTGGTTGTCGGTGCACTATGGGGGCACTTAGTCCAGATGCCAATCCGTTGGGGCTATAATTGCATTCTCCGAGCATGTATACCACGCCTCCCAACGTGTATCCCCGTTGATGCCCACGTAGTTCATGAATGATGTAGCTCATTCGAGCCCGCGCAGGTACCTCAGAGAGTTGGGGGGGGGCCAGGCCCAGCCTGGTCGCATGCTCGGGGAGGCCGGGCGATCGGGAGCGGCGGGTGGATGCGGCCAGGTGGTTACCATGATTGAGTGAGTGAGGGCGTGCGAGGTGAGAGTAAGTCTGGAGAGAAACCCGATAGTGTTTTTTTTTTCACGCATACAAAACGTATTAGATGACGGAGTTGTTGATTTGGATAGCGCCACCATTACTATACGCAGTTGGAAACTAATAAAAAAAGTTGTTTTACCGTTGTAACAACGATCGGGAATCCGAAACACACACCTCAAATTATGCGGAAATTCCTCCTTCCAGGTGTTTCCAATCTGCTCGCCGAAGTATTAAAGGGGTTGAAGTTGAAAGGGGTTGAAAAGGGGTATATATGTGGATTCATGCATCACAGAAAGCAAGGCGAACTGAAATCAATGTTTTCGAACAGGTTCCTACGACATTCCGTTGCAAAGTCCAATTGTAGGCCTATTCAAAAATGGTGAGTTGAGATCTCATGGGCATTGCACAGTAGCCTACCCGAAAAAATCCCTTCTGCGCGATAATTTATGACATACGTGATGACAACCTTAACAATTAGCACATTTATCTAGTGTTCTATGTTTGAAAAAACTTTTTAGAACGACAACAAATTTCTCAGTTAAGCTGACAGAGTTTCAGCACGAATAAATGGCACAATTCTTATCAACGCATCGTAGCGGACCTTGCTAGATAACGATAATTTCTTCGAGGAGGGAAAAATAATATTCAAATTTCAGAGAAAAAAAATTGCTGCTGCTTGAATATGAGGTGTCACATTTCCATAGCAGAATTTATGTTGCATATGCGCACATATAGGCTCATTGAAATCAAGTCTTAATTTTTTCTTAATTAACAATTTTCTGCACTCCTGGGAAGTGGGGCGCAGCACCCTATTTTTTTTATTTATTACTTTTCTCCCCGGTTTCTGCCGTCTGGCTCCCGCTGGGCCGCCCCTGTACTGTAGCGACCGTCGATTTTTAGAATGTAGTTTACAGATAGGTACGAATATAGCGTAAATATGATTCAATGTGAGGGTGGAGGAAACGAGTTTCATTTTTTAAATTAACTCTTGCCTTTACTACCAGGAATTTCCAGAATGCACATCGTAACATACACTACAATTAGATTGTGACAAATCTAACGATTTTAAACATGCAGTTTGGACATGCAAAATTAGGGGGAACACAAACCCAATGCCACTTTACGTATATAAACATACTATGTGGGAAAAGCTGCCTATTTACAACCGACCTCCATACTCGGTGACCCCCGATCAAACACTGATAAGGCCACCAAACTAAGGCAAGTCTGCCCCACCGATCAGCAATTGCATCCAAGTCAATGCCATCCTGTGAGATCACGCTCACAAGCCAGTGTCAATAGGTCCCGTGTCGGTCTTGGGCCATGACAGAACGTAAGAACGTCTCTTCACAAGTTAACTTCAGAGAAATTTCTCCACTCAATGCCGAAGTTATTGGTAAAGTCATCAAAGGCAGAGACCAATAGTTAGTGGGAATATGACTGAGTCACGACAGCAGACATGGTGTTGGACGTGTGTGTTGCATTCTTCGCTGTGTTGATGCCACTAAGATTCTTTGTTGACATGGCACGGAAAGAACGGCGTTCAGCCTCCACATCGTCTGGGTCATTTGGACGCATCTGCTCGGGGAGTAAGGCGCTCATCTGGGCATGTCATCGGTGGTCAATGAGCCTTCGTATGGCGGGCCAGAGAAGATGGATGAAGGGCTTGCAAGATGTCTGGTCATTGACATTGAGTTGCGATATCTGTGAGTCCAAGACAGTGATGAACTCCTTAAGTTGCGATATCTGTGAGTCCAAGACAGTGATGAACTCCCTAAGTTGCGATATCTGTGAGTTCAAGACAGTGATGGACTCCTTACGTTGCGATATCTGTGAGTCCAAGACAGTGATGAAACTCCTGGAAGTTGAAGATATTGTGAGTCCAAGCCCAGTGATGATGAATTCCTTTTGTAATAGGTAGCCACAGTGAATTATGACTTGTGTCAGGTCCGGTTCATCCAGGCGACGTGTTTGCGTTGCCTGTGGTGGCGTCCAAAGATCGGCGCAGGAAGCTGTAGTCAATGCTCTTTGACTCTGCGATCGCCTATAGAATATGAACCAGAGAGCCGAAGGGCGTTATTCTATTTCCGTCGGTCTGGCCGGTTAGTTTGTGCGACAGCCCATATTTTTCGACGGGAACAGAACTACTAAGTTCATGTGCTATAAATCAATTCATTTTTCACCTAACTCAGCGGCGACCGACTTTTTGTCGCCAGAGACCACTTCGGATTTTCACAGATTGCAACACCCCCACACCCCCGTATTTACGCCCTGCCTCATACATGATGACACGCGACACACAGTCTGCATCTGTTAATTTTCTCAGAGGAGGTGGGATGGGGTGGGGGGTGGGGTGGGGGGGGGAGGTTATGGTAAATGGCATGCAATCCCATGCGAGTATACGCAAGGGGGGTGTGACATGGGAGTGCGTTCTCTCCTTGCGTGAAAAAAAAAAAACGAGAAGAAAATCCTAGCATTTCACACGGACAACGGTTTTCTAGTTTTTATCAATCCTATACACCGCCCCGTGCCCCACATTTCGTCTGCACGAAAAGTTACATAATTCCCGTGCTCATTACCGCAGTAGGTCTAACCATTTTGTGTAGACTAGCCAACTCCCACGATGGTCATTTGAAAAAAAAAATCCGTGTAATTTGTCAATCCTCGCGTCTTCGTAATTGCCATCCATTCAGGCATTCTATACATTAATACATTTCAGCCGTATAACAAAGGCGCAACCACATGTTGATTTTTTTTTGGAGGGGGGGGGGGGAGGGGAGGAGGGTCCAGTCCCCGATCACAAGTTGTGCCTTTTTTGTTCATTATTTTTAAATTACTAGGTCATAAATAAGTCAGAACAGCTAACATCAGTGAAATGAAAATGACCCCCTCTTTTGTCACAGGATCAATGAGGTCTATATCCCCCAATTCCATTAAGTCCGCCTCAAATTTCTTATAGGCTCGCAGATTATGTAATGTGGAGATACCCAATAGGCTCGCGATTATTAATGTGGAGATCCCCTTTTGAGCCCACCCGGTACTTATGTTGTGTTGACCACCATAGGACCCAGCAAATGGATTTTCAACTGTAGGTGCAGTGCGGTGTCACAATTACTCATGTGCAGGCGGTAAACCACTGACGCGTGCTAGGTCTTATCCCCGTAGAACTCATTCTGTGATCTCATTTAGAGAAGCCAATGTTTGCATGTCCTTTGACCTCCGGTGACTTTAAAATGACACACCTGCTGTTCAGGACCACTGTATGCCTACTCCACATTCTTCAATTTCGTCAGATCCGTCAACGTTAAAAAAAATCGCAAACACAACAGCAACAACACAACAACAACCCGCACCACACAACAAACACAAGCACACACACATACGAACTTTGACCTCCGTTGACCCGGAATGTTTACTCTTGTTCAACCCCCACCAGTTGAAATCGGATCGAGTGCGGTAGCCTGAAAAACCTCCCTGTATTTTCGCGTTGAAAACCTGCAGAATAGAGGGCCGCAGACATTCAATAATCCACTCTCGTACTCATCGAGATATGTCACCGGGGCGGACATGAGCGTTACCAATCGATGAGTGTTTCCCAGTGTTATATCTCTGAACACTCATGTTGCGGGATATCCTTAAAAGGACAACAATAACTTTGACCGAGGCGCTCCCGATTGTCGTATCCACGCCCCCCGATGGCAAATCCGTTCTACCAATAATGGTTTTTCTTTGGAAGCCGGAGCTTCAGGTGATAGGCCTATATATTGGAATTGCTCATTAATGTCTGGAGCTGGTTTCGATAGTCGCAAAACATGCATGGACGCTTCTCGCCAACATTGAGAGTCAGAAAGCTGGATTACTGTTGGGGTATGGATTGATAAAGCTGATAGAATTCACGTTTAACTCGTTTAAGAATTGCTGTTAACAACCTGGAACGTATACAATTCCAATCACGTATGGTAGCCGAAAATGTGTAGTATGGGTCCTCCTTGATGAGCTTGTGTACAACGTGGCCGAATGAACTAATTCTGGGTATGTCCTCACGTTTTGTTCCGGGAACATAATTCGAGGCGAATCGAGGGGGGGACAAAAGTTGGTCCTCAAAACTGACGTTGATGTTCAAGGTCCTCAGGTTCAAATTGTGTTTTTCCCGCAATTTTTCTAAATTCCCGGATTCGGACGATTGGATGTGGACTGATTGTTAGTCCTAACCTCATGAATATTCTTTTCAAGGTCACAGGGGTCAAATTTGCATAAACCATGCGATGTTGTTTTCCAAAACTCTGTCGTATTTAAACACAATTCGGGGAATGTGGACTACCGGTGGGACCTGAACACAGCGGTAAGGCAGGGGTAGGGCATCGTCAAGTCCACTGTGAGGTCAATGACAATAATTCAACGTGCTTTCCTCTGAACGAGGCCACAAAGGCTGTTTCTTCTCTGCGAATATACACGTCCGGTACTTCCGCTCCTGACATGCCTAATTGTTTTCAAGAGAGTATCGACAAGATGGTCACCATTTTTATACAACATTGTGGCCGGTTTGCGCTTCAACTGTCCCCCTCTAGAAGCATCGAATCTAGCAGCTTGCCGTGTATCATTATTTCACATTAACGTCTTTTGATGATGGGATTTCATGACGATAGCTTGGTAGAGCTGGGCTGGATCGATGATAAAAAAGTTTGGTTTAACGAAAGTATTGTACGCCGTTGTTTCAACCTCTGATTATCACTTTTGAAGTGTCTTTCTAATTCTACAATAAGTATAGAGTAACTAATGCACTGACTCACTCGCAGTTTAGTTCACACGAAAGGTGTACGTCCGCACTGGTGGTCCTCGCTTTGAAATTCGAGGTACAGATTTTCTTCCAGATTACCATTTTTCTTGCCTTTTTATTGTGAAGATATCTTCCCCGCCCTATTATGCTCCACTCTCCTGCCTAGTTATTTTAGGCGGATATACGACTTGGGGGTGTCCATGTGCAATGCACTTAGCTCTTTGGGAAACTTTTGCTCTGAATTTCGGTATTGCAGATTGGTGTCCCAAAAGTCATTCGGTTCATCGGAAAGCAATCGGACAGATGCCTTGCCCCGACCCCCCACCCACCCACGTTCACTACCCAAATCATATATGTTCTTCTGAATCTGATTTGTATCGCGGGTATTTACGTGGAGTAGGCCCTACACTAAGGCCAGGTTCTTCTTGGAAGTAAGCCCTGGAAGTGAGGTTTAGGCCCATGTGGGATTCACGGATATTAATTTACGATCTTCGGCGTCCCATATACTGATGATATAGTACTAGCATAAGCTGTGTCCTGTCCTGCCGCCTGGGCATATTTACACTCGCATGCACCCATCTTTGCAGCTGACGCGTCGCTGGTCGATAACTTTGATGTGAGACGAGCTGAGTTCATATAATCCCCAACACTGCGAAATCGACGGCGATCATTTTAACGTCATAATTCATTCGGTTCGAGCACGCCAAGTAAGCGACAGTCTATGTTGTTCGTAGATTCAGAATGCCTGTCGCTATCACATCTAGTCTTTTAGGCTGCTGGTTCAATCGAGTTTTTTGTCTCGCTGTCTCATTCCCTCCGTCTCGGCTCTTCGCCAAATTCATCGGACGCGGATTTACATTCCACAACACAGCGTCGTCTGCAACTGAATTTTTACAGAAACAAAAAAAAAAAAAAAAAAACAAAAAAAAAAAAAAAAAAAAAAAAAAGCGTAAACAGTGCCAGCTGCAGCAACTGGCCGAGTGGTGTCACTCCCAGTTGTCTTCATAGGTTGCGTAGTAGTTAACCCTGGAAGTTGTGATTATTTGGTTGTGGATGTGTGAGATAATGGTGGGATTACACCACTTAGCAAAACTCCCTTTGAAAAACTCGAACAAGTTGCACGTTGCAGGTAGCTATTGGAAATATGTTTTCTCTTCCTGTTCTGGTCGTCTGCCTATTCGCTGATGTTTGTGTCTGTAGTGCTAGGCTAGTGCGTAAAGTTAAAGTACGCAAGTAGTTAATCATGCTTAATGGAATTAACTTACCGAAGGTAGACTGTATTAAGGGTCATTCCTATCACTTCATATCGCCACTGGGAAAGTATAACCTCAAATGTGTGTAACATAGTAACAGATTCTGGAGTTCTTCATCAAAATCAATTCTTCATGGTGAATGCTCGGAGTTCTTCATAGACTAATCTCATGTTCCAAGATGGCATACGGACTTCTTTCTCCTGCATGTTTTCATAAATACCTGTTTTGTATGGGATCAAGAAAGCTCTATGCTTCAGCTTTTCTAGAGAGCCTGGTTCTGTTTCAGATGTTAGGAGAGGACTTTCAGCTGTTAATTGCCTTTGGCTGAGTGGCGCAGACACAAAAACCCCTTCACCTCTTCCTCAATATGCTCTATCATATTTTTCATGTTTTAAGGCAATAGTTCTTTGGTTCTTCTGACTTCCATCATGGTTTTAAAATTGTAATTGTACATACGTCTTCGTACTGTCTTACTCTTCCATCTCAATTCGATTTCATATCTAATTTCCACATTAAGTTTAACCTTTTTTTGTTCGCTAAAGCTTCACTTCTATACCTATTTACCTAATTTTATTTATCACTTACTAACATATTCCTTACTCACTCATTCCCCACTCATCTCACCATCCTCACTCACTCACATAATATTTCTTCCTAATCCTAACACTATAAGAGACTGAAATAGCCTTCCTTCAGTCTCGCCTTATGAGGTACCTGTAGTACTGTGAACCACATCAACCAAATTCTTGTCCGAAGACATGTGTGGTGAGCTATTGATCTGTTTTGTGAATGTGTCATTGTTTTGAAGATGAAGAGGCTAGGCCGTTCCAACAGACTCGTTGTTTCTATCCTTCCCTTCATGGCCCCTATGGCAGTGTGGTTTTGTATGTGGCCTCTTTTAGAAAACTGTTAAAACTATATTTGAAGATGAGGGTCCTGCTTTGCACTAATTCTCAACACATTCCATACCAACTCATCCTTGTTTCCGTTCCCTTCAACACTAAATCGGGAGCCCCCTCCCCCTCTCCCCAAGCTTCCTCTTTGTTCTGTCTATTCACCTGGTTGTCCTCCCCATTCTCTGATGCTTTCCTGCACTTCCTCAAAGGAAGAAAAAGAAGGTGCCCACCATTCCTATTTCATTTTAATGATTTGTCATTCTTAGCCACAGCACCGGTTTGCTGAACAAAACACTGCTTCCTTTGTGTGTTCCATTTCTCCTCCACCCTTGTTGACAGTATCCCATCAAAGTTGACCTTATCCCTGTACTTTGCAACTCTCTCTCTCCCTTGTTATGACCTGCTCGACCTTTCCCCTATGGTGTCGTCACCACTTCCCTTACCTGGTATCACCTTACAGTTTTTTTCTTTTGATGAGCTAAAATTGGCTTTCTAGCTATGATTAAAGTCAATGCCTCCCATAAGGTGTACCTAAATTCCTATAGGAAAGTGTTTACCAGAGCCAAACTAGTGCCTTTCACAGGCGCCCATCCATCGTCAGGAGCGGGGGATGGGGCGGGGCTGACCTTGCTACCACAAAAGAAAATACTGTGTGAAAATGAAAATCAATGGGAGCATCCTCAAAAGGTGGAGGGGGACACGTCACCCCCAGGATTGAAGCCCTGGTGCATTTAAGGATTTCGGGTGTCTCCCACCCCCTGTTCTCTAAACATATTCATATGCCACCAAGAGCCTGTTGAAATACATCTGCAAGTCCCAACATTTCCTGCCTGAGGGGCATATGCTAAAATGTTATATAAACGCCCCTTGGAAATTATCAGTCTCATTTTAATCAATCTGTCAGAAGCATGACTCTGACTCCAGCCTCCAGTCTTGATCTTGGTCTCCACCCTGCTGTATAGACAGGGTTGTGATCCTAGGGTACCCTTAGACAGGGCCGTAGCGAGCAGGGGGGTGTTGGGGGGTGTTCACACCCCCCCCATAATTTAGTTTGCCGTCGGCAATTTCGGTCTGTCGGCAAAAAGGAGGAGAGGAAAGAAAAGAAGAGCGAAGAACGGAAGAAGAGAGGAGGAAAGACGAGGGAAAGAGGAGGGAGAAGAGAAACGGGAAAAGGAAGAAAAAGGAGAAGGGAAAGGAAGAGGGAAGTAACGAGAGGAAATGGGGAGACAGAGAAATGGAAAGGGAATAGAAAAAATACTGGTTAGCAAGACTTTTATTATCGGCTATTTCGACTCCTGGCTCTTCATCTAATTGGCCATTCAGCGTCGGCAAAAGAATGGCACGCCGGCGAACATATAGTGTGAGGTTGTTGCTTCGGTGTAATGGACGACGTGACCGAGTCTGTCGGCAGCAGTTCGGCAAAAGGGAAATAAAGGCGTTTATAGCGGTGACATTTTATTTTCCATGAGTACGACAGTACTTTGATGAAAGTTTCTGTTTTCTTGTCCTATATTCAGTGATACATAAAAAATAAAAAAACAAACAATTTTGTTACTTGAAAACAATTAAGAAGAATTCAAACAGATGAAAACAATTTGCAAGAAAACAGTCGGTTAGGCGGGGAATCATGAGAGCGGCATAGCAAGAGTACAAGGCGAGAGATAGGGACCACCCACAGTTTTTTAAGATCAAAATTGGGAGATGTGGGAGAATTTGGAGATATCCCAATGCATAAGTGGAAAGAAGATGTCTAAATGGCCGAATCTTGATCAATAGCACCATTGAAGTGCCAATTTGTCGCGCTTACGCGCGCAGTGTTGTACTAATGGCCTGGCTCATATACTAACGAGCTGCAGTAAAAATCGCGGTATTGTTTAGGATGATTGGACAAATAAATGTTCGACGTTCAATTGAAAATGTCCCGCGTACGTGGTGAGCTGGATCGAATAATAAATTCTGAACGCCAATTTTACGAAAAATATTGCACCAGATTGCATCTGGAGGAACGTTTCAATATTCAAAAATTTCACCCCCTCCCCTAGGACCCCTCCCACATATCAGTCACTATTGCCAGATCCGTTGGCAAAACATATCTCTACACCCCCCCAATCCTCTACCTTGCTACGCCCCTGCCCTTAGGCCTTGTGATTCATCAGACTAGGCAGGGGCTTACTGCATTGCTTACAGGGACACCCTGACTCTTCCTATTTCATTGGCCTCAACATATCCATTGTGGCATTGTAGCTTGGGTCTTCTAGCCAGATGCCCTTCCTGATGCCAACCTCATTTGTCAGCGTTGCCCATGTCTTTGGTCACCCAAGATTTAACTAGGCAGCAAGTAAATTCTCCCCCCCCCCCCCCCCTCCCGGCCCTCCTCCATCTTCCAGCTGGATGCCCTACCTGTTGCCAACCTCAGTTATCTAGGAGTTAGTTGGGAGTGACCCATCCCACAAACAGGCCTCCCCCTCCTCAGCCTGGATACAGTTCAATGTCATAACCAGGACATAACCATCTACCAGGAACATGTCTATACAAGGATTTCCTGAAACAGTAATTGGTGATACACAACTAGCATGAACTTGTATCTTCCACTCTCATTCATGTGTTTCATCTCACATACTGTCCATCTGTTATCTATCCGTTTATCGTTAATGTTGATGGGTTCTTATCACGCCGCTGTCTGGAATCGCACAAACCGTCAATCATCATCACCGTCTCTTCATGCATTTAGCATGGCAGCGTTTCAAGCATGTGGCCTTGCATTTATGACTATATGCAATGTATTTTCAATGTTCATACCAGAATGTTTCTCCCTACTGAATGTTGGTGTATTCATCGTGTGTTGGGTGTGTTCGTAGTGATTCCCCCAAATTGAGGATTGGAATTTCTTATAACAACATTCAGGAAGATGGCTCATACCAGTTAAACTGGTGTGAGCTATTGTGATCATGCACTGTATATCTATCTGTCTATCCTACTGTCAACAATTGGTTAGGTGTGAGCTATTGTGATCATGCACTGTATATCTAGATGTCTTCCTACTTCAACAATTGTTAAACCTACTCCACCGTCCCTACGGTCCTGGGTTGATTTTTATCAAACTTGGTCACAATAATAAGTAGTGGTCAAAATGTTGGGGTCAAAGTCTCTAAGGGTCAGTTTTGGCCATTTTGTGAGAATACGCAAATTCTTCTACAGAATAACTTCCTGATTTTCCTAATAATTGGTATTGGTCAGCAGTATCATCGACTAGTGGTACCTACAGGGTTATTCTTGATCAAAGGTCATTTAGGGTCATAATGGTCATTCTCCTACAGTTTGATTTAGATACTCATGATGTGTGTTTCAGGTCATCACGACCAATGGTGCATCAGGGTTCAGGAATTTGGGGTCGAGGTTATCTAGAGGTCAGTTTTGGCCTTTTTGTGAAATTTGCAAAATGTTTTCTCTCCCACAGATTGATTCGGATTTTCTTTGTAATTGGTCAATAGTACTATGACTAGTGGTACCTGTAGAGTTTTCAAGGATTCAACAGCCATTCAGGGGGCATTTTGACCCAAAGGGCATTTTTGGGGTCAAACGGTCAAAATGCTTTTTCTCGTAGTTTGATTTGGATGATCGTGATGTGTGGTCAGTCTCATCACTGACCAGTGGTGCATATGGGGGTTGTTCAGGAATTTGGGTCAAGGTCATCTAGGGGCCAGTTTCGGCAATGTAAAAATATGCAAAATGCTTCTCATCCACAATTGAGTTGAATTTTCTTCATTGTAGTTGGTCAGTGATATACCATTGACTAGTGGGATCTGTAGAGTGTTCAAGGATTTTGGGTCAATGGTCACTTTAGGGTAATTTTGACCCCGAAGGGTCAAGTAGGATTTTCTCCATAGTTGGTCCCAAAGGGTTATTTTGGGGTGAAATGGTCGAAATGCTTTTCTTCCACAGTTTGATTTAGATACTCATGATGTGTGTTCAGTGTCATCACTGACCAATGGTGCATAAAGGTTGCAGTCAAGTTCGATCAGTAACTAAGATACTACTTTTACAATAGCCACAGCCATTTATTGTTCTGCCTAGCAAAGTATACTTCCGACCAGTATCAATCTGAAATGTATCCATACCAAATTTTAAGCGATCAGAAATAATAAATTTGTTGTAGTAAACAGTTGTTCCCTAGAAAACATCCTGTGAGAATACTTACCTGATTGCACTCAGTATCATAGACGGCAACATAAACCTAATGACACTGATTTGCAAATTAGCCTCACTCAAGATTTTGTACTGATGCATCATAAGGCAGCATATTAATGTGTTATGAGCTTCTGACCATTGGTCTCTAGTTATTGTCTGGACGGCTCCAAATTTTGATTAACCGGACGATTGGAAGGGGCCTGATAGGGGGGGGCCAATCAAACCCAAATAATGGGGGCGAAGAAGTGCAAGTTTTCCCCCCACTAACTTCCAATCGACATCAAGCAATATTTCAGTGGTTGGTCGATCAGAAAAAAAATATGGGATCATGATACCGGATCACATCAACTCATGTTTCTATACACATCAAATGATTTGGACAGTGCCAGTTCTGACAATCTTGGGATCTTCAGCAGACCTTCAATGGAATGTCAAGTTAGTTAATGTTAATGTAATGAAACGATAAAATCCATATCCTCTTGTTTGTTCAGCTATTATGTTACATATATATTATTGTCAGTTGCACCTTAATGCTCTCTGCATTGAGGAACAAACTTCGTGGGTCAATAACTCATAGGCATAACATATTGGAATGGGTTCCACTTATATAATGTATTTTCCTTCCCTTCAGCATGAAATAACTCTTGTTTTACCCAATCCTGCAGTTGTCTCTGAACGAAGGTCAAAGCTATCTGATGCCCTAGTATTTAGAATCTTCTTGTAAAAACCATAACACGAACGTTGACGAACATATACTGATCTTATATCATACTTTGTAGGTTGGTTATCGAGTGAATAGGCATCTAAAACAGCGACTCATGGTTGATCCAAAGTCGAAGAGGTCGGATCTTTTCCTCTCATTCTAATGAGATCTAATTCATTTACACAGTGACCAAATAGTTATTCTGATTTTTGTTCTCCAAATTTTAACCTTAAACAGAGATACCCAGTCACTACCTATGAAATGCCATCTTTGTTAAAAAAAATCAGGAGAGAAATCACAAATCCTATAACCTCTTGTTCATTTCATTTCATATGTTTATACCTAGTACAAGTCCTATGTGAAGCTTCACATGCTTGACAAACTACTGGGGCCTTCCTACTGTTGTTAACGTCGTGTCATTCACTTCCTGTTTTTGTATGATTCATTGCAATCAATGCGGTCTATTCAGGATTTTTTTCCTCTCTCTGCATGTGATGAATATTGTGTAATAATCATGTAGTGGCAGTATATGCCCCAATGGCAGGATAATCAATCAGGAAATCTGAGCGCATATCACATAGCTGCATTGCCTATGGACAAAAAAGTGTAACGATAGGGGGAACAGGGCTAGGGCCCGGCGGGGGTACATCCTCCCCTTTCACTTGTCTTTTTGGTAATTTTTGTCAATATTTCTCCACTTCTGCACAAGGGGAATTATGGTCCATATGCCTACCGAATTCAGTTTGAATATAACAATTGGTGTTTTGATGTGATGATGTAAAGCAGTCCTCCCTAGTCATCGTGTCTGCCCACAAAGACAAGTGAAAAAATCTAAAAAATAACATGGATCTGGCTTGGCAGCTTATGTCATGTGTTCCCATAGGTGACTGGATTAAGCATACATTTGTGTAAAAGAACTATGCTGCCACTCAATTTTGTGGAGCAAATAGGTTAAATTTGGGACGAGCAATTTATCTGTAATCCTTGCATCAGTCGGTAAATTAGGATACTAGGATACATTTAGGATATTTTCCCTGTTCTTTGTTGTGTATTCTATATATATCATCTCGAGAGCAGAAAGCCATACATCGCTCGCTCCTCAAGGCTGTAACGCGATCCAGACTTTGTTTTTATTGCTGTTACGAGGCAATACCCTTTAAGGTGAGGCTGTATGATGAATTCTGCATACCAGCACATTTTTACTCTCCAGCGCTGTTTTTTCAACTGATCTCATTGGAATACCGGGCAGACCCCCAGTAATTAACTGAGTTAATGGCTACAGTGGAGGCGGCCGGCCTATATAATGCGTTAATCATTGACACAGGTAGACTGTCATGTTAGTCGCTAATAAGAAGATAATAAAAGATTCTAGGTTGTGGCTGTTAAATCCTGGAACTCTTGACCTGACTAACATCAAAACAACAGTTTCTCTCAATGTATTCAGAAGTTTATTAAGACCCATTTGTTTTGACTGTTTTGTTCTTGGTTTCTGTAATCGCCGTGGTGTTTGGCGCATATAAACTGCCTGTTATAATTATATTAATTGTCATTATGTATTGTATCGTGTGAGCCTATACTACTACACAGCATATGAGATGCCATCCTTTGCATCTTACTAATGGTTTTGAATAATGACGCATAGCCTCCATGACCGTATTTTTCGAGTGAAGAATTATTGAATTATAATGAAATGGTATGCTTTTTACCTATTTTCTTCCTATTTTCCATCCTAATTGAATAATTTGGAATAAATGTTAAATTGCTCTAGCAACAGGCTTATGGAACTCATGCCAGGGAGCTCCTAATCTAATGTTTAGACGATTGTGTACTTTAATAATCGCCCTGGCATACGCGTATTACACCCTCTAGTTGTTTTACATCTGTAATCAGTGTGGTAACCCTCATCACAATCGTCTAATTAAATTGTGAATCTTGCCTTCATATTGTAAAAGCCTGACCAATCATGTCATTTTTCTCATCATTGGCAAGGTAACTGTTATTAACACCAGCAGTACATATACGCGGGCCTCGTGGAGTTAGGCCTTACATAAATTTTGCCTGTCACATCCCAGCGTGGTGGCAAGTACGGCAGTATGGAGATGACATACTAGTTGGAAAGTTGCTATAATAAGGAGCTAATTAACGCGATTCTCGCCTTGCGTGTCTTCTCAATACTACCGTAGGAAAGCCATTCTACAGTCTAACAAGACTCGATGTCGGGGTTATACCCAAGAATCTGTAGGTGGAGTAGTTGTATCTATAAACGTTAGATGGTTGCTGGATCGCAAGATGAGTCATTGAGTCTTGAACAAGACTAGGGAGCTCCAAGAGTTCTTTCTTCTAATTGCTCTGTGCATGATGAAATGGTGTGTTTTCAGCCTGCTTTTCCATGTTCTTCCGAAGTATTCTAAATTAGTGACCACTAGTACTATACAATTACCACCAGTACTATACAACTAACCGAGTGGCTGGCACAATTGGTAGAGCATCGGCCTTCCACCCAGGAGACCGGGGTTCGATTCCCGGTCGGGTCATACCAAAGACTTTAAAAATGGAACCTTGCTGCCTTCTCGCTGGGCGCTCCGTACAAGGGATTGGAGCAGGGACAAACGAGGGGTAGGCAATTTGCAAGTTGCTGTCTGCGTGTGATTACCCCACCCCACAGGTAAGGTACCGCCAAAGAGGCATTGCCTCATTTCGTGTACTTGGTGAGGGATTAGCAGCTAACAATAAGGTGCTGTATCCATGTCTGCACCCGTGCTGGGCCGTGAATAGGATCATCCTCTGCTCGGCAAGTGGACCATAAAAAAACAAAAAACAAAAACATTGCATGATTACATCCATATGGTTTTGGAGAACAAGATTTCGCTAAATTACCATACCTCATGGCGTACCCAAGGTGGGAGGGGGTTCGGGGGTTGGAACCACCCCCATGACAAAAAAAAAAAAAAACCCATGAAATTGAGAGAAAAACGCTCAAAATCACATTCGGATGGACTATAACTGTTTTCCCCATCCACACGAATATTGGGCTGAAAATCACATTTTTTTTTCGCCAAATGGGAGGGGGAAACCCCTTCCCTTAGACCCCTCCCTAGGCCGGAACCCCCGAAAGACAATCTCGGTAAGGTCACACATGTTTCAAAATTAAACTCAGTAAAGTTGTTCAATATTCTACTTTTATACACACTGATTAATGTAGAATACTTGTGAAGAAAATAGAGCATGAAATGGTTCAATTGTTATATTCATCTAAAAATAATAAGTACTGTATATAATTTAGGTATTTTGAGTAGACCTAGCTGAAACTATTTCATTGTGGTGTAATCTTCACTGTGGCACATTCTGTGATTTTTTTTAAGCCCTCCCTGCATTGCAGCATTTAATTTGATTCTCCATCCCACATTTTCCCCCATAGAGTTATTATGTTGTGCAGGGTTTTTATTAAATTGTCGTCACACATTAGATACTGAGGTGATAGGTGCTGCTGCCAGTATCCAGTGCTATAGCCTTGTCTACCATGATCAGAGCTAGTCCCATAGTTGGTTAGGTTGAATAGCACAGGAGGCATTAATTTGGTCTAAATATTGGGGGACATGACCCCCTCGATCCCCCCTCCCCCAGGTTCACCGCCCATGGGGAGTACAACCTAGCTTGGTAGCAAATTGGAAGGGGATGGGGATAAGCAATATATTAGCTTTGAATCAATGTATTTCATCCAATAGTAATTTAGACATGAGCGCGATTTATCCTTAAATCAAGGGTGGAGGGGAGGGGGATCCCCTTCCAAAAGCATGGGGTGGGGAAATACTTCCGCTTCAACTAGCGGTGCCCCAGCTAGCCCCCCTGCCTCTGTACCTCTCTGAACTCCTCCAGGGCCATTAGTTGAATTCCCATGAACAAAGTCCAATAACAAAGTAGAGGCAGACCTGTGAAGGTGAACGTCTACATCAAGCTAAGCTTACATGCATGTGGAACTATGTCAGAAGAATGAACCAGGTGAAATTGAGAATTTAATCCTCCCTCCCCCCGAGCTCGTTTATGGTGTTCGCTCTCCTGGATGGGTTTAAGTCATTTCAAATGCTATGAATAAAACATTATTGATGATGGGATGTTTGGCTGTGGGAGGAGGATTATGCGCTGGCTGGCAATCAAAGCATACTTGTGATCAGCTGGTGACAGATCTGTGCATGTTGTCTAAATTAACACTGCAGGGAAAGAGTGGAAAGGTCTTTTTTCTCGAGTGTAATCGACAATTCAGTTAGAAATAAAATCCTATGTTTAATTCTTGTAGCATTGCAGAATTATTCCCAAGTAAGAGCTCCAGCTGCTCGGTGTCAAAGACAGAATATTAGCTAACAATTATTGTGTTGTCACTTTCAATGTTAGCTGATGACGAGAGTTAAAAAGAATAGAAATGATAAATATCATGGATGGATAACCTTGCCTTAGTCACTTCCCCAAATTTCATTATCAGTTAACTGGGGTCCGCCCTATAGTCCCCCGTCTCATTGGTCCCCCGTCTCATTGGTCCCCTAATTGACACAAAACATCTCATTGGTCCCCCGTCTCAATTGATCCCCGGTCATCATTCCGTCTCATTGGTCCCCCGTCTCATTGGTCCCCTAATTGACACAAAACTTCATTGGTCCCGTCTCATTGGTCCCCCCGTCCATCATTCCGTCTCATTGGTCCCCCGTCTCATTGGTCCCCCGTTCATTATTCCATCTTCATTGGTCCCCCGTCTCATTGGTTTTCCCCGTTCACTATTCCGTCTCATTGGTCCCCCGAGACATGCAGGGAATAGATCAACTGATTTGCCCGAACTAGGGGGGGGTGCCCTCCTCCAACCTTGTATGCCTAAATAATAGACTGACCGTCAAGAAATGTACTAACATTATTTAAAATATCTAGTACATCCAAAGGCGGGATTTCATGCCGGAGTCGAGGTGATCTTGTCAACCAGACTGTAAAATCTTCATCTAGCTCTGAAAAAAGGTTCTTTTTAGAGAATGAATGATAGTTGGTAATGAATTATTTCCTTTCACTGGAGGAGTTTGTGTGAAATTATATACATAGTAGGCCAATTTATCACCATTACCACCCTTTAGCAATTGTATATGCGCACAACGGACTATTGAGACGAGGGACAAATTAGACGGGGGGGTCCAATGAGACGGGGGACCAATGAGACGGGGGACCAATGAGACGGGGGACCAATGAGACGGAATGATGGACGGGGGACCAATGAGACGGGGGACCAATGAGATGGAATAATGAACGGGGGGACCAATGAGACGGGGGACCAATGAGACGGAATAATGAACGGGGGGACCAATGAGACGGGGGACCAATGAGACGGGGGACCAATGAGATGGAATAATGAATGGGGGGACCAATGAGACGGGACCAATGAGACGGAAAAATGAATGGGGGGACCAATGAGACGGGGGACCAATGAGACGGGGGTCTAATGAGACGGGGGTCTAATGAGACGGGGGGACAATGAGCTGGTCGATAGACATTACCCCAGTGAACAAGTCGACAAACATGTATCAATGCAGGGTTCAATCAACTGCTTTGAATTATGCTTTAATCAGCAATGCATGTATTCCAGGGAAAATGAGGGGGGGGGGATGACATCCACTCACTTTTCAGAGAGACGAACAAATCTCAAAATTAGGCTCTTCTCACCTAACATTTACCTGAGATATTCACCTTTGGACTTTATGGACTTCATTTAATCTGCAGACTCCATGTTTATTGCTCTAGTCACTATGGAAGCTACTGTCCATTACATAATTGCCAGAACATGTCTCATACTGTGTGGTTATACCTTTACAGTACTGAGCATATAAACTACTTTTAGATCTTCTCTTTGTTGCAGCTCTGTGGACAGGCAATAGGTGTGATGTAATCCCGTCCGCGGTAACTGGTAAATGAATTTGAACATTGCTACATCTGTGTATTATTCGCAGCAGTGGCCAGGGTGACTTCATGGTGAAATCATTTCCAGAAAAGCTCATACTGGGGCCAGTGGCTAAACCAGAGGAAGGGGGAAGGGCAGGCATTCCCCCCACCCCCAAATAGGACTTGTGGAACATTTCCCCACCCCAAATGATTAAATGCATTTGAGAAATACCTACCATGATGCAGTCGATGCCCTCCAGAAAATGGCTGGTTCAGGGTATTATGACAGTGACTGTATAATTGACATCAAATTGATATAGATCATCCGATTCCTACCCAGGAGAGCAGAAGGGGACATTCCGGGTCAAGTCAAACTGATAAGGCTAGGATACCGGAGATGTGCATCATAGTGTGCGGTATGAATGTGAAAATCGTAATTTAGTGAGGGGAGTTGATATTTTAGGTGGAATTGGAACTGTATAATAATGTAAAAGGGGACATGAGAGTCGGCTGAAAGAATTTCAGCCAATTCCGAGCATTCCGATAAGGCACAATCAGCCATTGCAAAATTTGCCTCGTGACATCACGGGAGGAACCACATGATCCCCTATATTACAAAGTCGATGTAAAACATATACTTTTGAAAATCCTGTACCAAACAAACTATAGATGGGATCCGAATAAAAGCATACAAAATCGTTCACAATATATTAATAATAATTTCCATTTCGTCTAGTGAACCTTTTCGTTCTTCTGTATATGCCGAACAAAATAGCAGCATCTACTGTGTATATGAGCAGCCTCTACCATCCGTTCCACCCGTGGATGTCATAGACTAATCAAATACCTCAAGAGTGGAACTGAATTATCTCACAAGCACTGCTAGAACTTGGGGGGGGGGGGGGAGGGGGGGGTTTTTTTGTTATGTCTCCTTTCCACCTGTGCAAATCTGGCACATGACCATATGGCCCTTAGATATCCGAAGACTTTTGCTGTGATAACAAAAAAAAAAAGAGGCATCTTCGTACACATGGTAAACTTGCCACTCCGTGTTTTTCCTGTTTTATTTGGGTGATTTTTCTGCATCACGGACCTTGTCTCATCACTGTGCAGACGACTGTATGCACCTCATTTAGGCACGTGTCCATGTTTCGTACTCAGCATGAATTCGCCATTCGGGTATTCTTCCGCATACACCATCTGCATTTATGGAATTCCGCCAAGGCTTCAACTGGGAATGCCATTTTCTCAGCTGCTTTTTAAGGGGGTTTTGGCTGCTCTGTATAGTTAGGCGCAACGAAAATATTTCCTATGGCCACACCTGCAGACCGTACTAGTCAGCTTGGTGAATGGGGCCCTCCTTTCGCTTGTCAGTGCCTGCTCCTAATGTCTTGCTATTCTTTTTCGCTGCCCTTCAAAGTGAAGCGATTGTACCCGATCAAACGTTCATTATGGTTGTTTGTCCAACTTGGGAAGTGTCATTATCATTCCGCCAGTAAGCTAGTTTTCCATATGTTTTATAATCCTGTTTTCTTCCCTGTAGGTGTACTGAAAGGCCGAGCCGAAGATTAAAGACAACCTCAAGGAACTTTCTACTCTTCAAACTGGAAACCAACTTTGGAATATGTGGGAAGAGGATGGCCTTTCCTATGTGGGCATACGCAAGATGTATTCATCGCGTACCTTAGGATGCGGACCTCACGATACTGTTCCAAATAAAGTTCCACTTTGCAGGCACATAGGCGTTTTTTTTGCAGTGTTGACATTGATTGACAGGGAGGGAAAGTCCTTCAAGGAGCCTCCTGGTGATTCGCAGACCGCTGTAGGACGATTGCAGAAAGGACCTCGTTAGACAAGGGCATGCTTCTCCTTCTAGGGACACGAGCGAGAACGATCCCTCAATCTCGGGGAACCTGTGCAAGAAGAGCTCAGATAACGTCAAGTGGAAGCAGCGGTGTTCAGTCTCTACCAGAACCTCCTGTTCTATTACGAGAATGACACCACTCTGCGCCCCCTGGGGGTCATTTTTTGGAGGGGTGCACTCTGAGAGGCGGGCACCACCAAAACTGAAGATGAGAACATGTGAGCATAATGTCACTGATGATAAATAATACCTACTGATAATATTTTGTATAGACTATATTGCATATAAAAATAATAATAAATAATAATGAAAATGCTAATCATAATGATATGAACTTAATCTGCAGATAGCTATCGTCAGAGCTCAATCATTGCAGTGTGAATCCCGACGGAACTATGATCGCACATAAAAACAGTAACACGATGGCAATCCACATAGTTGCATATCTCATCGCAGCTATGGGTAGACTCACCCAACTCTCCATGTTGAAGGCTGGAAATGCTAGTTAGTCTCTATGAACTTCTGAGCCATTATACTAAAAAAAGAGTGAAAGTGAAAAACTACAAATGTATTGTAGGCTACAGTAAAATAACTTCAAAAACTTGCATAGGTTAAGAAAATGTTTGTTGTGATAAACTATGCGTTTAGCTAGGAGCCATATATGCATGCCATCTGTTGGTGTTCAGTATGAAAGGTGAACATCGCATTTGTGCGAGGGAGTTTGATATTTCAGAAGGAATTCGAACTATCTAAAAATATCTACAACCAGGATGAGCCGGGATGAAGGAAGTTAGATTGTTTTGAGAAACTTTCCCCATAGACCCAATCTGGATATATTAGCTAACTGTAGACTACCCCTTAACTCTCAGATGACTTCCTACCGTGTTCTCCAGTTTCACTCTGCCCCATCTATCGAGGACGCTTGGTTTTATTGCTTTCATTCTGACGGAGCAGGCTGTACCCCTGCAGGGGGATAATTGGTAATGGGACTTGCTGCGCTCCCAAGATATGCCACGATTATGAAACCCTCGGTTTGATTAACCTGGATCTGAATTTCACACGATAATTTATCATAGTGCTTTGTACTAGGCCAATTTGTCATTGATTGTGTTTGCATTTGTTTACATCATTTGTTGAAGGCAATGGTTTGTACAGATTCTCTCAATATACTGTTGAAAAAGCCTACACTCTAAATTTGGAGGTTCTAGCATCTGGATTTACCTAAGGCCACCCTCACATCTGTATTGTTTGTATCTTGCAATATTTGAGAGAATGGCATCCATGGATTAGAAGTCATAAGAGACCCTTGAGGATACACTGGGGGAACTTTCATAGCCCACAGACTCGAGTAAATGCTGTTTTTTGCATCCCCCCCCCCCCCCCCCCCCCCCCCCCCGCCTGAGAACAAAAATATAGACTAGGTATTGCTAAAATGAATGAGATCATTCTTAATATTTGTGAAGTATGATGGGATTCCTCTATCAAAACCATCAATAGTTTCGTTTTGTTCAGGGTTCTCCAATGTATACATGTTTCACAGTGTCTTGATATCACTTGGGTTTCCCCCATGATGTCACAGGCGAATTTGCAGTAGCTTATGCGACTTTTTGGTCACTCGATCACTGAATTTGTAGACCGTAAGAGGTTTGGCTTCATATGCAATCAATATGAGTACAAAAAGTCGAGTCATATTTACATTCAGTTTTATTCCAATTGGAGTTTTTTGGGGGTGGAATCTACAAGGTACAAGTTACATGACCATTGGCCTTTAAACTTTGCCATGGTGTACATTGTAAATGATGTCTGCACTGCTGGCGTAGAGTGCGTATATATTTTGTCTTCGCAGATTGTCATCTGTGGCTGTAGACGGTCATCAACGCATATAGGGTGTTGTTGTACAATTCTTGACACGCATTTGGCAACTAGTCCATTGTGCTCATCATCAGATTGGCAGCAGCGATGAATGTGGAAAAAGGATGTTTATCTTCTACTTTGAACCTATTTTTACACATTCCGTGGGTCCAGTTTGTCCACGACCTCTCTTAGAAAAGAGGCAGTTAACGTCAGTGTTCCTAGCCTTGCCACTGGTGACCTGCATGCACCGTGCCAGTTCAGTGGTAGCAGTACAGTATACCACAGTACTATTACATAGCTAGATAAATTAACGTAAGGCTGTGGAAAGACCATTTACCACCATTGTTGGTATATGTTTATATCGAGATACGTCAGACCATAGCGTGAATGTAAGCCTAGTTACTTGAGACCGATCTAGTCGGCCCATATCCATGCGATGAATCGAGAATGCAGACACACTCGACAAAAGGCTATTTTTTTTTTTCTTGGAATTGTCCAGTTTGTACTTTTGATGCAGTTTGACTAGGCCGACTGTATGGACAACACTTTACAAGTGTCGAGTATGCACACAACGAGTAAGTTGGGCCTAGTAAAAATTGATGACTACTAGACTTGAAACTTACCTAATGTTTTTCCCCCGACTCTCCCCTACTTCTAAAATCATTTGAAAATTAGGAATAAAATTGTCCCCCAAATGTGACCTTTTATGTTTCTTGCCTATTGGGGAGAAAATTTTTTGTTTTGGCATTGCAATATAAATATCTGGGGAAATTACTGGAAACATGAAAAATTGTTCTAAAATGTGTTTTTCCCCACTAACTTCATAATGTTGATGATATCTGCGTGATTTTGGGGGAAGACATCTGTTGTGTGACTATATATGTAGGCTTGTGTGCAACTTGACAAGGTTTAGGCTTGCACTAATGAGATATAGAATAGCCGGAGAAGGAAACCATTTCCCCAGAAGTGTTTTCTTCCTGACTTTTGACAATGTTGAACTTTTTGGCATCAAAGGGTATGCGCTGGCTCTAAAAATTGTGGGTCCATAATGAGATTTCAGCGCATAAATCGACTGAGCACTGTCATTTTATGGAAAAGGGTAAATTTTCCCACCTTTTTTGACCCTTTTGGTGCACACATTTTCTAGTTTTGGGGGTCCAAACTGTCCAAAAGGGTGTCTATCCCCGAACCCAAGTACGCTAACCTGCTTGTCATGAATTCTTTGTGTGTCATTGACATTTAAGGCTTGTGTGAAATTTTACTATGTTTCAGCATTTGGCAATCACAATATTTTAATAAAATAGTCTGAAAAATGAAATCTTACCCCAGAATGTTTTTTCCCCCCCTGACATTTGACAATGTTGATCCTTCGCATGGATTCCTGGGAGAAATGTGTGTCATGTGACAATAGGTTGTGTAAAATCTGACCATGTTCAGTCATTGCATCATTGAATATTTTTAAAATATGGGAAAATATGCAAAAATGGCCCTTAAATGTGTTTTCGCACTGTGGAATTCACAAATGTGAAACATTTTCAGCTATTCTGTGGAAATATATTTGTCTGGTGACTTTTTAGTTCGGCCACTCGAATAAGAACTATTCCAACAACCTCCAAAAACGCATCCTTGAGTTCAGGATCTCATTGGCAAATGTGAAACTATTCATTTTGTTTCTACTTGCTACCCCTTCGCGAGTTGGCAAATGACAAAAAATCAAATTTCTGAAAACACCATTTTTCCTCCCCAAACCTATTATATTCTGGCAATTCAACTTAATTCACAGCATAATGCTGGTAAACCCTTGTTTTTGTTATGAGCTCTCTGTACCTTCTTCTGAAATTTGGAATCATCAGTCCTCCAATCTCTAAATATAACCAAAAACTTGAACAATTTTCATCAGCAATTCTCAAATTTGGCAAAAATCATTTTCCTCCCAAAAATTGACATTTTTGGTATTTTTGGGCTGTTTGCAGGCAAAAGTGTTATTTGTGCCGTTTCAACACATTGCTACGAAGTTTGAAATCATCCAGACATTGGAATAAGGGAATATCTGAAAATAGTGAAAAACTTGTAAAAATGAGAATTTGCCCCAAAATTTATCTTTTGCCTCCTAATTCCCCCACTTTTTATAGTTTTCGCATTTGTTTTGAAACAGATTTGTTTTGTGACTATCAAGTGTGTGCCAAAATTTTACTTTCCAAAATGTGAGATATTTGCGAAAAACCATCAAAAATCTGACGGACACGCAACGCACACACACACCACAAAACACACAAACGCTTTTGCGAGTGCACCTTATTGCTGATCACCCGGCACCCTGGGTACCCACCCCGGTGTTACCCCTCACTGGCTAGTTCCTAATCATCACTATGATTACCATAGCAACCAACCAGCACACAAATATAAGGTGAAATGGCAACCTTACTATGATATCTGATCCGGCCCTTCGTGACGCGATGAGATAAAAACAGTGATGATGTCCTGAATGAAACATCAATTTTTGTAGGCAGATCTGTAATAAAGATATGATGTAATTATTAATTGATGTTGCAACTGGTTCCCTGCATTTCTTAAAATTAATTATTTTCGTTAAAATTGTTTTGGATCTGTCAAATGTTTAGTCATACATGCAGTTAGGGGCCACAGAGTTATTACCTGTTCCCCTACTAAGAAATAATTGATTGCTATTTTCTCCCGGGAGCAGGTCGGGATTGTTTACAAACCCCTGCCTCGATATTATCTATCTAAACACAAGGAGTCTAAAATAGAAGTTGCTTAATTGTCACTGACTGTGCTCATCCTCGTCAATTGGCCATGGTTTCTTGATGAGGCAGGCAGAATCAAATCACATCATCTCAAATGCTTGGTATTGGGGATTTTTCTCCTGTTGAGCAGCGAGTACATTTTCTGTAGGTACCCAGGACTCTCAGGAAAGCAACTAGGAAGGAGTTCATAACATTACTAAGCAGATAACCCGTAGGTCCTATCTGAAATATCAACGCACAATATGGCTAACGGTATCAGAGACTTGCAACAACGCGTTACAAGGTCCGAGGAGTCAACAATTTGAAAGATGCTGCAACTGGGTCAAATGGCAGAGCCGAATGTTAAACCTTAACCTGAGCAATGATACAAAAAAAAAAAAAAAAAAGTTGTGTCAACAAAATATTTGAAAACAATTCGCCGATCAACCGTTGGCATTTGCCTGGGCAATAGGAACTCCGAGGATTGTACAAATGCACAGCGACAGACATTAATACTGATTATGATCTCCTTATATAATTCGGCCCCATGTGCATTGCTTCGAATATATTTTGGGCAGAGACACAATTGGCAAACCCTAATTACAGAATATTTCAAGAGATTATTATTTTATGGTTTTAAGGTTTTGAATTACCAAATGGGACAAAAAACAATCAACCTATGAAAATTAGGAAAATATCTTGATGGTTTAAAGAAAATGTAGTCTTCTGAAGGCAGACGGCTGAGAATAATAATTTCGAACAATTATAGCTTAGCCAATATAATGTAGTAATTCCCCACCCCTGCACTATAGAATATGTCTTCTTCCGTTAGTTAGAATCACAATTGATAGTGATTTTGAACGTTTCGCACCATCATCATCATCAAGTTTTACCAATTTTTAGGAGGCGCGATTATCAACCTGATATACGGCCTCAAGTCCTTGTTTTTTTTTTTTTGTATCCGCTCTAATCCAATGGTAGATCACGCCAGTTTCAAAATCAATAGCCCCAAACGTGAGAATTTATGAAGCAGAGGGTTGCTCCGCTATTTGCGTATTGCTGCTGGTGTCAATATGCTTTTTTTTTCCACTGTGCAGCGTCAAGGCTTTAGGATGACCCAATAAGTGAGTAGATGTGTGGAAAGCTCGTCTATCCCATCCAAATGATTCCAACTGCTCCAGGCATTTTACGACCTTTAGAGTGAGTGAAGTGTTGGAGGAGAAGCCCTATGTTGCGTGAAAAGGCAATTGGGCAGAGGAGATGACGCTGATGATTTGCATGACACACAATAAGACTCTCATCTCAGTGCATTTCGCTACGGTTCAATACTTTATAATGATATTAACCTTATAAACGGGCTGTCAATTAACACATTAACAATTATTGTCGCAACATTAAATCTTCTTCTAACGTGGACCCTGGTGGAAAAAAAGACAGGTTGAAACCCCGAAGCGGAATTTGGAGATTATCATGTGACTTGTTGAGTTAATTATTTAACTTAAACGAACCAATGACATCATGGGAGAGGGAATGGGTATGAAGTCTAATGAATGCTATTTGCTTCTTAACAGTGAATGCTCCCGTATTGCACTTTGTTTCATTGACCTCATATTACATATCAGGTTCTCATAGTTCTCTGTGATGTCATAGAGCATATGGCGCAATGGTGGATATGCCTTTCTGTCACACTCGTATCGTAATTATAGTATTCTCTATAACCAAGTGGTTGGCATAGTTGGTAGTGTTGCCTTCCCACCTGATAGGTCAGAGTTCTAATCCTGCTTTGACATTCAGAGCTGGTGGGCTCGGGCCGAGGTCGGAATCATAACCCCCATGCAACTAGGGGTGAGCAATGTTACAGCAGCAGTTCTTAGTCTAAACTTGCTCCTCCCCTCACCTTTCTATTTAGTTCACTGTCTAAAAATGAAAAAATGAAAATGTCTGAAAAATGTTTTGAAATTGTGTGAGGATGAGGATAGAGGGATTCATTGTCAGAGGGCCTACCTTGTTCCAAGAAGCAGGGGTAATGCTGTAAAGCACTAGAAACATGGTCTTTTGGTAAGACTTCATGGTCCTCAAAGTGATGCATCATACACAAAATCGAAATAACACATCATGTGTTTAGACACTTAATAATAATGATAATAATATAAAATAGATTTATATAGCGCCAAATCAGCAAACAGTTGCTGCTCTAGGCGCTAGCTTAACAAGGGCACATCAAGCAAAAGAAAGATCTATAGAGTAATGAGTCTTCAGCTTAGTCTTGAACGTGGAAAGTTTTTCACAACCTCTAATCTGGTCTGGTAGTCGATTCCACAGGTTAAGTTGCTGTGTAATGATATCCATTCCATATGTCTTCAAACAAGGATTTGGTACAGTTAATATCCCTTAGCAGAGGAGCGGAGTTCCCGGGCAGAGTTTACCGAGACAGTGGTTGAGAAATTTACACGGGATGAATATTAAGGCTGTTACTGACAGCTGTTGGAACGTCCGACGACTCTGTTGCAATGATGCACTCTCATGGTGCAGGACGTGTGTAAATGCCACAGCCAACTATATATCACTCACACATAAGTTGACTGCACATGGTCAAGTTTAAATAGACATGTGTAGGGGGGTAAACCTCCCCTGTGTATATCTCCGCTTTAGAGCAATCATTGGAAGGAGTATCTGACACCCCTAGGAAACCTCCATTTTGGTCAGAAACTAAGATAGCCTTCATCCACCAAGTTTTGTTGTAATCTATAGAAGTTGCAAAAACTTCACACAAATTATGCGAATTGACCCACGATGACCTTGAAATGACCATTAACTTTGTCAGGAACAAATGTAGCCCCCTTCCACCAAGTTTCGTTAAATCTGACAAAGTTTGGAAAATCGCCTAAATTATGCAAATTTGACCTCCGCTGAACTTAAAATGACCCATCCATTTTTTTGGGATCATCTATAGTCCCTACCCACCAAGTTTTGTTTGACTCCGACTAACTGAAATTTCGCATAATTTATGCAAATTAGCATCCTCACCATTGCATAGTATGCACCCACTTTTGACTCATCCGAGATTCCACTGAGGAGTACATGTGTACCAAGTTTCAGATCAATCGGATAAAGCGTTTATTAAAGAGTTATTGCGCTAACGCCTAGCGTATCTGGCGGCGGAGCCTGGGACGCCGGCGCGAGGAGACGGCGGCCGGCAGCTCCACACCAAAACCATAATATCCCGCGGACATTCCAGTGTTGCGGGGATATAATTAATTGAATCTGTCTGTGCATTTGACCCTGGGCAGTAACGATGTGGTGCATTTGACAAGCCCTCATATGTAAGATTATGCATCTGTGGATTCTTGTCTCCTGCAATTACCGTTTGCATGATGTCATGTATGATATGTACTGCTTGGTCGGTGTGCAAAATGAACGCAAAATTCAACAACTTGAACTTCATAACTGTTTGACCAGAGATCTCCCTTCTAATAATCTAATGCCAGTTCTATTAAACTAATAGCAAACTGGAATCCTTCAGGAGGTATCGAAAACATCCTAAATATCAATTTTTTAAGCGTCGGTGCCAGAGCTTGATACAACCCCACTTTGACTGTTGTTTGATGGTCTTTCAAAAAGATTGCACAAGAAATTCTCAATTTTTTTTTGATATGTTCTACCTGATAGGGTTCTGCTGATAGGGTTATTGTCCCAATCCTCAATTCACCTATTCACGCAGTCTGATTTTCTCAGAGTCAACAAAGAGTGCGCCAAAAAAGCCGCCAATAGGCTAAACGATTGATACAAAGTTATGACTGGTCTTTAGCTCCCCCCATTCTACCTTCAAAGCCATTTCACTCTCATCTCAACTGTTCAAGGTTTCGTATTAGGGATCCATAGATGACCTTCAGGGGTGCATGATGTTAAACATGAACTGCCTACACATTCTAGAAAAATGCATACTGTGATTGGAACAGTTTACCGGCACAATTGCAGCTGTCTGATAGTTATAACTCCATTCGAACATGCGAGAAAAGGTACATTTTTAGGCTTTTAAACATTTTATTCAATGTCTCTTCATGGTTGTCCGGGTGATGGTATATGAAGTCATCCAGTTTATTGATTTTTTTATTGCAAGTGCAGGGTGTTTACATGTATATATTGTTTGTATTGTTCAGTTTTGTTTTCCTGAGGACCACCTCTGGAAATAATTTTCTGGACTTTCGAGGGCTTTCCTCGTTTAGGGCAACAATCTGTAGTTGTTCATGTGTCTGACTGTTTGTTTGTTTGTTTATTCTCTGTATATTCTGTTGTTTTCATGAATAAATAGAAACAAACAATCAAACGAACGGACGAACACACACACACATACATTCAAACGAACACATAAACATACTATCGTGTAATTATACATTGAGAAATGATAATACACTATTTAAATGAAAGTGGACAGGGATGCATAATACTGTTCCACTTCTCTCGGAATACAAAATTGAAAACAACGGTGCTTCTTCAAATCTCAGCCAGTTCTATGTAGCGGATTAGAGTCACTGACTATGCAGTATTCATTCAATTATCATTGCAACACGCTCAGCATGTGAAGGTTTTTTTTCGCCCACAGGCTCCGAGCTGGGGTTTCTGCTCCTGTAAATTTTGCTGGTCAGATATTCAACACTGTAATTCTAATAGACCCCATTTGGCTATGAATCTTAATACAAAGCACAATACCAATTCAGTTCAGTGGAGACTGCATGGAAACTAGCTGAACCTTGCGGTTTACACACTGTGGTGCATACACCTTCCCCTATTATTGCTCGACCATAATTATTCAGCCAATGCACCTATATCTCCCTGTTATGAGTCCTACGAAGGAATTGATATTTTTTATTCCTTGCCAGAGGCAGGAAGAATCTACGGATTGTGCTGACATGCAGGTTATTTGGGCATTTCTACCTTCTCTCGGCTCATGGAAGTGATGAGCGGGAAAAAGGGGGGGGGGGTAGGTGACCTCTAACTCTGTGGGGGAATAAAAAGAGAAGAAAGCAGGCTTCCTCGTTACCCCATCACCCTCACAGTGCCATTTTGGGCCACTCAGTTTTGTGACTATTCAATTTTTTTTTACCCTCCCCTCTTCATTTCCCATTTTCAAGCTTTCGATTTCCTGATTTTCCCTTCCAATATTTTGTCAGGGAAACAACTGCCCCCCCCTCCCAGCTATGCCACTGCGGCATGCGTATGCGTGAATGAGGGTCTGCACGCTCCTTGTAAATGTGATAACTGTTCAAAATAAAGATGTAGAAGGTTCAAGCAGTCTCGACTGAAGAAAAAATCTAGAGACCTTGTAAACACCCCCAATGTGATTGGGGAACAAAGCTGTGGAGGGGATCATAGTTGGCATTCAGGTTGGAGTAGATGATTCTTATCGTTTCGGGGTCTGCTTCAAGTTCACAAGGTCAACATGAGTCAAAATCTGAAAACCGTGTAAATACCTATAATTGTGTAATAAAAATATGTAGAGAGCTCAAACTTGGCGTGTATGTTGACCATATGGGGTAGACCATCCTTATTGTTCTGGGGTCTTGTTTGAGGTCACCCAAGGTCAACATGGGTCAAAGTCTGGAAACCTTGTAAACAGGATAATTTTTCAATGCAGAGATGTAGAGTACCAATAATTTTATCTCATTTTCTCGCAATTCTACACATATTTTGAAAACATCCTTTATTTGTGTGTTTTTTATATTTTTTTTTTATATTTCAGCACTATTGTTTGTGTATATACTATTTTTGTTTTTTTATATTGTTTCTTAGTTTCTCATTGTACAGCGTTTTTTAGCATTCTTTGTGGACTGTGCTATGAAAAGAGTGCTTTATAATATGGTATTGGTATGTAATAACCTGTACTAATAATACTTGGCATGTAGGTTGGGGGGGGATATCATATAGGAAATGATTCCTACAGCTTCCTGGTGAGTATCTAGCAGTGTCGTAATGCGACAGGTTGGTTGGGGTGGGGGGGGGGCGGAGGGGTTGGGGGTCAGAACCCCCCTATGTGATCAGTAATTTCACCACAAAAACTGAGTTTTTTCAGTTCAGTAGAAGTTTTGCAGCCTGTATTTTAGCAAATATTGCAGAATAATGTGTCTAGGCGCTCATAATCTGTACTCAATTGCCAATAGGGAGAGTGTCACTGGTTTCTAGGTCAACTATTAAAGGTCAGTGATCAACTCACTTCACCTTCTGGGAGCACATGCAGGAAAACTTTGGGAAGGCATCGGTAGCCTATAGCCACATCCAAAGGTCGCAAAGTGTGAAAAACTTGTAATCATGGTGAATCATACTTGGCAAGGTTGGCTAAGAGTAGATGATAATCCTATTATTTTTTGGGTCAGGTTGATATATCCACTGAGGTCAGCAAATTTTGAAGATGTCGAGGGCTTACCAGTCGGTATGTACGTTGACCATATCTAGTGGTTGATTCCTATTATTTTGAGTCATAATTAGTCATGGTCAATAGCGGTCAATGTCTGAAACCCTAGTGTTATAAACAGCTGGATAGTGAGGATTGCTTCCATACACATGAAAGACATTTCATGCTTTGAGAGAATAGTGGCCAACCACTTGGCAAGGAAACACCATGCAGTGTTGCATCCTCGGGGGTTTACATCAATCTCCCCTCAATATCCTCCACAGGTGCGGATCTAGTGGAGCGCACCTAGCACCGTACGTGGCACAATGCCCCACCCTCTTTTTTCATGACCAACAAAAAAAGAAAGAAGTAATCCTTCCTGATGCTGGGGAATCACATCTGAATTTTTTTTGCAGAACCCCCCCCCCCACCCCCCTCCCCCTTCAGCTTTGGACCTTGGTGATCACTCATCTGGCTTCTGACCAATGGTGTGTGTCATCCAGTTCTAAAAATGTTGCATTTGGCTTTCTCCCAACAAGGAGTATAGTATAAGGTGAGAGATCATTGGTGGATCATGAGGAGGAGCCATCACACTCTCACTGGGACCAGATAGTTGATCAATTACTTCTAATTTGTTTAAATGAAATTCGTTTACTACACAATAAAGCAATAAATTAATGAAAGACCCTAGTTCATCAGGGTCAACTCAAATAAATAAACTTTGTGATTATAACATTATCCACTCAGTGATGAAAAATGCTTGCTCAAGGTCGTACGAAATCTTTCTGGCAATGACACTTATTTCTTCCACATATGGAAAATAATGATTCCTGCCAATTTGAGATTTATATTTTTCCCTGACATTAACAAACAATTTTTTTCAACGATCAAGCTCATTGTCATTAATACAGAAGGTTAGTGAAGGTCACAGCTATTGATTTATTAGATTTTGCCCTATAAGCGCATTATTGTTCATTTTCTGATTTAGCATTACAGGGGTGTACGTGCCGACTGCATGGATGTGGGGACTAAGCTATATAGACAAGTGCCTAGTTTACGGCTGGCGGCAATAAAAAACAATCGCAGGCGAGACCGAGGCCTCGAAAGTGATTGAGCTGAACTAGATTTCGGAACAGTGTGAAGAGTTATTTCTAAAATTTTGGTGCATGTACCTCAGGCCTGGTAGAGTGTGTGGGGTGTGGGAAGTATTTTTAGCAGAAATCAACGATTTCGGGCATGCCCTTCATCCAGCATTACTCCATTCCTTGAAATCTATTTCATCTATTCAACTTACCCGACATGGACTATGCACCCCACCCCAAGGCCATATCAAGCTTCTGGCAATTACACAAATCGGGGCAGGCCACCACATTGCCCTTCACTATTTGTATGCTAGTTGTCTTTACGTCAAGTTTTTGGCTCTGAAATTTCCCCCAAAATTGTTTCTTTGAAGTATTTTCTGGCATATCTATCTTCCTAGTGTACCTTCCGTTGGGTTTTTCCAGCGTTTTCAAGACCTTTCATTCGAGTTTCCCTTGACTTGCATGAAAAAAAGAATGGTGATGGGGTGAACCAACCTTGATTCCGTGTAATTGCCAGGAGACTTGATCTGGCGTTGGGTTTGGGTGATTGTCCCTGTGGGGTAAGTATTCACAAATTCACAGATTCCCAAACCCGCTCTGTTGTGGGATTCTTTAATAAAAATGAATGGCGTTATTATGCAAGTTAATCTGCGCTTCAAGGAGTAGGCAATATTACGATATGGAATACTATGACTTTGTTGGGCCATTGGTTTCCCCACCCCCTCCCCCCCTACTGCTACTATTCAGTAAGTGGGCAAATCACCACCCACTGTTTTGTATTGTTTGGCAGTGATCAGATGATATAGACTCATTCTCAGTAGACATCATGTCACATTCATGCCTACAATTTTGATAATGTAAGCAAGATTTCTCAGCAGGTATACTCTCCTACTGTCAAAACAGTGTATAAATACTTTTTTCCTGTGATTGTAACTAAAATTCAAAATTAGTAATAGGCACCTTCATATCGTTTGTATTCACTAGTGGGGCACCGATCATGAATTCTGTGCTGGATGCGTGTGAATCAATTATAAACTTGTAAGCTACCGTGTTCGTTCGCAGTCAGTTTATCATGTCGTTCATAGCTGCTTAAGGACACTGCAGGATGATTCAAGAGTTTAATTTATTTGCTGGGAAAACTGAATGCTTCAGTGCAAACCGGAAGTTCATACAATTTCTGTTACAAGTTAAAAATAAAAACACAGTCCCTCCTTAAGTTTGTGCATTGTATTGGCAAATATCGAAACACACTTATTTTTCACTTTGAAAAGCATTAAGTCTGGGAAGGATTGCTGTAGTGGGTGGTAGGTGTTGATAGTTACTTTGGTAGATAAGACAACAGAACTTTTAACTGTTAAATGTTGACTTATTCAACAAAATTACACAATGAAATACATGACATACGTCCTGGGTTTTGTCCAAGTGTGATCTCTTGCCTTATTGTGCAATTGGGATTCTACCAATTTATTTCTCTGGCATAACTGGACCAAACTTTGGAGGCCATTACCTCCACATGGGAACATCATATTGAAATTGGGGTTTAACCTAGATTTCAGTATTTCCATTCTCCATTATTAGCCGCTGTTTATCCAAGCCTGCAGTTTTGTCCTGTTTATTGCACATGCTATTTGGGCATCTGGCGGGTGGGTGTCCCTTGCTGCTTTTCATCAGCCTGTAGCGCGTCAGCCTGTTAATTTTGAACCAATTTTATCATCAGAAATCATGTCATATTCAGAAAGCCAATCAGGTGAACTGCACCTCCGTACTGATGCACTAGAATTTTGCCAATAAACAGTTCCAAAAGCTGAAACACTATAATGCACGATTTATTTATTCCTGAACCTGCGATGGAAATTAACCCATCGTTCTCCTCCCCATTCCTTCAATACCAGAATAATATTCAGGAACTCTGTGCTTAAAAGTCCCTATAAAAGAAGTATTAGTAACTACTTGAGTTCCTTCAAATTCTTTAGGAAATTTATAATGCAACGGCATAACAATTTTTGAATGAGTTTTTGAGTGAGTTGTTTCTGATTAGGAAAAAGGTCCTAATGCTATTCCAATAATATGATGTGTAAGACTTAAAAACCTAAAACTCCGAACCAATAAAAAAAAACCTGAATGTTGGGCAATGTACGTAGTAAATTTGTATACTCCCTCATACGAGGGAAGTGCTGAGGACTGCACTGTGTGGCTTTATATTTATAGAACTCTTGAATTATCTAGGCATATGTTCATGCTATAATTCATTCCCTCCGAAGTGCGTGATTGTCATTTGGAACGATTACTGGATGGCGTCTGCTGATTACAGCTTTTCTGTGAAATAACAGCTGCAAGCCATCCCACTTGGCCCCCCCTGTGAGTCGGTATGAACTCCCTATCTCCGTAGGATAGGCTAGCTGGGGGCTGTCACCGCTGTGTCGCTGTATAGCCCACAGGCCCAGAACAGTTTTACTAGGATATTTTGTTATGAAGTATGTCCTAATAATAGAACTGACAATTCCCCTTACTGCCACCGGTATTCCAGATAAAACATTCGAACAATCCATCCAGCCTTTATTTCATGTCATCCTATCCAGCCAAAGCTACTCATACGTAGTCATCCTATTGTATTGACTGATATAACCCTACAATTGAAAAAATATCAGTTGAAAGGATATATTAGGTCAACAGTTTGTCATTTTGTGGGATAGGTCCCCGTGGCCAAACGATTTATATTAGTTTAGGGCCGGCCAGCTTTTTTTGAAATTTTGCAAACTGATCACCGTTTTCTCTCCCCACTAGAAACATTTGAGGCTGTAATTTGACATGACGTTCCTCTTGTAGATGAAGGTATCAAACGCTGGCATTCAATTTTCAATATCATTGCTTCTCATTTTCTGGCAATTTGCAAAAGCGGAATGGAGCTTTGAAATAGAACCCCATTAATAAATATTAGGAGATGTGATACACAATGGCTGATCGCTTATCCTTTCTGATCTCGATATTCTTGGGGCACGTAGGACTAGGCCAGGCGCGGATCCTAGAGGGGGCGCACCCGGCGCGCTCCCCCCCTAAAATCTCGATAGGATTATTTTTTGACGGCCTGAGCGTTGAGTTAAAGTTGACACAAGCCCCCGTCTGCCATCTTCCCACCGTCAGAATACGCACCACGATGCGGATGGGTTTGGAATTGTTAGGTATTCTTCGCTCCTCAAAGGCTATCGCTACTAAGGCATGGCACATCTTACTATAGTTACTGGCCGAGTGCTCTGTCCAGGTTTACTGATTTGCGACGACATTGTGGTTATTTCTCACGTTAGAGCGGCAACGAGCTTTGAATGTCTGCGGCGAAACAAACATCTCTTTGAGATGAAAGAACATTTCCGGTCGGCAGTTTGTAGCCAAGTGGCGTCATAGGTTGGGGACGTGGTGGGGAACATGTCCCCCCACTTTTCACAACTCAAAAGTGGGGATATCATATCGTTTGTTCTCCACCCCCCCCCACTTTTTTCTTTGTCCTCCGACCGAATAAAAAATAATAGCACATGCCCGATTTTGTATCACTCTAAAAACTGATTCAATTTTTGTCTAACCAAACAGAAAGTGGGCTGAAATTGTCTTAAGTCCACTAATTCCAGGTGCGACCGCAGTGAAGATCTGGACCCCGACTAGGGCCGCACTCGAAGGATTATCCATGTTTTATAAACCGAATTCCTCAACCACCCCCGAATTTAAATCGAATAGCCAAAAGTGCATAATATGTTTTGCGCGCAATGTCGTTTTCATCCAGAAGTTGTAGGCTAAATATTCGATGTAAAGCTTCGAATCAATTTGTTCACTCGAATAGTTTCAGGACCGTGGGAAGACTGCCTCCCCCCATTTTTCTGAGATGACAAAATTTTGGAAAATCTGGAAAAAAAAAGCAAAGTGAAAAAATGTGTTATTATTTTATTGCAGCTTTTTCGATAAAATTCCCGAAAAACATGTCAAATTTTTTTCGCGCTCCGCACGCTTTGGCAGTTTTCACTTAATGACGAACTACAATTCGGGTAGCAATTCTTGCTCCTCCCGATGGAATGGTCCCCCGTAGCCGTTGGCTTTCCCCTTCGTCCCACCAGGACCTGCTCGGTAGACTCCTGTCCCACGCAAACAAAGCCAGAGTAGAAAAGGTAAATAAAAAAAATACCATGTGTGATATTTCGTAAATCATCTTAGTAGGCACAATGGCAACTTCTTTGTAATCTTTACTCAAATACACATGTAGATGGGGCATTGATCCTGCAAGTGCATTTCCGTCGATCCTGGAGGGTAATGAAATCTGAAATTTTCCGGGTACGCTCTGCCAACCGAGAGGCGCTTCGCTCATATTGTCATTTGTTCGATGTGCCCCCCCCACTTTTCAATACGGATCGACGCCCTGGTTTTGTAGCTACATTGTTATGTCGTCACGCGTGGGAAATGTCCCGCAGGAGGAATCCTTCGGTCGTGGATACTACTGTGTGAAGACGAATAATTGATTTACACCACGGTTTTTGGTTTTATTGGCATGTTCTCATACGATTTACGTACATGGCATGGTGGTGGGATCGTGTTATCGTATTTATACATACAACACCAAAATTGACAAATCCAACTTTTTTTAGTAATTTTTCTCTAGAATTGCCCTCATTCTACACCCCAGGATCCTGTCCACTCAGTAGAAAGGTTTCATCATTCATCTTGATCAGGCGTTTCGGGGCAAGTTTCGGGCTAAATCCGTGTTGGGAAAATTCATTCCACAATCTTTCTCAGAATGACCATATTTACTCACACAAAAGCAATATAGTTATTGTTCCCCTCCCCCGCCACCCCCCCCCCCGGAAGTTCGACACGTCAATTTAGCCTTGATCTGGGCAATTGATTGCGGTGCGCTCGTTGTGTGCAAGTGAAACCTCTCGTGATCTCAGATGACCTTCAAATTCATCCGAAACAATTGTTCATTTCACTCATACCGATTGCGATTATGAAAAGAGGTCAAATTCCCATCCCCAACCGCGCGTGGAACATCTTTGTGACGACTTTGTTCACAAACGTCACCAAAAATGTGTATATTTTGGGTCATCACATCACTTGCAAGAACTGTCGTTAGTACTAACGTTGAAAGTGTGTTAACTAGGAGCTAATCCTGTGGCCACCAGGTGTTCCTCCAAGATCCATGAAACAATCATTTCACAATATTTTGGTTATGCTTTTCACAAGCAAAATACAACGAGCAATTTCTTTCCGGCCACTGGGAGGTTCTCAGACCGAAAGTTTCTGGTGCGCTCCGCGCCAACACCTGGTGGCGCGCCACATGATGAATCTCATATGCATTGGCCCCACACACTCCCAGACCTTGGCACCCCCCATGGCCCCCTACTAAAAATCTCTGGCTACGCCACTGATCATACGTGCGTACAGATCAAATTAACAGTTCAGTATCTAGGGGACTTCACGCACCCCCACCCCCCTCCCTCCGATTGGGGGCTTCGCGCTCCTGCGCTCCCATATCTTCTCATATCTTCTCCCAATATATCCTGTTGATAATTTTTGGCGCCCCTTCTAACCGAAAATCCTGACTCCGCCCCTGTAGGCTTCACAGCTTGTAATGTTAGATCATGTGACAACAATGAAAATATTTCTCTGTGACTTTGTCTGCCAAAATATATGTTGTATAAAGATGGAAGAAAATTGACTGAGCCTAAGTCCCCCCAAAACTTGAGATAATGTATTTGACAACATTCCATGCCAATATGTTTGTGCTCTTGTAGTCATAGTAACCATTTCTTTTAATTACCCTTGTTTTATGCTCCTCAGGCAGTCAATTTCCACTTCCGGAAACACTTCAACAGTCTTCCACTTAAAGGAGTGGGAAACAGATTCTATAAATTGCGTCCTTCGTTCTGTCACGCCTTCCAAGACTTTTAAGATTTGCGATCAGGACGCAAACTGTGTAAATGTCACAGTTATTTTCACTGACTGATATTTTTCTGCCCTTGTCCTCCGGCGGTTTTTCCAGCGCTGAAAAATGAGGGAACTCATAGGAAATGCTCACAATGTTTGTTCATCGGATTCCCCACAGTGAATTACAGCGGTCGAGACCATCGTTTGAGGACAGGGAGGAAATCAGCAGAAAGTTTAGTTTTTATCTATAAAATTATGACCAGATTATGAAGGAGAATCCAAGATGGATAACTTGGTTCCATGTATCTGTTTAATTTTGATTTAGCAGACTGTGAACAGCTAGGTTCATGTAAATTGACAATTCAAGACTTGAGTAGCCTTTCCTCTTTCGTTTAGCCTAGTGGTCTCCATCTAGAATGAAAAGGTGATTCTTGACATAGGCCTTGCTGTCATATTCCCTGCATATTTCACATCTATTTTTCACTCCTAAATATGGATCACACTTGAGCCTATCGGGGCCCATGTGAAAGTCTCTGTGCAAAAAATCTAGATGGACCTATCTAACACATTTTGCAGATTTTAAAGTCATCTATCTGGTTGAATACCATACAGGTTTGATTTTTTTTTCAAATTTGATTCTTTCCTCATGTTATCGTCATGATCGGCCTTTTTAAGCATGACACTTCTTTTGAGGCATTCTAGCACCAAAATGAGACAATGACATGTAGATTATATTGTGATCCCTCTTTGTCTATCTATCTATCTGTCCGTGGCCGGTCTACATCCCGCGTCGGTCCTGCAGTCGTTACACATTAGGTATTGCATTTGTGGTAGTTTTAGCAACAGCACCATCGGTGCTTTAATTGCTAGTTAGGCCTACTGCCAAAGCACATGCTTATAGTTGTATACTCGATATATGTATTGACTGCTTGCAGCTGACAGCATTTAATGCTGTCGGAACAATGTTTGGCATGCATTCCAACATTGTGCAAGTTTGATTGCAGTGTCTGATAGTTTCAATATTGTTGTATCGGACATGATATAAATTTGGTGGGATCGCGTTTGTTCTGCTGAGGCATATTGCTTCCCAAATGATACCCTGTTGAATTAGTATTCAAATATAGTTGTCCATCTTCATAATTACACATCTTCATTATCTTATTGAAAATGTTATTACGTCTGCTTCTTCATAGCCTGCTTAATTAGGAACCAAACTCAATATTTATGGCTGTAAAAAGGTCCATGGTTCTCATAACAAAATACCTTTTAGTTTTATTTACAATTTTTTCAGCACACAGCGCTATTTACTTGGCCACTTATAGCTAGCAGTGCTTGCTATCTTTCGTTTTATATTTGCTGTTGCTAGAGAAATTATATACGTAAAAAAAACTAAAAAACTGTAAGGTTTAGACAGATAAAGTTAATAAAACATGGCCCCCCTAGATCCTATGCAGACGATTGTGTGAGTACAGGGCTTATGAGCCCAGTGGAAAATTAAAAAGTCAACGTACAGCATCTCCTAAATTGAGGGGGGGGGGGTGGAATACACTCTCAAAACCACTATCAGTTTTCCATCCTGCACAGGTGCAGGCTGAAGATGAATTAATAGCTCTCACAACCACCATCAGTTTCCATGCAAAGGTGCAGGCACGGAGATGGAATTAGCTCTCACGTCCACAGCAGAACGTTCCATGCAAAGGTGCAGGCCTGGATGGCAACTACAGCTCTCAAACCACCATCATCTTCACTGCACAGGTGCAGCCCTGGGGATGGACTACAGGGTCTCACGCCCCCACATGTCCTGCAAAGGTGCAGGCCTGGGGATGGAACTACAGCTCTCAGAACCACCATCAGTCTTCATGCAGGTTGCAGCCTGGGGATGGAACTAGACTACAGCCGTCACACGTCCACCATCAGTGTCCATGCAAAGTCAGCTGGGGAGGCACTACAGCTCTCAGAATCACCATCAGTCTCCTGCAAATGTGGCAGGCCTGGGAATTTAATTACAATACAGCTCTCACAACCACCAATAGTGTCCTTGCAAAGGTGGCAGGCCTGGGGATGGAACTACAGCTCTCTCAGAACCACCTTCAGTTCCATGCAAAGGTGCATGCCTGGGGATGGACTACAGCTCTCAAACCACCATCAGTTTCCATGCAAAGGTGCAGGCCCGGGGATGGAACTACAGCTCTCAGAACCACCATCAGTTTCCATGCAAAGGTGCAGGCCTGGAGATGGAATTACAGCTCTCAGAACCACCGTCAGTGTCCATGCAAGGTGCAGGCCTGGAGATGGAATTACAGCTCTCACAACCACCATCAGTGTCCATGGGAAGGTGCAGGCCTGGAGATGGAACTACAGCTCTCAGAACCACCGTCAGTGTCCATGCAAGGTGCAGGCCTGGAGATGGAATTACAGCTCTCACAACCACCATCAGTGTCCATGGGAAGGTGCAGGCCTGGAGATGGAACTACAGCTCTCAGAACCACCGTCAGTGTCCATGCAAGGTGCAGGCCCGGAGATGGAACTACAGCTCTCACAACCACCATCAGTTTCCATGCAAAGGTGCAGGCCTGGAGATGGAACTACAGCTCTCAGAACCACCATCAGTCTCCACACAAAGTTGCAGGCCTGGAGATGAACTACAGCTCTCAAAACCACCGTCAGTCTCCATGCAAAGTTGCAGGCCTGGAGATGGAATTACAGCTCTCACAACCACCATCAGTCTCCACACAATGTTGCAGGCCTGGAGATGGAATTACAGCTCTCAGAACCACCATCAGTTTCCATGCAAGGTGCAGGCCTGGGGATGGAACTACAGCTCTCAGAACCACCATCAGTCTCCATGCAAAGGTCAGGCCTGGAGATGGAACTACAGCTCTCAAAACCACCATCAGTTTCCATGCAAGGTGCAGGCCCGGAGATGGAACTACAGCTCTCAAAACCACCGTCAGTCTCCATGCAAAGTTGCAGGCCTGGAGATGAACTACAGCTCTCAGAACCACTGTCAGTCTCCATGCAAAGGTGCAGGCCTGGAGATGGAACTACAGCTCTCACAACCACCATCAGTCTCCACCCAATGTTGCAGGCTTGGAGATGGAATTACAGCTCCCACAATCACCATCAGTCTCCACCCAATGTTGCAGGCTTGGAGATGGAATTACAGCTCCCACAATCACCATCAGTCTCCACACAAAGTTGCAGGCCTGGAGATGAAATTCCAGCTCTACAACCACCGTCAGTCTGAATGCGAGTGAGCTAACACTGAATGAAAGTGATGCACTTGCCCTGGATGCAAGTGATGCAGTCACACTGGATATAAATGATGCACCAACACTGAATACAAGTGATGCAATAACCCTTAATACAAGTGATGCACTAACACTGAATACTTTTTTTTTTTTTTTTTTTCAAATTAAAATCCCCTTGACCACCAATCACACCAAGAATCATACGTAATGTAGGTACATCGAAAATACAATATCTCTAGGTGAAAGAACAACAGGAAAACCTCACATGCTAACCCCCCCCCCCCACATTCGGGGCCCCCCAGGGGATGGGACGGGGAAGAGACGGGGACTCCAGGGACAGGAGGGTAAAAAGGGGGGCAAGGGTAGGGCGGAGAGAAGTTTTATACCAGGCCTTAGCACAAATACAAGCAAACTACACGTCCCTAAAGTACAGGTCCCAAAATTCCAAAGTGTAAAAAAGACACGTCAAAGCCTAACCATGACACTAGGTGCCATGCAAACCTAATGGTAAGCTACCCCTAAAACACACGGGCCCATACGTTAGGCGATGTCCAAAAGACGCGCAAACCAGATGCGCGAACAGCAATAGAAAAAAAGGGCATAGAAACAAAATACTAAAAAATCATTTGAATCACGAAGGATGCAAGTTCCAAAGCACTGGGAACAGTAAAGTTGTTGTAAAAAACCCTTTAGGAAGTGTTTTGGGAGATTTTAGGAGCGTATAGGTTGACCAAAAATGAAAATCACAAGCACCAAGTCTTGGCTTGCTAGCAAAATGAGAAAGATGATTGGGGTGGCCAACCCAGACTCTGTGGTAAAAAAAAAGCCAGATCTTGACATAAATGGGTGGGGGATGCGGCGATGGTTGCCAATTAGGGTAAGTATTCACATGTTCACCGATTCACAAACTCTTCTTGTTCTATGGAATACAAGTGGTGCACTAACACTGAGTCTACTTCATCCTAAAATCTATTCTCATACATACACCTTGCCCCCCTTCTTTTTTATGGCATACTAGTCGTTATTTTTCTTTGGGCAAAATTGAACCCTATCTCAACTGGCAACCCCATCTTAAGTTATAGCTGTATTGCTCTACATACCTTTCGTTCTTCGCACGATGAATTTCGTGTGTAACTGGTTTATACAAGTTGTTCCAGGTTTATATGCTTCTGTTACAAGAAAGTTGGATTGTTGCAGCAGTATAACAAATTCTTTGTAGTATAGAATGCTATATACCAAGGTTTGAGGTAGGGTGGGGGGTGGGGGGGGAGGGTGGGGTAGTTGAGAGAACCAAATATTTTTTCTGTTTCATGAAGCATAATTTTTCATCATATAAGTAAAATATATAAAATGTCTGATCGCTGGAACTTTTCGGAGACATAATTGTGAAGTTATCTTTTTCTGATTACATCCAACACCCATCCATGTCGTGCTACATCCCTAGTCAAAGAGGAAGTTGTTTCTGCTACAGATTGATAAATACTGTTGTTGTAGAATGTAAATTTTTCCTGCTACTCGGCCCAAGAGATGCTACTTTTTGATATAAACTGTGCGTGCCTTTCTTTGATGTACTTTCACACAATCACAGCAATTAACCCTCTGTATTCCAGCTGATATGTTCCTGTCACTCTCTTAAAATGGTATTCTTTTGCATTGGGCCATCATTGCTCCAGCAATTTACTAATGACAGACTTAATGGCACCTTCTATGACTATGCAAAACCCTGAATGTTCGCATCATTCTCTTAAGGTCTATGAATGAAGTCCTATATGATCTCACATTGATGAACCTTACTTTGTGTGGCAGCCAAAAGTAATCAATTAGCATTGTGTTTACATTGAATGTCCTGGCTGTAACCAAAGATAACATAAATTTTTTCCTGCGAGAAGTATCCGTGGGTGCCACGTGTAACATCAATTAAACACTTGTCTACACAAATGATATATTTTAAGTGCTTCAATACAGGAAGAGTATACATGCTATAACTTCAGTGTGATCAACTGAAGAACTCAGGGGCTATTTGCCCCCCCCCCCCCAAAAAATTGCCCCCAGTCTATGTAATTTCATATGTACGCAGGGGTTATTGTTTTTTTTCAGGGAGCTAGCCCCTGGGTCCTCCCTTAATCTTAAACCCTGCCTGTTGATCAGGGCATTGATCGCCCCGACCTGGCCCAGGTGGAATATGTTCACAAGTTGTGAATTAGTTTAGTTCAGTGAACTGGACCCAGTCCAGATTCTCTAGCTAGACTCAGACATGTATTATTATCAGTCCCTCAAACTCCTGTGACCTAGCTAAGAGGTGGATTCCATGCAGGAAGCTCGGGAGAAGATGACACAACACTAGTGACATTTGCTTTACCACACGTCTCTATCACTACATTTCACTCCTAGCTTTCTGACTGAGAGCCTTCTTACTGATATTTGTTCACCTGTTCCATTCGCCCTCATCATAGAACTGTCAAGCTGACCACCTCTGGTCCTGAAGATTATGCCAAAATCGAGAGCACTATTGCTAGGACACTGCGAGTGTAGTTATGAAAGATAGGTATATACATCGCTATTAGATACCATAATGAGGGGTGCTGTGGTATTTTGATTCTTCAGTTTTCTTTTTCAGTTAACGTTATAGGCTATAGATTTGTATATTCACATGTATGTTACTAAATACATTGCAATACAAATGCTCTGTATTACCATACATTTCAGGGCAAAATATACTTGATAAATTCTTGTTTTAGTATTATATTGAATTGGGGAGGAGGCTAAATCAGTAGTATTTTCGCAATTAAAATATCCTTTAGATTGTGATTCATTTTAGGAGGAATGAATGACAACTGAGATCCCCAAGTTTTCTTCTGATTTGTTACGGCGAAGTCCTGCAGATGGACGTCTATCTGAGAATTGCTAACTTGGCTCTCCCATAGCCTCGGCTAATAGCAGGCTAGGAGTCCACTGATCTCCTATTGGATGGGATGTAAGGATAGTGGTCCCGGGAGCAGGTTGGGTTCAGTCATATCCCTTTCACAACACCATGTGAGCACTGAATCTGGAAGAAAAGGCGAGTTTGCCAGTGCTCATATTCACGATCAATACGCAAGGGTTTCTTGGTGGGCCTCACTGAACTTGTAGAAATCCAATTAAATAACATCTCTAGGCCACACGAAACATTGTGCTCTCCACTGCTCTGGACCTCCTGACTTTCCACAAGTGGTTGTGCCTTTTAGCATTGTAACTGATTTGAAATTTTTTGGAGGTCGGATGACCCAGCCACGGCCGCTCGGACTGAGATCTGACCACTCACCTGTCTCTCTGGCGTGTAGTGCCCTCTCTATAGTTACTTAATGTTAGAGGCAGGGATGTCCTGCCTCGGCCCCGTTTTGGCCTCGAGGGGCCCGTCATACATACAAGTGTTCAACTCAAGAAATGATGCCGGTCTCGGCCTTGGCTTGGACGGCCCTCGACTACACTCCTGGTTAGAGGTATGATTCAAGTGCTCGTTGATGTGTTCTGGTTTTATTTAAAGGGTCAGAGAGGAAGAGTACTGTGTTAAATGCTATCTAATACATCCAAAACTGTAATATTCTTTAATTTTCTTATGTTAAGATGAGCATGGCTGCTCTTCAATCCGAAACCAGTTAACTTGCACTGCAGACCTCAAAAACAGTGTGATACATTTTCCTGGCGCTCTATTGGCCCGGGCCTCAGGACTTTTTTTCTCCCTGTTGAGAGCCTTCTTTGTTCTTCTTGCTTGCTGGTGGCTACCTGATCTGTTGGTGAGAGTATGGTTGCTTAATAATATATACAGGTGCTCATCTGGGGCTCACCATTTGGCACCTGAGAGTGAATCACCTTGAGCAATCAAATTTCCTGACAAAGAAATATTTCACTTAGTCCCTTCACTGCATTGGAGTTAATAAATTAAAGGTCTGTGGTCTTTTGATGTGGAAGGCGACAGAAGTTTGTTCTTTGTTACTGAATGGACATAACCGATGATATATTTGCCACATGCACACATAAGGTACAAACAGTTCTCAATCATAGAGGTATTTCATTTCACCAAACCCAAATATAAAGGTGATAGTTCTCAAAATGGAAGTTCAGGTCAGTTTTTATATTCATTTTTTCACAAAGGCAATAGGGATATATGCAGTCAGAGGTTATGTGTTTGTGTGTGTGTGTATGATACTTCTTGTTCGCATGATATCTAAAGAACTCAAAATTGCATGTATTAGGTTGGAATTAGTTAGGTAGGTTGTATTGCCGGACTCCAAGGGGGAGAATCCTATCGTTTTTTGTTATCACTGAACAGTTGTTCAGGCTCATGACTGGGAGGACATGATTTCTGGAAAGCTCATCATTACAATTACTGGTGAACACACACACCTTAGGCATGTGCAAGAAAAAGTGGACCCGTTTCAACCTTTAAATAGCACCATCTTGTTCTCCATGAAGGTTTCCAGGGAGCCGCGTTCCCTTGACTAAGTTGTCGCTACTCCAGTATTGTTGCCATCACCCTAAAAAATCAATGCCTCCACAAAACGAACCCGCGTTGGCTGCACACAGAATGAATGAAACTGATTGCATGTACACCTGTCAGTAGAGCAGCAACACAGCCAGGTCAGAGCAATGGGACGAATATTGTATCATATTTCAATCTCTTGTATGTATGCATGCTTTAGGTCGGCCCATTTGTTATATACCACTTCTTATTATTCTTCCCACAGAATCCTGGTGGGGAGTTTTGTCAAGGCCTGTTCAAAATTAATGGTGCAACCGCCACTGTCAAAGCTTCATTCACAGGACATTTTCTGGATGTTTTAAACCTCATATTTTAAATCAAATCACTACCAAAAAATAAAAGAATCCAGTGAATGCAAAATTGATATTTATTAAGAGAGAACTTGTGTGGCTTCTTAACAGTATCATGTACGATATGTGTATCATGTACCGGTGTGTGTGTATCATGTACGGTATGTGTTATCATGTATGGTGTGTGTATTATGTACAGTTAATTTATTGTGAATATAACTTGAGCGACCTAATATACCACAAACAGGAGCATGTTACGTACCACAATTTCATTTGAGTTGTTTTGTCCGATTATCTTTCTGTTTTAATTGCCTCAGTACATGGTGGGAGTGGCTTGTTGAGAGAATATTTGGCGAAACAGAGAAAAATGTTTCCATGGCATGGTCATGTCCCATCCCCCACCTCTGGTATTTAGGTGCCCCTTCCCAAGACTTGTATAGGTTTGATCCTCAGCTCTGCGAGTATACCTTGAGGAATATTTGACTGCAATCCATGAATGAATTGCTTCAACCATCTTGCTTCCCCAGGTTTATATTTGTACAGTCTCAGCTCCCCAATTTAGTAGGCTAACACCAATTTCAATGAAGCTAAGCAATTGGTTTGTCTGTTGGACTCTTCAGTCTTCACTAGAAGCTTTCTTCACCTTTTTCCATTAATTGAGAAGGTAATTTTTTTTTTCCCCGTCACCTGCAGGTGATAGCACTTATTTAGGTTCCGGTTATCTCACCTTACCACTCTCTCCGACTGAGCCTAGCTTGGCGTCAAATGTTCCCAAGGAGACCTGCCAATTTTTTCTCCCCGCATAAATTGATAGTGGGAAGTCGCACGGTGGTCGGACTGGGAATATTTTTGGTGTGATGAAATACTTTAAGGTGTGCAGAAATGTGTGAAAATGTAGGTGAATTTCGGAAGAGGGATTATCGCAAATAAACCTGCATATCGTAGGGTTGTTTCTCTCTGTTTGGAGATTGTCATATTCCTGAATAATTAAGGCTGATTCTCGAGCCTCAAGTTTCACTAGTGGGGAAGGGGGGGATAGCGGAATGACAGGCTGGATATAAAAAAGTTCAGGGAGGGACAATGATTTGGGTGAAGGAAGGTGATATTTTTGGAATTTAAATGAAGTATATAAAAAAACAGAGATATTGTTGGAAAGTTCGAATTTTTATTTATTGATGCTTGAATAATGATGTGGTTGAGATAGGTAAACATTTCACAAACAGTGGGAGTAGGATTGCCACAGTGAATGAAACTCATTCAACTTATTGGAGCTATGAGTGCTACATGGGGGGAAAGGGGGTGGGGTTTTCTAGGTGAAAACGAGGCAGGGGTGCATAAATGTCTCATCTCTATCTTGGGGGAGAGGTGATTGGGTACCTGGCCAGCTATCCCCTTCTACAATATTGCCACTTACTAGTGTGCCCTTCCTAACATGCTCTCCATCATACTCTTGTGTGTTGGAGATGCCTAATTTACACTCTTAAAACTCCATCTCTCCATAATGCCACCGAGTTGTCCAATACACATCAAGCTTGTTTTTGGTTGAATGATTCCGTGCTGCATAGAGTTTTCGGTATTCTGTAAAAAAAAAAACGAGAGGTGAAAAACAAGTCTGTTTCATTTATCTTACCTAGTCCTGATGTATTTCCATCCGGATGAATGATTATCTATTTGCTGCGGGGAACTCGGTATTATAACTAACTCTACCCATTGCCCAACTCATCACACATTAATGGCTCCATCACTTTCATGATTATGTCTGATTGGAATTTTTCCCCTTGTGCAGTCGTCTCCACGTGAGGTAACTTGCTCTGACGGAAATTATGGCACCCTGGAGGCAAACAGAGGAACATCAATAACGTGTGTAGAAATAGGGTAGTGTTTGCTCACATTTGGGTCGGCTCGTAGGATTCTCCGTTGCATGGAGTATGTGTCCATTCCTTGCTTGTTGGAAGTACGGTTCTGGCAGAAACTTGACTACTGCTAGGATACTGTCCAGTGTTCCCAGGATCAGTCTCCTCATGAGTGCATTTATTTGTACTATTTGTAGCTGTGTCACTGTGTCATACGTGGGCTGAGTGCTGGAGTAGTTAGTCTTATCAAACAAAGGTGTATTGATATAAATGTCAGAGATGTTTGTGCAAACATCCTGCAGATTCAAAAGATTATCCCTACCATTGTGAGCACGATATTTGTTGCAACAATCTTCATGGACGAGGTCCTTTTGAGATATAGGCAGTGTAGTAGACTCTGTGTATGGATCCGCCTGGGTCTGGTATCAGAGGCCTGGTTCATCTAGTGTTATAGACCTTCCCCTTATAAGAAAATCAAGTAAAACAGGTGCTTAGATGTTAAGAAACATTCACGAAAACGAAACACCTATCTCATACTCTCACAGCTCTGCACCTCTCATTTAGACTCTTTGTCCCATTTAACTTTTAATTCCACTGTATTTGGTTCTGCTATGATCTCCGCCATTGCCAAATCACTGCTTGTATATGGCACATAATAAATTTATTTTTGTTGTTTTGTTTTGGGTCCAGCAGTAATAAAAAAGCCCAGACCACATGATAGTCAGCAGTAGCCCATATGGCAGGATAAATGTACATCATCAGCAAGGTGCTACAATCATGATATTTGAATTGTTGTCAAGTTGTACCATCTGGAAATTACTCCCTAAAACCCATGTAAAGTTTTGAAGTCTGAGGATCTGAGGGAGCTGAACTGGCTCATTTACAGGCTTCTTGTGAATCTCAAATTAATAGATGTAACTCTTGGATCGTCAGCCAGTGCTAGCTCAATTGAGGTAACTCATGAATCATCAATGGTTGTCAGCCTAAATGACGTAACTCTTGAATCGTCAGCCAGTGCTACAATGTAGCTCAATTGATGTACTCCGGAATCATCAGCAGTGCTAGCTCAATTGATGTACTCTTGAATCGTCAGCCAGTGCTAGCTCAATGAGGTAACTCATGAATCATCAATGGTGTCAGCCTAAATGACGTAACTCTTGAATCGTCAGCCAGTGCTACAATGTAGCTCAATTGATGTAACTCCGGAATCATCAGCAGTGCTAGCTCAATTGAGGTAACTCATGAATCATCAATGGTGTCAGCCTAAATGACGTAACTCTTGAATCGTCAGCCAGTGCTAGCTCAATTGAGGTAACTCATGAATCATCAATGGTGCCAGCCTAATTATTGCTGCAGTATCAACCGAAAGACTCTTCTCATATCTCTCTGTGAAATTCCTAACTCATTTCCTATACAAACTATTCACTCTAAATAAGGAAACCTCAAAAAAAAAAATTAGGAAGACTATATTTCATACATCAGCTAATCTGCTTCCTGAAGCCTATCCCACAGGACTGCTCTTTAGGAAAACAATTTCTGCTCGCTTTGAATTTATTAATGGTAGGAATAGTATAGAAATGTCCTCACATATGAATACCCCCTTTCTTCCTTTTTCCCCGTCCCGTCTGCCATGAACGGAACGACGTATGTGGCCAGTGCCTGGCCGACAAGAATTTTCCAGATCCCCAGTGGCTAGTGGGTAGCTAGGTGAACTGCGATTGTTAGTGATGAGAGGTAAGTACATTGCTTATGAATTGCCATTCCGGGGCTTGCTAAACCTCTAAAAAATGAATTATAATAAGTGACAGTTGCCTTCTGGCAAGACCCTGATGCCCAGTTCGAGTTGTCAAATTGTGAATATATGCAAAATGGCAAACCTACGAATCGTTCAATATTCCTTTTTCTCTTCCAGTACTGGCATTTTGTAATCCATTTCCGATACGATGCCCAGAGGCAGTATGAACTCCGGAGCGAGTCAGAGGCTGAGTGCATTGCATGGATGGATGCAATACAGCATTCCAAGTGAGTAGCAGGCAGAAAGCAGCTCATCCTACTTCTTGTTGGAGAGGGGGGATGCAATTATAGGGGGGGGGATGAGAAGGTGAAACATTGCTATTGTTCACATGGGAAAAAAGGAGAGCATGGTATATGAGGGCAGAGGTCTATCCTCCTAGTCTGGAAATTAGAAAAAATCAGACAAAAACAGATAATAAAATTTGCAAGCCCTGAAGCCCTCTGCGAGGGAAGGAATGTGGTTTGTTCTGGTATTCACCCCATTTGAACCATGCCCCACACCCAACCAGCATGGAACATCTCTGGCAATAACAAAAAGAGGGTGACCACCTCTTTGCTTTTCTCATTTTGCCAACCTGAAGCTCTACATATTGAGCATCTCGGCTCAAAATTTTGGCAAACCTCTCAAATTCTCACCATCAATCCTTGATTGTTTCTGAGTGAGTTAGGTCAACCTTTCATCTACCTCTTACATCTTTTCGTAACAGCAAGAATGCAGAAGAGAGAAACGGGTCTCAAGAGAAACTGTCAAATATATATACTCAAATACTGGTACCTGAACTCCTCTGGGAAATTGTCTTGATTTAGTGGCAGGCCCAACAACTGTTCAATGCGGCAAGTTGTAAAATTCCCTAATTCCCATGAACTATGTCCTGAACACTAGAAAATTATTACCGTTATCCGTCATATTTATTCATGTCCTCCTTCCAGTCACAAAGCTAGCCATAACTGAAGTAATCCATTGTATTGACTGATATAAAAACTACAATTAGAGAAATCTGTTGAAACGATATAGTATCAGCTGGTCAAAATTTGTAATTCATGAATAGGACCCTGTGGGAAAACATTATTTGTTACAGCCGCCAGTTTTTCTTGAAAATGCGCGATTTGATCACCATTTTCTCTAAATAGGAATGATTTGAGTGCTGTAATTTTGACGAAGTTCTTCTTGTAGGTGAGGTATCAAACGATGTCATTCATTCTCAATATCATTGATGCTTATTCTCTCCAATATTGGCAAAGGCTGGATGTAGCTTTAATGGATGTACACGACCCCGGTTATCATGTCTCAGTGAATTCAAAAGTCTCGCTCGACCCTTGGTGTCCAAAAACTTCCATGGGGCCATCCACCTTGGTACTGTCCACAGCAACCATTATTGCGCAACTTTCAATATCCCCCAACATTGTGACGTAGTCAACGACCAAGCAGCGAAACATGCACAGCCTAGCCTTTGTGCACGTACCTTGCCCAGGCCCACGTAGCGACACTATGCTATCGAATTATTTCAAACAAGAATACTGTTCATCAAACCAAATTAAATGCATAATTACACTGGTGGAGATCTCCAGCTGGTTTCTAGTGAAGGTCTGGCCTACAACCGACAAGAAAAGGTCACAAGAACCAATGAATTGGTGAATTCCCCTCTCGCTAAAAATTTTTTGAACTTGATCCAATGTTTCCACACAAAGTCTTTAGAGATTCTCATTGACTTGACTATGTGTGGAGATTTCACTGTACAAATTTCCCAGTGACATCCTTCGTGAAGGTGCAGAATCTGATTGGTCATTGAATCATGTGACTGCTTGTTTTGGTCAGATTGAGTTATGTCAAACAATATACAGTCATTTTGTTTGAATTTTCTCAAGAAATTGAGGTGAGAAAGCTAATTTGGAAAGGGGAAAGGGTAGTAAAGATTATAAAGTATGTTTGTATCGGCGAAGCCATGCTAAAAGTTTGATGGACGTAGTCAAATAACAGTTTATAGCTGGAATGATATAGCACAGTCTCTGTCATCGCCTACGTCCCAATTAAGGAGGATTCCCAAAAAAGTTATGATAATATGGCACTGTGCACAGTAGCGCTGTGTTAGGGTGCACTAGCCACATGCAGGAAGTTGTAACCGGTGTGGTTTGATCATGGGAAGGGTTGTTGGAGCGATCATAATATGGATGAAAATGGTTTGAAGAAATGCAGAAAAGTGAAGGAACATGTCTCTTGCTGGAGTTCCCCTTTAATATAGTCATGCTCTCCTTCCCTGTGGGCAGGGAGGCTCAACAGATGAGCTACTGGCTCATACTAATACCCCCCCCCCCTCCCAGCGCTATTGCTATATCATGATTAAAATAGAGCAGCTACTGAGGCAGAACCTGGAGGATAATAACACATCTGAAGTGGTTCACTTGTGGCTCAATGTTCCATGGCTATCAGAGTTGACCAAGCATGTCATGACCTAGACTCATAGGATGTTAAGGAGAAGGGGAGGGGAGGGGAGGGGCTGCAAAATAAAGATGTGCATGGAATCCCCCAATATGTGTGGACAGGACTTGAGATCCACAAGCAGTGCAGAGATCGTGCACCAGAAGTGCAATAAGGATCATGAGTTACTACATATTGAATATTTGTCCGGTTTGAGATTCTGAATCGTTGGTTCTCCAGTTTGAAAATCTCAGCAAATGTTCACGTATCATTGATGCCTGTCAGCTTTCTTAGTCAGTGATCGTGTGGGAGACTCTTTTATCAACCATGCACTTCCTGTGAAAAACTACATCTCAACACTACTCCTCCATAACAGAATGCTTGAAAGGTTTGCTCTAATAGAACATAATAATCTTCATACTAGCAGAAATGCCTAAATTTATAGGGCAAAAAATACTTCCTCCCTCTGTTTCATTTCGCCTGCCAGTGGCGGCGGAAGCCTACAAATTTAGGGGGGGACGCAGTCAAACTTTTTCTGAATTGATGTGTGTTACTATCTAAGCGGAGCGCCACCATTGGTTGGCGCGGATCGTGCACGAAAATTTTGGGTTTTAACAAACCTCCCAGATGACCTGGCAATGACCTTCCTGACGTTTGTGAGCTAGTATACCCATTATAAAACTGGGTCCTGTCCTGCAAAATGTAGTTATTAATAAAATGGATGTATGAAGAATGATAATGCCTATCAGATGGGTTTGGAGACAGCAAATTCCCGACTGAGGGAGAGCCGGGGAAAGGGATGTCACACAAACTCTGCGATCATTCGGGAATTTCCAGTGCCATGATCGAGGACTGAGGAATTTGATGCTCACTAAGGAGCCCCTTATCCCGCCCCCAGTTGGCCATCCCACTGTGGTCACGTGCGTTAGTCGTTATCGGACGGTAGTCTGTTAGGGTTTGGTCGCCTCCCGTAGGTGGGACGAGGACCAAACACTGGCAAAGATTAACTTGTTTTAACACTTTGGGTTCCTCGCATTTTACAATGGTTGACCAACTAACCGTGAAAAATTATTACGTACGTTTAAAGACACCAAAGTGGTGTATTTGAAACGTACGTAAGACCCATTTCCACTTGGGATGAAGGTTGTAACAAAAAAGTGAATCAAGGTTTAAAGATAGTTATGTGGTATCGAACATACGGTATGCAAATTTAATGAGCAATTTTAAAGTATCCAAGTTTGATACCATGAATTCATGCTATTTTGGTGTTTTTTCTATTTGAAACGTGTAACACCTAACGCCATTACTGCAAGATAGTAAAATGATAAAGTCATTCCAGACATGGTCCTTGGGGTATTTATTATGTCAATCATAACGCTGAAACAAAAATGCAAGCATCACTTTTCTATGGCAATTTAAGATATTTTTTTCAAATGTCCCAATTTGTTGCAAGAGTGTGGCCTGTACGTGATACAGCGGTGATTATTGTCATCTGAATCTTAGTAGGCCTAGTCAAGAGGACTAGGCAGCACAGTCAGTCGGCATCACTTGTATGCCAAAAATGCAGACTCGTGTTGTTTATTTCGTGTGCTAGGTTTCAAATTTCTCTACGCGGAGGGTAAATATTTCCCATTCGATTACAGAAATCCGCTACAGCTGGCGAATAGTCGCCAGACCGGCGCAACGGGTTCGGTACGGCAACATTTGTTGACCTTAGGAAAGGATACTAGTTTGACATTTATTTAGGGATGGATAATCTATTGTCTATGTATTCCATAATGTTCGCAGAAGAGAATGATAGTTCAATTGTCGATGTTGGTGTTAATTTTCAAAATTCATTGTCAAATTTTAGGGGGGGCCCGACCCCCCACTCTGAATTTGGGGGGACGCATCCCCCCGACCCACGCTTGTGCCGCCTATGTCGCCTGCCGGAACCACTGACAGTAGTGGCCAGCATCTAGCTAAGAGAATAGCCAGATCCCAGCGGCCAGTAGGAGGGGGATAACTGCAAACGTAAAAGGTAAGTACATTGCTTATAAATTGTTAACATGGGTTTCTGGATCATCAGAGCAGAGGTAATCTGAGGTCACCCAGCGGTCAAGCCTGACGACCCTGAGAACACGATAAGTTCAGAATGGTGGTGTGATGCATCAAAGTTGTGAAAATTTGTAATTGGTATAGCCTTCTTATGGGGAGAACAGCAACCTATTCTTGGTAGGAAATGGGAAAATTGTGGAAAAGGGATATTCAGGCAAAAGTATAGCTGTGAAGTTGTGAACATGACAACCTCAACCCCCACCTGGATGGATCCGCTAATACTTGGTAGGGGTGTTCCCCATAATGATCGAGTACATGATTGCTATTGTTTGGGTCACCAGAAGTCAAAACCTTGTCCAGAAGGCTGGACCAGTCAACTTGAATGAAAATTGGTCAATAGCTTTGTTATGGGTATTACAAGAATCGTTCAGTGCGCATGTAGTCAGTGTGTCAAAAATGGAAAATGGGCAAAATTGATAATTTGGCAAATTTTGGCAAAAGTTTGGTGAAAATGGTGACTCTACACCACCTAGGGTCGAGTTTATTTGGTATATTGTTCCCCCATAATGAGTATTGATCACTATTGTTCTGTTCCCATCAAGTCTAAAACCATGTTGGCTGTGTTATGAGGTGCAGAGAAACCCAAGAGAACCATGGTTTTTGGAAGAGTTTTTGTAATTTTGGAAGATGATTGGAAAGACTGGAAAAATGATATGGTGAGCAATTTGAGCTCGTAAGCATTAACTCGACCAGGGCTGGGATGGTTTTGAAGTCAAAATCCGGTTGTGTGTTTCCCCGATGAGCAACTATGGAACCGGTATTCTTCGGGGGAACTAGGGGAAAAAGTCACTGAGGGCAAATTTGTGGAAGGTGATTTTAGGCAATTCAGCCTGTACAGACCATACCTGAGTGGGATTGAAGCTCTACTTGGAGTGGCTCTCTCATAATGAGTATATTATCATAATTCCTCTTGCGTCAGTCTCGACGTGTTTTCAGGAATTAGTCGAGTAATCACCAAGCCCCCTGGCTTCCTGGTTGCTTGATATAATCCATACTGATGAGAGAGAAATTATCCACCATTAAAGAAAAATGCAAGTACTCTGATAGTCATAGTTGCTACTCTCATGGTATGGACGCTATACATTACTAATCAGGGAAATCCCTTCCATTCTCTTTGTAGCCTTTTGTTGCCCAATCGGTCAGAATTCCTAATAATAATCTCAGATGCACGGTAATTCTAGCTGCTAACTTTTGGATTTGAATTTTTGTATGCAATGGGGCAGTCCTTACTATTTGGTTAATTGTCAGCTGTTTGTGGTAAATCTTGCATGCAGTTCCAGTTGGAGATCTTTTTAGGTAGCGTTATGGTGATTCTCACAGGATGTAAATATTGTAGATAAATTCCATATAGTTCAATAAACTATATTCCAGAATAAGGAGGTGCATTTCGTGTCATTCAAGTGTTCCAGGAGTGTGGAGTCGTAGGAGAACTGAGAGTTTGGGCATGCGGGGGCGTAGAAAGGTATCTGAGTCTAGGGCTGGAGCATGATGAGTGTCCTTGGGGAGAGGTTCAATTGAATTGATTTGATTTTCTACAGGTTCAGGAATGTGAGGCTCATTAGGGAACCTTAGCTTTATTAATGTGGAGAGCACCAATGATAACTGCAAATTCTACTCTTTTGACAGTGAAAAGGTACAATTTACAACTCCGAAGTAAAAAAAATTACCAGAAATGGTGGAGTTTGAGGGGTGGGGGTGTGGGAGTTGAGAGTTGGCCAAAAATTGGGAATTTAGAAACATGTCTCTATTTCAATGTATTGGGGATTTGAGACACCTAAACACACATCCATCCATTTGAAATAATTTCAGGGTTGCATCTGCTTTCAGATGCATCAAAAATGCAAATGAGAAGCAATTATTACAATGCATGAGCCCCTAATTCAACGGGATTACAATTCATTTAAGAGAGCCTGGCAATAAACAGTAGCAATCACTTTTTTGACAGGTCTTTTTCTCAGTGTTTTAATCTGGAGACATCTAGATTGGAGGCAGGCAAACCCAAGTTGGTTTTGCTAAGTCACTTGGTATACAGGGTCTTATGGGGAGGGTGTCTCTCTTCTTGGTAGGAATGTATTCCTGTTGCTTTAGCTTCTATTTGGTTGCAATAGCACACCGAAAACACCTATTCTGTTTCTGGATATTCCTATTTTCACCTGGATTAAAGGACATTCCCATGTAACTGGTATGGGATTATTGTATTGATAATAGCACACACATGACAGTCACAATCATTTCAGAACTAATTGAGCATATACCCACTTACCCCCTTATTCGACCATGTTGGCACCCCATAGGTGTCTGGTGATTCACATGGTAATTGGTTGACAATTCCACGCAGTCGCATTACCTGTACACTCTGCCCCTAATCATATTTGGGGGGGGGGGGGGGGGGGTACTCCTAGCTCCTAATCTTGCAGAAAACAAAAGTGCCACTGGCAACCCCACTTGACCTCCGTTCATTTATATTTCCGCCAACCAAGATGTAATCATCAGCTCCTAGTTCTGGGGTCGGGATTCGCCTTCGGAATCCCTCCTTCTCATCCTTCCACAAAGTCTGAGGAGCTTCTGCTTATGTGCTTCGTGTTTTGATATCGCACTTTGTTTAGTGCCATGAAGAAGACGTATTTTGCTAACATTTTATTATCGGGATGGGTCCCGTAGACCTCGTTTTGGTCTCCTCGGGGCAGAGGCTCGTAGCCTATCATTACTTGTTGGTTGACAATTTCTAACGTCGCCTCCTCTTTCGCTGAACTAATTCGCTGTTTATCTAGTGTTTCCCACAAACAAAAGATCTCCAACATTCGACCATTGATAAGGGATTGTTGGGCTGAAAGTGTAAGTCTTGGGAGGTTACCATAATTCACTGGTGCTCCATACCTCACCCTTTTTAAGGGCATCTAATTAGCAGTTGCCCTATTACTCTACATCGATGGGGCTGTTTTCTACAACCCCGCCCTCAACGTACGTATAACTGGGCACTGGAACGGACTCCCCTCATTCTTCGTTTCGCTCAATATCGAACAAGACATCTTAGTTGCTCGCAACGTAATACTTATTGATCGATACTTTCATTCATCTGGACTTTCCTGGATTTACCTGGGATTCTAATAAACGGATTTAACAGTGTATTTTTACGTATTCTGTGAGGAATTTCTTGTGGCTATTCCTTTCTCACGAAGATTTCTTAAGGATATGGCTGATTACCGTTTATTTTCTCCCTAAAGTTTGTCTAAAATTCACTGTCCGATATTCGCTACCTAACGTATTGTTCTTGTCTTATATCGTGCAAAAAGAATGAGGGGCGTCCTCAGTGCAATTATACGTATGTTGATGGGCGGGGTTGTAGAAAACAGCCCATAGATGTAGAGGTACTAGGGCAACTGCTAATTAGCTGCACTAAAAAAAGGTGAGTATGGTCGCTTGTTAATACCCAAACCAGGAAGTTTGGGGATTCTGGTTGATTTTGAGATGGGGAAGGCCGGCCGGGATGGAGTGAGAGGGGGGAGGGAGGGAAATGATGGAGGGGGGTAAGGGGCAGTCATACCACTTCTTCAAGATGTCCTGATCAGGGTTGGTTCTCATGGTCGGTTCAGGCCACAACTGGGCCATGAGTTCCCCAAGTTTGAAGAAACATCCTGCATGGGGTGTTTCGAAAAAAACTGTTCCTGTTGGCCACAGGGTTAATGGATTTAGTCTTTTCTTCCTAGTTTTGGTCACTGCTGCTTCAGAAGGAGGAGATTGAAGACAGAAGTATGTCACCCTGCTGAAGATCATGAACGTGAAAAAAACAGCAAAGCTCCTCCTCCCCAACAATGTGGGAAGCTCACCGATGAGATATAAAGATTAAAAACTGAGGAGGTGAGAGAGATGGAAAAAAAATTCTATGGGCGCAAGACTGGCAGAGGTGTAAGCCCTGACGACGCATGCCGGAGAAAGAGTGAAAGGGGTGTAAAACAAGAACACAAGGCATATTGCACCAGTGATTCATGTCCATTTCTTTGAGTAATTCAACTGTAACAAAAGGCTTAATTTCAAGGTCACCTCAAATCGGATAAAATTTCTGTGCAGGCAAATGCGGAATGATCAACTTACCCACACACAAATGTCACGTGTAAATGTCATTGACCAGAGTAGGAAAACGACATCATTCTTGTTTGTACTGGCTAGTGAATATCATTTAGCGGTTTCTAATAGTATTCGACGGAGATTTCAGAGATCCTGCACTCCATAGCACACCAAGTCCTTTGAGAAGTGAGGAAAATCTACAGTCAAACCTAATTATTGCATGAAGTTGGCACATATTGCAACTGGCAGAAGACAATTTATCTATGAAGCCTGAGCGACACCACACATAACAGGGGGCACCAGGATTTGCCCAAGGTGGAAGGTAGTGAGCATGGTGACCGAACGGCGAGTCGCAGACCTCCCTCCGCCTATCATTTTGCCCTTTCCAAGATTTATTTTCGAGAAATCCCTTGAATATTTAACATGAAGATAATACGATCGGGCTCTTCAACAAAAATTGGACAAATTGTCAGTGAACTGAGGTGGTGGGGGAGTGGGGGATTTGGTAAGTGGGGGATAGCTTCACGAGGCTTCACACGCCCTTCAGTTACCCTGTCCATCAAAGCAGCCGAAGTTGTACCAGAAGGTTGCTGGGTAAGTCTACCATAGATTGAGAGAAGTGAGTATGGCTGTACCACTGTGAGCTGAATGAATCAATAAACTTTAGAAGGGACTTAGTGAGCAGTTCAAGTATATTTGTGTGTCTTTGACTGGACATGTGATAACATATAACCACAGTAGCTGGCTACTGGGATACTTCAAGAGGACCCAAGCTGGAAGATTATGTGCATTGTTTAAAGGAAACTGCAGGCTGGATACAACAGAGAATATGTCGTAGAGATTGGATAACTGTATCTCGGGTCCCTAACCCATTTCTCATACGATGTTCCTATCTGGAGTTATTGCCTTCAAAGTTTCGGGTCCATTATGCAGAGAATTCAGAGAGAATCCCAATTGCAATAACGCATGACGTCATACTTGGACAACCCAGGAAGTTATGTCATGTTTCTCATTGTTTCATTTTGTTGAATAAGTAAACATTTAGCAGAAGTTCTGTTGTCTTTCTATACCAAGTAACCGTCAACACCTACCAACACCACTCCAACAAGCTCCCTCATAGACTAAATGCTTCAAAGTGAAAATAATGTGTGAGTTCAATAGAAATCGAAGATTGTTTGCAGGGTTGTGCAAGAGGCCCATCATTTATTATTGAATGATGGGATGCTTTTCGATCTTGCAAGGACCAATGCACAACACTTCAAAGGACTGTAACTCACTAACGGAAGTCGTAGGAACTCCGGGGTTTGGAATGAGCATCAGTTTTTCTCTGCTAATATATAGCCAAAACACCTTTATAATCTATCCGTGCAGTTGTCCTTTAATATCTGATTGGCAAAGGGACAATATGCCAGTGGAGTATACACCCAGTGTGAAATGTGGGAGATGATTTTGCTGGGTATCTAAATGGAGCCCAACTCTAGGTTGGCACGGATCGTTGAGGAAATTTTGTGGAGAAATAGGTCACTCAAGTTGCAGGAAACAGTACTTTCGTACTTCCAAATTTAATCAGGAGTTACACTAACGGAGAGCCAGCATCGGTGATTGGCGTGTAGCGTGCACAAAAATTTGAGAAGATAAGGCCTCCCAGATACCAGGGATAAATGGCACTTCTCAGTCTTTCCTGACCTATTTTATGGAGCTGATGCAGTGACGTAGCCATAGTTTTTGTTGGTAGCGCTGGACATTGAAATCCAATTTTTGGATAATGAACACCAGATCTTTCGTCAAGTCAGGCTTTTTGCTCCTTGATGTTTTGCTGTTCTCAAAGCCTTCTTTCGATATTTTCACTATGATTTGTGTACACAAGCAAGAGGATACCTTATATGCCCCACGGTAAAAAGAAAACAAAACCTACATTATGGACTGAAAGTTTGCACACCGTCATGGCATATTGCAGCAGCACATTGGAACACTTCTTAACTGTTGCCTAGATCAACATCGATTGAGACAATTAGAGGTTATTTCATAGGTTTACCAAGGTAATCAATCTTGTGCACTTTTGCTGAAAAAAAATGGAAACAGTCACAGAGGTAGAGAGTAAATGCAATTTTTGATTACGCTAAATAGAGTTGTTAGCCAAGGCTACACTAGACTAGATTCCCTGTAAAAGAACTTTAAAATCTGCAAGCTGCTTTCTTCAAAAATGTTAAATCATTAAATGGACATGTTGATAGGTTATTGTTGAAACTTTCCACTAAAGTTCAGAGAGCATTATTTGTGAGGTGTCTTCAGTCCCTGTGCACATTCAACAGCCTAGGCTCGGCTTACTTTGCAGGATGAACTGTTACAGGTGGTGATGAATCATCATTCAAAGCATATTTGCTTTATTTTTCTTCTTATTACTTGCATAGTTCTGTGGAGGTGGAGCTGAAAATAGAAATGAAAAAAATATGGCTGATGAACGTTTGCCTCATGATTGAAGAATAGGCTGATATTAAGTGCTTGTTCAGTAAAAACTATTGGCTTTTCTGACATTAGGCTATTTGAAATAAGTCATGACCATACACATGGGTCCGCCGTTGCCCTAATTATTAGTAAATGACTGTTCAGCCTGACTCCAGGTTCAGAAGATGAATTGGTGAACTTTATGTATGGACTTGCCGAATGGGTCAGGATACAGCTGACACAATATGGTAGCTTTAAGAAATCTTCATTTCTTCTACTAGTCGTTATTCGAACTTTTTTATCACATCAAAGCTTCAGAACGGATCCAGGATGGCCTTAGTTTAAGCTGACATGTAGGTATTTCTCCGGGGAGGGAGGGGGGGGGGGGGGACAGAAGGGGTGCATTGCGGCAATTGCCAAGGTTATTCCAAACCATGTGATTCGGATAGAATGGATAAATATGCCTATATTTGAACGATATGAAAGTTGGTCAATGCGAGGTCAGAGGTCATCTAGGGCCAATTTCCGCCATTTTGTGCAAACGGACAAGTGGCTTCTATATACTGCAGAATAGATCAGATGATCGTGGAAGTTTGTCAGTATTATCATTCACTGATTATTGGAACATGTGGGGTGTTCAGCTTCTACTCCTGCTGAGTAGATTGGATGATACTGAAAAGTGTGGTCAGACTCAGCATTATCATTACCCAGGGGATACATGTTGTACCGTGTCAGGAATTTGATGTCAAGGTCATCTAGTGGTCAATTTTTGGCCATTATGCATTCATGCAGACTGATGAAGTTGCGCGCATGTGCAAGACACCTAATGGATATTATTCAAACAACATTGAAGTAACCCTTCTGAAATCACATTCGACTAATAATAATAATAATAATAATAATTAAAGAGGTTGTTTTTATAGCGCTTTATGCGAAGCCTCAAAACGCTTCACACAAGAGGAGAGAAAATCAGCAGAGAGTTTACAGAGGTGGGCCTTTAGTTTCTAGCTTTGAAGGAAGTCTGTGCTGCAGGCTTCCGAAGGTCTTCAGGTAGGCATTCCACAGAGAGGACCATCCAAGAAAACTCTCTGTCACCGTAGGTGCGGTAGTTTGACTACTAGGTATTACTAGGTAAGCTACTGTGCCATTGCCATTATTTTGGAAGAGGACTGAACACCCCTCCACTTCGGACCCCAACTAATGTGCCCGAAAAAATAAAAAAAAAAAAAATAAAACGAAAAAATAGGACCTGCAGGTCTTCGTTGAAGGACTTCTCCTGGCTGCTTAGGGACATTTAGGGCGTCTCGAGCATTCCATGAACAATATTTGGGGTTTGATGATTTGGGAGGGGGGTGTTTGAAGCCCTACTATCCCACCCCCACTCTAAGACTAGGTGGAAACTCTCATGTCAGAAATTGAGTGAGTTGGTTGTTCAGGGGTGCTCTATTGAACACCAAACCACATCTGACAGTCTAAGGCATGTTGTTCTGAAAAAGGAGTAGTTCCCTCTGTGACCCTGTTACTGTGACCAGAAGAACAGAAAATGCCACACTAGTATTTCAAAATGAATGGGGTGTTATGTGTGCCACGCTAAATTATAAAAATCTATCGAACAGAGTATAGAAGGCATAACAAGAAACTATCACTGCATAACAAGATGATTTCACAGAATGCCGAGCAAACATGTCGGGGCTAAGCCTCAGGGTGATGGCTTCCAGCTTAATTAGGATAGAAAGATTATGGTATGGGAGCTGCCTCATAATTCACCCTCACCACTATGACATCATTAGGATGACAATTAGTGTCCCCTCTCAGAGATCAGAGGCGTGAATCACCTGGGGATCTATGGGGCAGTGGTAGAATTGATTCCAATATATGCTAGATACCCCTGTCACGGCATGCGATTGAGTCAGTCACTTTACCGATCAGGGAGCAATCACAAATGTATCCCACAGTGCCAAAGAGTTTTTAAAGGTCTCCAAACAGTTACAGTTAGGTAACACTGACGCGTTAATTCTGATGTTATTTATGCAGACAGATGTTGCAAGCCCAGTGTTTTCTGGTTATACTAGATTCATCCGACAAGGGCCCAACCACTGGGTGTGGTGGGGCAGAGGTTGGAAGAAGTTGCCATTTTAAAACCCTCACATGTATTTTGACTACTGAGAGTTGGGAGAGGCCTTAAATTTACTTTGCAATTTCTGTATTATTATTAGGCGTCGAAATTTGTCAAACTATTATTTAAATGATTTTTGATTTTTTTCCGATTTTTTTAGTCCGGACGACAAGATTGTAGCCCGACTTCGCTGGTTCACTTATGCTGGTTTTGCTCGGTTGGCAGTTTGTCATTCTAATATTTAGAAATTATTATCCTCAGCATAATCTCCTGGCAAACCATCTGTTAGTGTAAAAATGATCAAGTTATTGGTCAGGGCAGTCAGTAGTAGTAGGGTCCTTAATATGTAAGGGTATCAAAAGCATCTCAAACAAGGTGCGATGCTAAAGGAGCAAATTATATCAGGCATGGTTCTGAAGGAGGAGAGGCCTAACAGGAGCAGAGGTAGGTTCTTTGAAATGTGGTTGGATAATTGGTAGATGACTATCCAAGCAGATGCCCACCCATTATGTGGGGCGCGGGAAACGTACAACAAAATTTTGACTTCACAAACTCTCCAGATTGACGGAAAAGGCCCACTTCACAAGTGTTATCCTGCCATGTTCCAGCCTTGAAATATAGGACATCTGTGTCTGCAAATGCTTGATTTGGACAGTGAAGTGTTCTGTAATAAAAAATAGTTTGGAACGACAGTATATAGAATTCCCACTGGAAGTGAGTGGCATGGTAAAGACTATACTATAATATCACTCACTTCTGGTTGAGTCACTGCACTGACGAAGCGAGTATTGTTTCCGGAAAGATCGGCGTCCAAAAACAACGCTGTTTAACTCACAATTTTCCAGAGCTCAATCCTATTTCGCATCTCATTCGAGACCAGGCCTATCATTTATGAAGCATTGTTGTTTTACAGTTTGCCTCTTGTCTATATATATATGTATAGATATAATAGATATATATCTAATTTTATTATATATATATATATTTATCGTTTTTTTATATATATATATATATATATATATATATATATTTGAACGATCCCCAGATCTCAGCGGTAGGCTCACAGCTCGTTAGTGTGGCAATCCTAGGATGCTGGGATCTCCCAGGATCGTGGGATCCATGATGGCCGCGGGACCCACGTCACAGTAATATCTAAGTAGTATGGGCTTACTGGGGAGATCATCCGGTAACACTTCATCCTAATCATTTGATCACCCCTTTATCGGATTTAGTGTTTGTCAGGACCGTCGGCATCTGTTGAATTGGAGCCAAAAAACAAAAAAAAACACGGAGCCCTTTGTGAATTAGGCGCCAAAAGTTATTATTTAGACTTGTTACATGCTTGTGGGGCTAGTTTGCTTTTTTGTGCTCAGTTTCTGGTCCCCGTTAAGTAGGGAATTATGATTAGCTCTCATTGATGGGGGATCCATTAAAAGGGAATTTCGGCTGTCAACGATTGATTAGGCAGTAGTGCAGCTAACCAGACACATACCATTTTGTAGTTTTAAACTGGAATATTCGATTTCAATACTAGAGGACAAGGCTACGCTGGGGTGCCTTTTAGTCTGAAGTCAAAGTTATGAGTAATTCCAGCAAATACCGTTGTATATTGTTCGTATTACTGCAGTTGTTTCATTGTGTTGGTTGAACTTATTCGTAGAATATAAGAAGCAAAGATACCTAGTTTTCGTCCTTCGAATCATGTGCGTTGTGACCATGGTGGCCTATCAAAAAACAATCTGCCGGCCAAGGACCACTGTACCGGGCGCAGACGCTACCGATTGTTTGACAGCGGATCAATAAACCGTTACATATATCTTATATCCCCAATTTGATGGTGGGTGAACAACCCTCAATATACAACAGGCCCCCAGATTCCTTACAATTATTCAGGAAAACCTGACCCATTTCAGTCCTGATTTCCTTATCTGTCCTGTAATAAAAAAATTATGCATGCAAGACATGAAGAATGCTGCTTTAATTGTAACCACCGACACTGTGCACCGTGTGTCTGCACAGTACGGATAAGGGCTGAAGCATAGTTGTCGACTTATGTTGTCACACTACTGTACAAGCAGCCTTGCTCTATATATATGCTACATATACAAGCAGCTTGTATACTCGACTGTACAAGATATGAGATGGCATTCACTTTCAAGACATTGAGGATTAGGCGTAACCTGGTTATCACAAGAAATTGTGACCTACGGGAAATTGGGCAGCCGAAGGGTGTGGAAGAGCAGGGACGCTGATGTTCGTTCAAATGCCAATAAGAATATTCAAACAGAAAAATATCAAACACCCTCGGCATTTTTGGGGAGGTTAGAGCACATTAGAACGCGCCAGATAATATAGACACACACATATCTATAATTTCAGGAGCAAAGTGAGAACCTTATAGAAGGCAATTGGTGAAATAATTGGCAGAGCCGGAGAGCGGGAAGCTCGGAAATAATATATATATATATATAGATATATGGATCATACAAAGTGGATTGTGGGTTTCTAGGGTTTGTTTCAGGATAGGCATTGTTATAACTATTTTTCACCTTGGGTCATGATCAAGCTAACAGCATGAACGTATGCACTCTACAATTTACAAATGAAAGTTGTTAAGTCATTAAAAAATAGTACAGAATGGTCTCAATTTTTAAACCTGTTATAGTTCTGGTTCTTTCAATGGACCTATAACCCCAAACCAACTGATGCTGCTTCAGATAAGGACATCGAAATGGGACAGGAATTAGGTGTTCTGCGGATTCAATAAGCCGGAAGCCAGATTATTAGCATCGTTGCTCAGTGTCATACGTAATGGATATGCCCACGACATCTAAGGATGTCAATTAATGTCGGAGCGTGCCAGCGTGATCAACTCAGAGTTTGGTGCGGGGATGCCCAACAAAATGACAGAATTTCCAGCTGCCTAATCAGCATGTACCACACATTCCCTTGATGTTGCGCACCTTATGGAGTTATTGGAGATCTTTGGGTGGTAGTAAAATCACACCAACAATCACAGTCATCTGGCTGAGCCCTGTTGAGGGCAATTTTTTTTGGATGATCAGGGTTGGGGAATTTGTGAGCTTAACTATGGAGGGGGGGGGGGGGGGTTGTAAAAATTGGAAGTATGTGAAAAATGGAGATTTAGCGGATTTTAGATCTTAAACACAATAACTTGACCAGGCCAAGATGGCTGGATGAATCTCATATATACTTGATATGTGTGCTACCTGATAGTGGGCACATGAACTACTTTTGATGTCAGGTTGAAGGCCATCTGAGGTCAATGGGAGGCCAAGCTTAGAAATTTAATGTACACAGCGCTAATATGTTTTTCGATAAACATTTCCTTATGAAAACATTAAACATTGTGTTAACGCAAAAAATACACTTCCAAAAAGCACTGCCCGATTCACCTGAAACATAGTATGCATGTTCGCCATAGAGAAATCTGGATAGGTCTCGAAAGTGAGTGTTGTTCCACATACTGGTGCACTGGTGCCCTTTACATGATTTTCTGTTTGTCTGATTTTGACGAAATTGGCATGAATTATGCAATTTTCTTAATTTCAAATCGGATTTGAAGAAACTTGGTGACATAGTCTAAAATTGCTCCAGACAAATGGGAGTCATTCACATTATTTTTCAATTTTTTATTGTCAACTTGGTCCAACCAAAGGCCTCTGGGGGGATATAGTCAAATGCAGTTGTTTTTGGTTCCAACTATGGATGTCATTCAGTTAGCATGACCATACTAAAAGCGTCAATCATTTTGATGTTGTTTTACTGGAGCCGGGTAAGTGAGTAAATTTGAAACAAGAAGCAGTACCCTTCATCTGACAGCTAGTAAAAGGTATTTTTTAGTGGAGAGGTTGGTGAAAAGTGATGGCTGACCTCGGTGGAGTGGCCATAGATGCAATTCGGGTGGTCATTATGCAATGATAGTCAACTTTGCCACCAAGATTTGCAGTACACACCCAACTACTAGCTAAGAGGGTCTGTCATATTCTTGGAGCTGGCCACCATGCCATTCCATTCAGCTAGGGATATCCCTCATAGCGTCTCACCTGGTGGGGCTCCTTCCAGAATACAGAGTGGTCGCTCTCACAAACCCGGGCCAACTACAACTCCCGCTTACGAAGATATGCGTGTGGACTTGTTTGCATGCAGTAGTGCCAATTAAAACAACAGCAAGCTGAAGCTTCCAACGTTCTGCACCAGGGACCCACATCCCGAAAAGCTTGGGAGGAAGGATGCCTTCTCATTCCCCTGGGAGACTCCAGAGAAGAATCCACGAAGAGTTCAGGATTCGAGGCTCGACACCATGGGTGCGGGGGGGATCTCAGTATATTGATGGTGTTCGGAAAAGCCTGGTTCCCCCAACACAAACCTCCCCTTCACGCTTAAACTTCATCCCTCAGTCTAACACAAGCTCTATCAAGACATTGAGTGATATTTTTACCAACTTGGTTTCACTCTTCTCAAATTCCCCAGTGGCTCGTGTAGTTTCAACCACTTTGGGTGGGTTTTCCATGGATGTCGCTAATTGCCTCTTGTTCAGCAGAGGATGATATTTCAATACTAATGACCCGTCTCTGTTTAATTTACAGGTTAATCTCCTTCACTGGAAGTGGGCCAGGCGATGGTCTTCACGAGCAGCAGCGGCATTGAGGAGGAGGAGCCGGAGAATATCAAGAAAATCAAAAGAGTGAGTACAAAGGGAGGAAAAAAAAGCAGTATTGTGAGAAATCCTAATTCATTGCACAAATGGTATGAACCTTTCACCACTTACCTTTGCAGTTAATCCACCTACTAGCCGCGGGATCTGGCATATTCTTTTAGCTTTCATGAAATAGTTCTGTGGTTATTAGAATTGGATTACTGTATAGAAGCACAGTGTGTGATCGTTAAGTTTCATTCAGCCTTTTATTTCACGCCCTTCCAAGCCACAAAAGCTATCCATACTTTATCAATCTATTGTATTGACTGATATAAAAACTACAATTGAAAAAAATCTCTGTTGAAAACTATAGTATTAGTATCAAAATTTATAATTTTGTGGTTTAGGTCGCTGTGTCGAAACAAATACATTTGTTACGGCCGGCCGGCTTTTTGAAAATTTGCGGACTGATCACCATTTTCTCCAAAATAGAAATGAATTGAGTGCGGTAATTTTGACTGAAAATCTTCTGTAGATGCCGGTAGAAGATGGCATTCATTCTCTGTATCATTGATGCCTATTTTCTCGAATATTTCAAAGGCTGAATGGAGCTTTAACTTGTCGGCATGCATGTTTTTAGGAGCAGGTGATTCTTATTCCTAGTGTATGTACATCACCTCACCCCACCTATGAATGAAAAAAAAATCAGTATGGTGAGAGATCCTATTTTGTCGGAATTTCATAGAAAGTTCTAAGGTTATAGAAATTGGATTACTGTATAGGAGCACAGTGTGGATTGCTACCTTTACCCACATTTTGAGGTGATCCAGATAACTAGTACATTTATGCACTATCAATTGCATGACGCACCCCTACTACCCAGGTGGGTCAACAAACTAGGTACAGGGACCCATCCCTCGGTCACTTTCGTGACTGACAAATCATGGAAAATGGGGATACCCAAATTCCCGAAAGCACCCATACTCTGTTACAAGTTGAAGCAACTGACTCACCCTCCGCATCTCAGAGACCGACAACATCCATACAATGACCCACATGTGTGTCACCTTGCCATTGGACAATGACCCTACAATGACTCACCTGTCCAGGGGTAGTGGGGGTGTGTGATCATGCATTGCAATTATAATTTAATAGGAATGTAAATAAAGATTCCATTGGGACCATATTGTGTCATCACAATCAATGTGAGAGTCCATCACTCACCAAAGCGCTGATACTGTTCGAGTTGATATTATGTAAAGTCGTTCCATGGTGGAGGTTAGATGTTAGTTCTTATCTGCTGGTATCAGAGCTTTGGGGCATTCTGGTTTATTTCCTCCACAGTCGATAAAGAGCCTCTGATTGATTAGGCGAGTCGACTATTTAATGGACAGTCTATTGAAAAGAATGGGCAGAAATTAGAATTCTGCTGGCTGATCACCTCTTGTCATCTTCAATCGAGTGTGATTGTAAACAGTGAAGAAAATAGCCAGGCTGAGAGTGAAAGAGGGGTGTGAACAAATGAAGTGCTGGGGCAATATAGCTACATTGATGAGAAACCACTCACCAAAGGAGTAATTTGGGGGCGTAAATGGCAAAAGAAGTGCTGGGGCAATATAGCTACATTGATGAGGAACCACTCACTATAGGAATAATATTGCGGTGTAAATAGCAAAAGGTGTGCTGGGGCAATATAGCTAAATTGATGAGGAACCACTCACTATAGGAATAATTATGGGGGTGTAATTGTTTGTGTAAATAGTAACATATCAAAAGAAGTGCTGGGGCAATATAGATACATTGATGAGGAACCACTCACTATAGGAATAATATGGGGGTGTGAATATCAAAAGAAGTGCTGGGGCAATATAGCTACATTGATGAGGAACACTCACTATAGGAATAATATGGGGGTGTAAATAGCCAAAGAAGTGGTGGGGCAATATAGCTACATTGATGAGAAACCACTCACTATAGGAATGATATGGGGGCGTAAATGGCAGAAGAAGTGCTGGGGCAATATAAGCTACATTGATGAGAAACCACTCACTATAGGAATAATATGGGGGCGTAAATGGCAAAAGAAGTGCTGGGGCAATATAAGCTACATTGATGAGTAACACTCACTATAGGAATAATATGGGGGTGTAAATAGCCAAAGAAGTGCTGGGGCAATATAGCTACATTGATGAAGAACCACTCACTATAGGAATAATATGGGGGCGTAAATGGCAAAAGAAGTGCTGGGGCAATATGCTACATTGATGAAGAACCACTCACTATAGGAATAATATGGCGGTGTGAATATCAAAAGAAGTGCTGGGGCAATATCGCTACATTGATGAGGAACCACTCACTATAGGAATAATATGGGGGTGTAAATAGCCAAAGAAGTGCTTGTTCAAATATAGCTACATTGATGAGGAACCACTCACTATAGGAATGATATGGGGGCGTAAATGGCAAAAGAAGTGCGGGGGCAATATAGCTACATGATGAGAAACCACTCACTATAGGAATAATATGGGGGCGTAAATGGCAAAAGAAGTGCTGGGGCAATATAGCTACATTGATGAGGAACCACTCACTATAGGAATAATATGGGGGTGTAAATAGCCAAAGAAGTGCTGGGGCATATAGCTACATTGATGAGAAACCACTCACCACAGGAGTAATATGGGGGTAGTAATAGGCAATTTGCCATCTGGGTTGGGATTATTCAAATCCCCACCCCCTATATTAAAGTACTGCCAAGAGGCATTGCCTTTCCATGTACCTGGTGAAGGATTCACAGTTGACAAAATGGTGCAGTATTCAAGGTTGCACCATGGAGCTTGCTGGGTATTGAATTAGGTGAAATCTATTGCACTTACTCAACTGACCCCACATTGCCTGGCACCAACCCCGCGCAATGAAACTTCGGAAATTTTTTACAGTAGTCCAGGGTGGACCATATTCATCCTTCTCATTTTGCAAGTTGAACGTTTAAGTTCACGAGCATCTTGGCTAAGGGTTTCATCGATTGTTCATCGCGGAAAATCACCCATCTGCTTCCAATCGTTGGCAGAAGAATCTTGCAGGGAGAGCATTATTCTTCGAAGTCGTCTGAAAATAGGTGTGAGTTCGATCCTCTGATCTCGGAGAGTATACCTTAAAAAAAATTATGGTGGCTCAGCAGGAGATTGCAAAATGAATCCTAATCAAGGAAGAATTCTATAACAACTATTGCGATTCTTGTTGGGACACTATTCCTGGTTCGCTTTTGATAATACCATAAGATTTTGACCCAATCTCAAGGGAATAAAGTTTGCAATTGACTGTCAGCAATCATTCATCGCAAAGATGGATAGGAGGCCTGGTGTTCAAATCAAGCTGAAATTGTGACAGAATTATCTTTTGTATTTATGGTAATTATATTTTTAGCCACTTCTACTGTTATTTTAATAATGATTTGGAGCTGAAAGTAGGAAAGAAATGAGCTATCTGTTAAAGGAGGGATGGGGGGGGGGGGCTAGCATAGGCTCCAGTGGGAAAAATTAGAGAGGTGGTTGATGGTAGGGGGGAAAGGGATAGAGGGAAGAAAGAGAAAAAGGATGGAAGATGAATGGAGAAGGAAGTAGATGACCAGCTGATAACGAGGTATTTGTTTGTGTTAACGATGTGACACAAGCTTATGCGCAGGTCATTCGAGTAGGGACAGTACATGTGGGTCATACAACTACTGGGAATGACAGACCCACTGTCATGAAATATGTCTAGATGACGCTAATACACTTCTGCTCGTGAGAGACTATAGGTGAGAAGGGGCTGTACCCGATCATCGTAATTGTTAAATGTCAGTCTCTATGCTGTTCACTTTTGTGGGTCAAATGTCATTTTATCAATCTGGAAAATCTGGTTTTATCGATCGTGGAAAAAAAAATACCCAGTCCCCTCCCGGGGCGAAGGGTTGATGATTGGGAGGGTGTTAGAGATTAGGTTTTTGACGATGGATCTGGCAAGTGTGACTGATATGGGGGGTCTAAGGGAAGGGGGGTTGTCCCCCTCCCCTTTGGAAAATTTTGAATATTGAAACGTCCTCAGATGCAATCTGGTGCCATATTTCCAGTAAAATGGGGGCGATTCATCTGTAATTAACTCGACCCTCGCTCACCACGTACGCGGCACCCTTTAAATTTGGAACGCGAAATTTTTTTGCCTGAATTCCTAAACAATGCCCGATTTTTTTACTGCAGCTTGTGAGATATGAAGAGAGACAATCCATACCCCACTGCGCCCGAAGCGCCGCAAAAATGGACCCTCAATGGGGCAATTGATTGGCAAGTTTCGGCCATTTAGTAATTCTTCTTTCCACTGATGCATTAGTAGGTATCTCTAAGCAGATTTTAACTTATTCTGTGCCCAAAGTTGGGTAGTTTCTGCCTGAATTTTTTGATCTAAAAAAAAACTGGGGGTGTGCACTCTATCTTCGCCTTGTTACTAAGCTCTGCCGCTGCATGATTCCCCGCCTAAAAACGACTGTTTCATTGTTTCATCTGAGAAATCCTTCTATTGTTTTCAGCAAAATGCTCAATTTTTTTATGGATTTCTGGAATAATAGCGGGACCAGAAACAAAAATTTCAAAGAACTGTCAGTCTCATGGAAAATAAATGTCAAACGATAACGCCTTTGGTTCCCCTTTTGCCGAATTCCGACAGACTCGGTAACTGTCCAATTACACCACGGCGACGGGCCGTCACAATATTGTTTGCTGGGTGCTGCCATTCACTTGCCGACGCTGAAGGGCCAAAATTAGATGAAGAGCCAAAAGCGAAATAGCGATAATAAAGTCTGGCTTCCGGTTCTTTCTCTTTCATTCCTCTTTCCATCCCTGTCCCCCCACTCCCCGTACTTCCCTTTTCGTTTCCCTTCCCCTCTTTCGTCTTTTCCTCCTCTCCGCTTTCTCTTCTTTACTTTCCTCTTTCTCTTTTTGCCGACAGACAAAAATCTGCGACGGCACGGAAAATGATGGGGGGGGGTGGGTGTACCCCCCCGCTCGCTACAGCCCCGCCCCCCCTTCCTCCCCGTTAGCCCACTAGATTACTCCGAATGGAGAAAACTGGCAGGGTTTCATGTCGTTGCTGCATGTAGTTACAGTGAATTAGAGGCTGCTTTCAAAATATGTTATTCCAGTTTTGGTTTCAATCATGGTGGAGCTGATTCGAAGGGTTGATGGAGTTTACTTTAACTACTGGCCACCAGTCTTTCTACAAATAAATACGTTTTTCAGTGATTTTTCCACTTCAAATATTACAATTGTTATTGTAATTTCATGTTTAACTGTCGTCATTGACAGTACTGGTACACCTACTGGTACCAGTCTGCCAGCAATAGCATCAAAGTTTATAATGTGATATTGCCCATGTCAGACTTGTAACACATCTATTGCTGCTATAAAAGAACAAATGCAGGATGATTTATACAGGGGCTATTCAATAGCTGGATAAAACGAATGCGTAGCCCCCCCAAACCGTAAGTTCATAGACTTCCGTTACAGAGTTATAGTCATTTGAAGTTTGTGTATTGTGAAGCTGTGTATGCGCAAGGTTAGAAAATGAATTCCCAGCATGCAATACTAAATGATGTCATACATGACAACCCTGCAAACAATCTTGTTTCTATTGAAATTCAAATATTACTTTCACTTGAAAAGCATGTAGGCCTATGGGAAGGATGCTTTGTTGGTGTGGGTGGTGGTGATGGTTACTTGGTGAGAGAAGGAGGACAACAGAAACTTTGAAATGTGGCCTTATTCAACAAAATGAAACGATCAAATACATTATAACATAATTTCTGTGTTGTCCATGTTGCGGTCAGGCATTATTGCGCATTGGGATTCTCCCCAATTTCTCTGCCTAGATGGCCAAAACTTGAAGGACAATAACTCCACATAGGATTAACATCCGTATTAAATGGGGGTTTGGACCTATAGATACAGTTTTCTGTGGTATCCAAGCCTGCGGTGTCTTTGAGCACGATGAGAGCTATCAATTGTGTCCAGTAATGTATCTCCAAAACCATTCTGATCAATCTGATGACACAATCACTCAAAAAGTGAATCGAAAGAGGCCCCGAAGGTCAAAACGATGCATGTGTCTTCTAGCATTTTTTTGTAATTCCAATTTAAAGGCAAAGTCCAGCCAAATAATACTCTTTTTGGTGTTATAAGGTTAAAGAGAATAAAAATTCAAGTCACTTTGTTCCAGTTAATAAGCAGTTCGGTTGGGAAATCTGGCTCGTCCCTCAAAATTTCCTATATTTGTGATTTCGGCAAACTGGCTAACCTTTATGATGTCATCTACCAATCCTGAGGGAAAAGTTAAGAACATTTTTTTCTTTTGCGTTACATTGATATATATGACGGCTCAAGGGTTCCAATGTTGCAAATTTGCTAGCTTAGCATGTGATAAATTATTTCATCTTTACAAACTTAGTAACTTTTTTTATAACCGAACATGCTATGAACATGAACATGAAAAGTTTGATTGGCAATGATTTCAATGCACAATCATAATTGACATTTAAATATTTTTGGTGAACTTGCCCTTTTAATAAATATGCATTTTTCTGTATGGTTCCTTCTTAGTCGAGTCCACTCCCAAGTACCTGGAATACCATATGTTAACATGAGCTCCGAGCAATCGCGTCTGGTGTTGCTAGTTGAATCATCAGATTAAAAATTGTGGCCTGATCCAGCACGACTAATCAATGACATATCCCAGGGGAGGGGGGGTGTGTGGATTCACCCCCTCATTATTGTTATTTCAGTTGTATCAATTTTGCATCTTGGACAGTGGCATTTGCTAGTGGGGGTGGGGTAGGGGGCCAAGTTGCTCCCCTGACAGAGAATCGAGAGGGCAAATCGGGAAAATCAAAGGCTGAAAAATCAGGGAGATGAAAGAGAGGGAAATGGGAGGGGGGAGGGAAAAACTATGTAAAAAAAAAAAGGAAAAAGATCCCAGTAGAGTTTGGCAATGAATGATAATTGCGAGTTGCAGCCCAAAGTGCGCCCAAATGCATTGGGGTATGGCTTCAATGGTGAACTTACGATAAAGCTTTCCCTTTCCCGATGCACCCCCGTAGCAAGAGGGAACCCAGGAAATATCACAATCGGGAATAAATCATCTTGTCCGCCTGATCTAGGAGCCTCTGCATTTTTCTCAGCCAGAGGGGAGGGGGGAGGAAGTAGTGTTAGTGCTACTTTCTCATGTTTAAAGAAATTTTCCTGAGGGGACTGCACTAATGAAAATTCAATTTGGAATCGGGGTGCAGCAGATTTTTTTGTAACACATCATTTTTGTTCCAACTACTCATATTGGCTGGGGCTTATTGATGCAATACTGTACAAACGTATATGCCCATATGCATACCTATGGTAATGCATCAGAGTTTCAATAGTGCTGGTAGAAGCAAGTTCGCCTTGAACCATTTTTCCTTGAATCCCAAATTTCAGGTATAATTGCATATATTCGGCCATAATTGACCTCTGGTGACCTTACTTGAAGGAAATCCCATCCACCAGTTGTGTTGCAAAGCATAAATTTTGGAAACTCGCCGCTTCACTTACGCTGCCCCACTACACTTCGTAACTCATCTATTACAGTTGCCACCTAGTAACCCATCTTATCGGCTGTCTTTATAATAACTCCGCTCCCAACTCCATGCATAATTGACCCTCATACGGTACGCCATTATATTTCGCTTGTGCCTAACAAACAAGTCTTCTTCTATCGTCTTGACTTTCCTGCATTGATCATTGACATATTCTGGACCCAATGCCTGGATTGTAAGGATTTTAGCGGATAATTAAGTGAATATTCAATGCACACAGCGAATGGTCTAGAGGATGATCGATAGTACACTCTTTTCTATGCCATATTCATAGTATCACTAGTCTAACGTTGATGTAGTTAGCGTAGTGGTCGGCATCCTAGCTTTGGCGAACAAGAATGACGTCCCTATAGATCTGTGTCAACTATGCATGGAGCCAGTTGGGGGCGGGGTTGTGAAAAAGGCCTAAAAGATGGAGTGAGTAATTAGGGCAACTGCTCATTAGATGATCTTAAGAAGGTAGTTTATGGTAGATCGTGATCCCCAAATTGGGCCAAACAGTAAGTGTGGGGGATTACTTGACCATGCTTGCTTATGCTCACAGTGAATGACCTGAATAACTATTCTCAGGACCAAAGTTCTTGTCATTTCAGCAAGTTGTCTGAAAAACCACTCAAAGACCGTTACTTGTGAAGTATCTCTGGTTTTGCTAGTGTCTGTTTCACAAAATGACGACAAAGGACAAAAAGTTCCCCGGAAGGAAATTTAATCTAAGCTCTAATTGTTTAATTAATTGATCCCTTGATCATTTCTCATATTGGCAGTTTACATTGTCGATTGACGTGTGAATTCCGATTCCTCTCTTTATTTCTGCGAGTCTTTCAATGATAATCAATACTCCCAGGCTCATATTTAGTGGATCATGAGTAATCTAACACAACCGCCATGGGGCCCAGGCTCTTATGAGATTGGATGCAATAACTTTGCGGTTGCTTGTTAACTCAATTGTACCTCATTAGTATGTATGGGAACTCGCGAGCCACCCTAGGAAATGCCCCTGGCGGTTATCATTGTATGTTCATGGCAGTGGCTTTTAGAACTAATTTGTTATCATACTCAGTTTCAGTGTTAATGTAATGTTGGATAGATTTGGAACCTCTAATATACTAAAAAAAACATTTGTGTGTCCTACAGTGCTAAAAACAGTAATCACTTAGGAATTATATCACCAGTGTTAGCTTTAATGGTGGCTTATGCTGTCTCTGTTGCATGCAGCATTGCACACTAAAACAAGCGCAGAGGAGGATAGGAGAAAGGATAAAACCATAGCCTAGGGCTACTTAAGTGCTGCTGGATTGCCGTCCTGAGGAGGGCAAATTGGATAAAGTAAGTGCTGCTGGATTTTAGTCTTGCAAAGAGCTAATTGACCAAAAAACAAGATCTATCCAACATGACGTGTGAGGTTATGTTATCCTGGATGCTGGAATCCTCCCACCGGTGCAACAAGTAGGGGGGGGAGGGGGGGGACGTGGGAGGAGGGGGGGGGAGGGGGGGCATGGGAGGGATGGGAGGGGAGGCTGGGAGGTGGTGTTTACTTTTCAGGTTTGGAATACTTCACATGACTTGTGAAATAACATAAAGTGGCGTGGCGAATACATTCTATCAAAGTTTAGGGTATATTTGTGGATGTGAGTATTTGATTTGATAATGCAAAACATTATATAATGGTCAATTTTTATTAAAACAATGTCTGTTATGTCCATCATCACGGAATTATTTATGTGACCGTATAAATTTGTGAGGGTACAAATTGGATATCTTTCACTACTGGAATGTACTGCTTTGTAAAAAAAATAGGGGACAAAAACCAGCGGACTTGGACCAAGTCCTCAACTGGGTCGAAGTTATTGAACTCTGAGCATGGGTCCTTTAAATCCAGTCTCAAGTCCGGGGCCAAACAATGCGAATCACATCATTGCTGATCAGCCTGCTCGGAATCCTGCAAATTCACTGACACTTCAAACCCCATTATTAAGCCAATTCAAATGCAGTTGCCCATAGTAACTCTATCGTATGAGCTGTTTAACAACCCCACAACCCAAATTTGTGCATAATTGACAGTTTTTGACACATCGTAGGAACGCCATTCTTGTTTCACCCTTATAACAAACAAATTTTCTTCCTCACTTCTATAGGGCCTTGAATCTTTGCCAACAAATCACGTGTTTCCAAGGCGCTAGGGGCCTAACATGGTTGAGGTAGGACTAGTGGTTCAATAGGCTAGCCTGGTGATATAAGTCCGTCTTAGGCCTCTGGAAGGTAGGTTTATTTTGGCATTGATCACTACAGGAGCATATTTGCCCACTTCTTTTTATCCCTTCAATGTGGAGGATTGCACCATCTCCAACTGGGGACCAGTCCACATTTTCAGGTCCAAAGATGAGGGCTCCTTGTGAGGGAGTATCTTCCTCCCCATTGTCACATTTGAATAATTATTGTGAAGTTTAGGGCCTTGAATTGAAACTAAAAATGCCTGTCACTCCGTCAAGGATGTGAGGATCCAAAACGGGCTCAAAAAAGTTGACAAAGGCTATAATCAATTTCAACAACAATGTAATGGCATAATCTTACCCCTTATCAGAATGAAATACATAATAAATATACAACAAATGACTGATGCCTAATATAATAATAGTGGTGGCTAATTTCTTATCGTTTCATAGTTGATAGCTATTATCTGTATTATAAGTATATATTTCTACAATGTTATTTCACATCCTTTCTGTATCCGTCTGTGCGCGTACCTGAATTTCTTTCCGTTTTGGATCAATAAACTTCTACCTTAACCTATTACAAGGTCCTTACCTTACCTGTAACAGGTGGTCAGCCCTGAGTCCTGGTGAACAGTCAACCCACGTCCAATGCCTCGAAAGTGATCTCGGACCCACGTTTTGTAAGGTCCGTTATAATGAGAAATAAATTTTGCTGATTCTTAGTATTTCTAGTTGTTGCAGTCCCTCTATCCTATCTCTTCAAAATACACACACCCAAACTTAAACTTTAAACAAAACAAAATCATTGACATCAAATCCTTCCTCCCTCCCCCACACATCCTCTTCTCACCTCTTCTCACCACCCCGCAGCCTGATCGGTTAAATTCTTCAAGAGTTAGATTTTGAACCAAATTCTAAAACGCGCTGCTAAAACTACACAAGTAACCCGTACCCCACCCACCGTAACAATAAAAAATAATCCTTGACTTTCATAGTAACGGTCACAACAAACCTCTAGCACACACACCAAGCATGGTGCAAACATGGGCCATACTCCCCTCCTCCCCTCTCCATAACACCACGACAGCAAGTCTAAGAACGGAACTCACGCAGGAATAATTGTAACCATACGACTACATTTGATTTCACTACTCGGAAGCCAATAAGGCTCATCTAGGGACCTTGCCAGTATTGATCGTGGATGAGCTCGGCATAGTTCTCACTAGTGCTCAGATGTATGAGGCGGGGGCGTACCCATCTAACCTGCTCCCGGGATCGCTATTTCACGTCCCCATCTGAAACGACTATCAGTGCCCAGGATCCAACCACTCTCTGGGAATCTTGAGGAGTGGAAGATTCATATCCAACATGACTGCTCACAGCCGACAGACAGACTTATTGCAAATATCCCTTAACACACCCCAGTAACCCAAACAATCCACTGCATCACATTGTACAAACCTGAAGTGACGATCTAGACCTCGCCCATCACAACTGCAAGTGCAGCCATCCAGGCCAGGGAAAATCATCCCAGTACGCTGGAATTCAAACCCAGAATTTTGGTGTGTAAAGTGTTCATTGATACCACTTCACCATTCTTCCACCCTTGATATCTCGGGCATATCAAGTAGTATAAAGACTGCAAAAAGTCCATTAACCTAGGCAGACCCCTGCCAGTTTTATCAAAGCCTAGGCTTAGGTCAGATACAGATAAGTAAAATACAATGTTGACGCCGAGTCTCTAATGGGATGCATGTGCACACACAAACAGACTCAATGCCAACAAACCGAGGCATAGGCTAAGCCACTGTAATAATATACTGAAAAAGCCAGCTCTGTTTTGATTGCACAAAAATCATTGAATACAAATTTGTCATGGCAGCCCACTGCCTACATTAATTAAGTACTCACATGTATGCAATCTAGTGCATATTACCATCATTTGGAGCACACTTGGAGTCACCGTCGCCACCCCGGCATCCCAACCGTAAAAGTTCCACTGGTGGTACCACAGGTTTGGTACCCCTGCTTTAATGGGTGGTCCTACCATCCCCGACAAACAACTGTGATTTCATGGGATTGAAATGGGACGATTTGTCATAGTCTACATACACCTGGACAAATGGTGATGGTTTGGAAGTTTTTATACAATAATAAATGGAATTCTAACTAGGTATAAGTTTAACATCCATCGGACACATCAAGTTCAGGACAACTGCATGATAAAACTAGGAAGTGGCTATATATAAGCTTGCTAAAAGCCGAATTCGTCAGTCCCAACCCAAGTTCATACACCTTTCCCTACGAGTTACAGTCCTAGAAGTTTGTGTAAGTGCATTGTGCAAGATCAAAACGCCCTCCCATCATCAATAATAATGATGTCATACTTGCAGCAACTCTGCAAACCTCTTTTGTTTTCTATTGACATTCACATCATTATTTTCACTTTGAAAAGCATTAGTCTATTAAGGGGATTGCTGTAGTGCAGTGGTTCCCACCAGCAGGAAATTCCCCCAGGTAAGATTTCAGGATTCAGAGATAAGAAATGTATACAAAGGTATCAATTTTTTCGAGCTGTGGCATTCTTCTTGTTTAAACCAACACAATTACATAGCAATTTTAAACCCTTTCCCGCATCTCCCCACCTATAACCTTCACTATTTTCATAAGGGCAAACTCCTTCAAAGGAAAGGCAAAGGGGGAAATGGGGGAAGAAAAGGTTGGGAACCACTGCTGTATGGGTTGGTAGGTATTGTGGTCACTCTGGTAAGAGAAGACAACAGAACTTCTCTGCTAATGTTTACTATGCAACAAAATGAAACATGAGATGCATACCATAACTACTTCCTTCCTCCGTGTTGTCCACGTGTAAGGTCTTGCATTATTGTGCAATTGGCTTTTCCCCAATTTTCGCTGCATAATGAAACCAACTTGAAGCGAATACTCCATTAGGACCATCCGTTGATATGGGTTGGACCTATAGATACAGTTTTTCTTCCCTCACTCCTGATATTACTTTTGTTGTATCCATGCCTGCAGCTGTCCTTTAATTTATCGTGATGCATTTATCAAGCGAACGTTGAAAAACCAACCGCCAAGAACTGTTTTCTTTATGTGTTGAGGGTTATGCTTTGGGGAGATTTCCTTGACACAAGTTTCATTATATGGTTTTCATTGCAAAGGTGTAAAATGCTTTTGTCCAAAGTCAAGATGAACAGTGCTGTTTTAAACAGTGATCACCACAAATCAAACGTTTAACCGAACCACCCTGAGTCCTCGCTCCCACAACCTAAACCAGACCGAAAGCTAGGGGACAGCGGCCTCTGTGCATTTCGGAGTATTAGAATGTCTGATTTAAACAACATTCAATCCATGGCGTAGACTTTCCACGATTGATTCTCATGAAGAAATTTAGCGACTTCTCATGGCCAACTGCTTTTGCATGAAATAGATCAATATTAAGAGGTAAATCAGCAAGCGTACAAAGGGTTAAAAAAAAAAAACGGTGTTTCAAATTAGCTCCAGGAGCGAGCTTCAAATACCAAGTCGTCAGAATAAACATATCAGATAACATGTTCATATTGTTGCTCAGATACTACCTAATCTCTTGCAGAAACCACAAAATGCTGGTTTCAGTGCCCCACCTCCTTGGCATAGGTGTTTAGTGATGTAGAACGGCTTCATTGTGGGAATTGTAACATACTGCATAGCATGGCAACATTGTTTTTGGGAATGGTCGAATGAATTCTAATGTCAAACAGTCGGGTCTGAAAATCTTGTTCAACATTTCAGTCCAGAAGCCTTAGGTCTCACCAAGCCGATGAGATTGGTATGCAGATTTTATGCTGAGAACATGAATCTGTATTTTGGCATCCAAGCAACTACATTTAATTACACTGATTTGCCAATCCTGCTCTATGCATAGATGACCATATGGTAGGGGACCACCTCATTCTCGTTTTGCCCATCTCCAAAAAATTCTAGCTCAAGCGTTATTCATCTCCCTAATGAGAAGATATAGCATCAGATGTACTGAATAATTACTGTAAAAATACTTTGCTGGTTCTGACAAAATTGGAAAGACAGAGACTTAAAATTAAAAAACAAGGAAGTGATCTTGCATGCCGGAATTTTCCCTGCTGCTGTTATTTTTACTGGTTGTTATGGTACAGACATAGTATGTTCTTCCCTTCTTCAAATTCACTGTATACAAATACATAACATACCATAATTCATCCACTAAGCGCCCAGCTCCCGTAAGCACCCACCCAACTATTTTGCAATCTCTTAAATATAAAGTTGATATGCGCGGCCGAAAAGACTGAAAATATTTTCCGCTAGCTCCGGTATTCATGGCAAATCGAGGCAATGTAGTGTGGTTGTGCATGTAATATGTGTGCGAGTATTACCATAGTATTACGGAAAAATGAACGATTTCGTTTTGTGAGTTTTATGCATTAGGGTGGGTGTGGGAGGGACGGGGGGGGGGGGGGAATGACTGCAGGTGGAATAGCCAAGAATTGGGAAACAGGTGAGTAATGCAAAGATACACCAAACAAACAAATTAAAACAGTTTAAAGGTTATATTCTCGTAACGCCCATCCCAGGGGCGGATGTAGAGGATTTTTGTTTGGGGGGGCAAATGTCATGTGACTGATATGGGGGAGAGGTCGAAGGGGAGGGGGTTGTCCCCCTCCCCACCCTGAGATTTTCAAGAATAACTTGATTAGATGCAAAATGGTGTTATCTTTCACTGTATTTCAAATCCTCATTGCACGCCAAAGAGTGCTACTGTCTTGAATTTCAGTATGTTTTTTAGAACGTTTCACAAATAAGTCCATAATATCAGTGCGGTCTGTAAATCCGTAATAAAGCTTAACGAATGAATACATGGGGGTCGGAATAATGTTCAAATATTACCCAATAACACGTGAATTAAAAACCCGAGGAGCTGGATCATCAATTTCAAATCAAAGCACAATTGTACGCCTTTGTTTCAATTATCAGAATCAACTGACAACCAACTATACCGACCCCTGTGACATCTAGCCCCAGAACATATCATGTTAGGCTTGAGGCGGCGATCGCACTTGCTGCTGAATTTAGCAATGATATCTAGAATGTCCACCTGAAAATCTTTCTCCATTGCCATCAAAGCTAAGGACGAAAGTCGAGTCTGGACCATGGCATTTATCAGGTAGGTTTTCAGTCTTTTAACACAGAAAACGATCTCTCTGCGGTAGCGGAAGATATAGGAAGTGTCCAATGAATCCGTAAGAGGATGTGCAAGGTAGGGAACTTATCTCGCATTCGTTCAGTTCGGGAATTGTTCAGTTAGGGGATTCCTCCGGGCGTTTGTAGTGCTTTTTGTTCTAGTCATGTTGGTCAGTGATTTGCCTCTGGGAAAAGAGTGTTTTCTTTGATCTGCGGGTAATGGTCAGTCAGACGATCACACGCGTTCCTCAAGGCCTCTTCTGTATCCCCATGTCTCCGCGGGTGATGGATACCCATCCGCTGTCTGGAACACACACATTCAAAGTCATTGACGTTCTCGGAAAACCGTTCTCGGTCAGGTGTTGACATGTCCAACAGGAGGTAGAATTGTTCAACTCTAAGTAGTTCTCTGCGTTAGAGAATACCACTTGTGTACCTCCACCAAATTGCTGGTAAACGTCTTTACGCGGCCCAAACGCATAGCGAATGAGAGGAAGAAGAGCGATGATAGACCATTCGAATTGATAGTTATTGTACACGTAAAAAATAGTACTAATTGCCTCGGGACGACTTTCACAAATGTGATTTTTCGGGACATCGTACGTGTTATCCCCCCCCCCCAAAAAAAAAAATTGGTCAATGGTTAAGGGCGTTAACTCCCGCCTAATTGGACGGTTTAGGACTGGAAACGTCAAAGATTTCATTTAGTTGGGAGGTGCATGAGATATGTTGGCAGAATTGTAACGGACAAATGGAATCAGCCCGGAAATGGAATGGAGTGTACGAGCCTTCATCCATACAAATGCTTCATTTGAAAATGTTATTTGGGAAATGTTTGGGGGGGCAATTGCCCCCCCTTGTCCCCTATGGCCAGCCGCCACTGGCCCATCCTGAAACTTAGCAAGCGCCTGGGTGCATAGCGGAATGTATACGGTATTGGTATTGGCATTACAGGTCAAGCAAATTCCCTCGAAAAATAGATTCTGTCCAAATTGCTCTCCAATCAAAGCGTTTTGCATAATTCCTGAAAAGTGAAGTGGCCTCCCCCCCCCCCCCCCTCCCCCACCCCCCCCCCCCCCCCCCCCCCCCTTCCCCCCCCCCCCCCACCACCCCCCCCCCCCCCCCCCCCCCCCTCATTGTCACCACTGGCAGGAAAGTTGTTTTTTTTAATAGCATAAACAAATAACATTTTTCATTCTTCTCCTGTAGTGAATCATAAGATTTAGCTATGACGTCAGTGGACTGATATAAGTTTAGCCTTAACGTAGCTCCTATAAAGTCGGGGGCCTATGGGGACTGGGTAAATTCTTAATCCATACTAATGCCAGGATTATTAGGTTACCGATTCACAAGGTTGTCACATCCCAAGCATTGGCTGCGTGGCGCCGGAAGCTGTTTTCTCAGAATTGTTAGAGGAGCCCAACTACATACAGGATTAGAAAAATAGACATGGGTAGGCGGAACTTACTTCCTGGAGTATTGATACAAAGTAAGCCTGAGGGATTAGGAACAAGAAATTCGGATATTTTTCTAAATCCTTCTCTTGCAAGAATATTTCAGGTTCAGCAGGGAATAATGGCGAGTGGTATCAGTGAGGCTCTGCAATATGCATTCCGATTCACTTCCAGCAGTCATCAGAAGGTGCAGTTTTTCCCCAGTTGGCTGTTACTTGCCGTTGCAGTTGGCAATGTGGATTAGCAAATGAGCAGTGTTGGAGTCTAGGCCAGTCAATCTGAAGTCAGGACCGAGTTTCCTTTTGTCTTGAATCCCCGAGGTCCAAGTCACAGACGTCCTAATAAATCTTGGCAATTTAGCAGAAATAAATTGGCGATTATAGTATTCAAAACGTAGAATTCAAACATAACAAGCGCTACAAGAGCGCTTAATTTGACTTGATATTATGGAGCTCGTGAACTGGATTCATACAGATTTTATCGAATATTTCTGGAGATATCGATGAGTGTCCCATTTTCTAGCCTGAATTTAAATTTAAATTTCCCATGTTTTTCCTGAATAGCCTGATTTTATTAGTTAGCTAGTGGGTCAGACCAATAGTCTATAGGACAGCCTCTATCCTGGCTGGGACTGTCCTCCGCTTGAGTTCCCTTACTTACAATTGCCATAGGCCTTCCTCTGTTTTTTCATGATTAAAATAACACGAACAAGATCCCAGGAGATGGCAAAAAATCTGGTCAACCGACATGTGAGTGTACTTTTGCTGATTGGTGAATCTGACAGGACTTTTATTGCAAATGTTCAACATGCCCATCGATAAGATATTTGTCACGCATGAGCCCTGGTGAATTGAATTCGTCACATTCCTTCTAGAAATAGCCGCGATATGTCGTTAGTGTATAATGTCATTATCCATTTCACATTCTAATTGCTAATATGGAAATGTCTAAACAGCATCACACCCCGGGAGCCCAACGGTACCCCACGTTCCACTTTGTATCCCTTACATCGAAACCCACATCCTGTGATAATCTGCTCTGTGAATCCCCCAATAAAACTGCAATCAATGGTATCAAGGTGCAAATCCCGTCCATTAGCTGGCACTCAGTGATAGTCAGAGTGATGCAGGGAGTTCGTCGCAGACATATCACGTACCTCTGACTCGACGTTGTGGGCGGGAATAGCTAGTGGGTGACAGCAATATATTCACTGCCTTTATTTACCTCGACTTGGTCGAGAGGTCGTAGAAACTCAGACAGGTCAGTGAGTCGCTAATCCAAACCTGGCGAGGTTAATGGACAGACTTTTTTTGGTTCTGTTTTATGTTGGGAGAGGCGAGTTAAGAACAATGGCAAGGGGATGTGTAATTTTTCAAGTCCTTGGTCCCTGCCAGATCATGCTACTGTTGGGGGGTGGGAGGAGGTATGAGCCCCAGAAAGTGTGGGGGAAATCTCAAAAATGGGACAAGGGGAAACCCACCCTGCATACACCTTTTGGTTTCTCTCACGCTTCAAATTTTTTGCAAATTGGGCAAGGGAAAACAATAGGTGCTAGCGTTGTGCTATAATTTGGCTTCAAAAGTATAGGATCTTTAATTCCATTGCAGTTCATGTCCTGCCTCCCACCATAGCCCACAGGGAGGCATGATTACCTGACAGCAAGTATGAAGATCTTGTGAAGAGAAGCTGCAATCAATGACGAAAAGCAAGAATTTGTTTTGAGTGCGTTTATCCGGAATCACCATCTAAGTTGTTTCATGTTTCGGCCCCTCGTGTAGTATCCCCAGTCAGTTTAAATCCAATCACAAGACACCAAGCCGTGATGCCGATAGGAGAAGCCATTTGTGATAGTACTAAGTGGTCCGGTGAGAACCTCTTATGGTGATCGGGGTAGCGGCATTCTGAAGTGGCGTGCAGGGCAGACTCGGTGATTGTACTGATGATATACTGATAATAATGATGGTCTTATTGTTAGGGCTTCCATAGAGTGAGTGGTAAATTGTTCTTGTCATGAAATTTTATACCTCTATGGAAGGTAACACTAGGGTTGTTTTATATAGCACAATGTACGTGGCAAGTCATTAGTACTAGTCGAGGGTCCACATCAGTGACAGTTAACATGTGTTACAGGGTGGATTTGGGTGGAGGGGGGGTGGGGGGCACAGTGGCAGTCTTTCATTCATGGCCAGTCAGAAAAATGGAAATGTACGTATTAGAAATTTAAGCATGTATAACAAGCATACATAATGTTAACACCAGTGTTCGCGCTAAAGCGTGGGATTGCGGATTCCCGCCAGAGCAAATAAATTGTGTGCGGGAGGAAAGTTTCCCGCAAAATTTCCAACCCAGGGATTGCAAAATAGGTGTATTAATAGGGTTGGCAGTTCCTATAATCACATCGATAGCTGAAAAGACTTCATGACAACGTACGTACGGCAAACAGCAAATTGCATGTGACCCACTGTCATGTGGTAGTACCGATAGTACTAGTACGCAGGCAGAAATACATGTACAACTTACCGTACTACCTTCTTCCATACGTACGTATGCTATATATGTAACAAGCCAGCCCAACGAAAAGGGTAGCTAGTGCAATTACCAGTAAGCCCTAATACTGTGATTATTGTAGCAAGGAAACCGAAGAAAGCACGATCTAAAATTAGTCGTAAAAACCACCAACATCAATGACCTAAAACCTCATGTATGGTATTTTATAAACCAACTGTCTTTAATCATAGTTCGTTCTTCCAAAGAAATGTAGAGCTGGCTAACGCAAAGTAGATAGCGAGTATCGCTGATCGACTATCGTAAATAAATCCCACTCCTAATCATAGCGTCTATGGCGAAAATTAAATTCCTATGAAGGCGTTAAGTGTGTGCGAGAGGTTCGTTGACAGTCTGTGTCTGTAACTTGGTATCGTTGTGTTAGCGTGCCAGTGGGAATTGGGTTTTGAGCACATTGAAATGCTCGTGAAACGCAAGGTTGAGGACCAGTGTTTCCAAGCAGGGCTATGTTTTTATTTAAAGTAGTGCACAGCATTGGGCGAGTGATGCTAGCAACATATTTCTTTGCATGTAGTAAGGGTTTAAGCTTTGAAGCTGCGATATTCGGCAAATAATGCAAAAAAATACACAGTTCGAAACACACGTGGGGCCGTGTATCAAATTTAACAGATCGCAGATAAAGTGCGATGTACGCGCAGCGGACTGGGATCAGCAAAAAATACAGCACGGGATTTTGGTATTTCAAGTAGTACCGGGATTTGGTTAGCCACAATACCGGTTAAATTTCTGCCAGTACCGATAATTGTAATTGTGCATTTGACCGCCGGTGCTGCGAGTACTAACGGTGCTGCGAGTACCAGTACAATATGTAACTAACATAGTGAACAAACTGCAATGAGTGCCAATCTGATTTTTTTCCCAAAATAACATCACATGGTGGAAATGTAAATGGGTTAATATTAATACTTTTCACCAAAGAATGAGCACATTAGTCATGAGGTGTCTTCGACAGTGGATTTTAGTTTTTAGGCTGATCTGGGCTCATGTAACAAATTCAACAGCATAGTCCTACCCTGTGGAATTAATGGCTAAGAATTGATTTAGAGTTTGTACAGTGTTCCTGCAAATTCAATTTGACACATGACAACATAAAATAAGGATCAGACTTGACGAAGTGCCTTTCGGTGGAACATGGTACCTTTTTGGTGTGTAGGGATTTGAAAATAGTCGCAGATACCAGGGTATTTAGGTCTAATGACCAAACACAATTATGGCTTATTAGGAGTGCATGAGTTCGTTAAGTGTAGGGACGATAGTATAATGTCGTTACGACAGGGCAGTCATGAGGTTTTAGTTAAATATAAAGTTATTTTTTGTCGCGCCCATGGGCGCCTGAACTTTGTGGGGGAACTTGTGCAAAAAAAGGCCGGAAGATAAGGTGCAAAAAAAGGCCGGAAGATAAGGTCCCTCCGAGATTTCAAAAAAAAAAAAAAACAAAATACCTCCCCAAAAAAATATTGGGAGGAAATTCCCTTCCAAAAAGTATTCCTTAGTGCTAACACTGTTCAACACCCTTGCCAGGATCCTTGGTGTATGTTCTATTCGATTCCAAACTTACTTAGGGTATCAACATGAAAAACAATACTGGTCTTGCTTTTTCGTTTCATTTGAGTCGAATCCGGTCATGAAATCTACAGAAAACTGTTATTACCATGATTTATGCTTTGGTTCCTAGTCCCCTGGACTACTGTATATTCATGACTCATGGAGCCCCCGAATCTATGTCCTCTGATTACTAGAATTACTCTCTCGGAATTATAGAATCTATATGCATATACTCAAACTTACCCATATTGCAACATTGCACCCTAATTAACCAACATATAGCAATTTGCCAGGGTTGCTAGAATGTGGAAAATTAGGGTGCAATGTTACAATATGGTAGGTATTTGCAGCTGCAGATTCACAAACCTTGACCATTCTGGTGGAAATCTTCCAGAACGCTGCAGCCAGAGCATAACCACGCCATCACGCACAGGAACAAACCTAGTCGTCTTCTCTCTGTGCATCACCTGCATTGGACTTCTGTAGCGTTCAGAATATCTGTTTTGATCCACGATTGCCTCCAATGAGCCATGCAGCGCGCTTCCTACTATTCAATTTATTATTCGCTATGTATGACCTATCGCTGTCCCTCTGGTTCTCGGAGTCTGTTCCCTCCAGTGAAACTTTTATGGGTAAAGAGAGGTGTAGCTTAGTGACCCGCACACCTGGAACTCTCTCCCTGACAACATTTGTTGCATTACTAGGTCCAAATCAAACCTTAAAACTCATTTCTTCAACTTTGTTTCCTAGCTCAGAGTAATTCATGCTTTCTTCGGCGCAGTGAGTAATTTTATATTAATGATGCTGTACAACTTCCTACTATACATGCTATACTATTATACACTATTATGAATTTTCACCCCCCCAAACTAGAGAAAAACAACAATAAAAATGCAATTGCACAAGAAAATACTATCTAAACAGCATAACTATCACAACAGTTCGAGTCAGAAAGCCAACTATACTCATCTACTCACCCATTTTATTGCGGAAAATGGCACTTACTTCACTAGACACCGCCTGGCGGTAGGACGCCAACTTGTATATCTCCACTTTTGAACAGAACAATGTTCTATTTTTTTGCCTGTTAACGCCTTAAATAAGCACATTATCAAGAACTAAATCTTTAAACCACATGACCAAACGACAGAGTAAATTGAGGTCAGAGGTCACACACATGAAGGGCAACAATTATATCCACAGACTGAAACCTTCCAGCCTTCACAGATATCAATCCCGATTACGGCCAGATAAAAGTTTTTGACCCCTAAGTGACCTTGAATGCCCTTCAATGACATGGCAGTTGTTATTGAAAAGTGTAAATCTCCATGTGATCATCCACTTATAAGAGCATTTTGCATTCTGATAACACGCCCAGTGCTATTGGCCAAAAAAGTATTAAAATCAGTTTTTGACCCCTACGTGACCTTTAATGACTTTCAATGACATGGCAGTTTTTATAAAAATTGTTACTCTCCATGTGATGCATTAACTCCTAGAAGCATATTGCATCCAATGAACACGCCTAATGTTATGGCGAAAAAAGCGATTAAATTAAACTTGACCCATGTAACTACCAAAGTATGCATCCAATCGAAGCGGGAGTGGGTTTCCTCCATCAAGCACCACAAAGGTCTAGCACATATCCAAAAACCAGGTTCTATTTTTTTGCCCGTAATTCCTTGAATGAGCACATTTATTCAAGGACTCAACCTTTAACCCCACAGGACAACACGACAGAGGTCAAAATTGAGGTCAGAGGTCACCACACATGGCAGGTCAACAATTATATCACACAAGATTTGAACCTTCCGCTCACAGATATTCAATTCTCCGATTATGGCCAGAAAACAGTTTTTGACCTCTAGTGACCTTGAATGACCTTAATGACATGGCAGGTTTTAAAAATTGAAACTCTCGATGTGATTAAATCCACTCCTAGGAGCATTTTTGCATTCTGATGAACATGCCCAGTGCTATTGCCAAAAAGTACTAAAATCAGTTTGCCCCCTACGTGACCTTTGATTGACCTTCATGACATGGCGGTTTGTATAAAAAATGTTACTCTCCATGTATGCATCATCCTAGGAAGCATTGCATTCCAAGAACACGCCTATGTTATGCGAAAAGCTATTAAATTGAACGTATTACACAAATTTGACCGGATGACCTGAAAATGCCCACCAGTTTGTCGGACCAATTTGTCACCCCTGAGTACCAAGGTTCGTGTAGATCGGACAAACTTGAAAATTTTGCAAAAATCACCAAAGCAGAGGGCAGCAGACGTACGTAATACCAGTTTTCGAAAGCATCCGAGATCTCCATGGGGTCAACCCGTATACCAAGTTTCCAGCTAATCGAGTAAATGTTGGAGGGTTATCGGCACTAACGCGAAATCTTCAGCGGCGGATGCATCGGCGGCGTGGCGGCGGTGCGGCGACACGACGAAGGCAAAAACCATACTATCCCTGAAGTGGGATATCATTATCACTAACCGATGCACATGTTGGTGGTGGAAGGTAACGTCATCTGTGAATTATATAGGGATGTGGCGTGTTTTTGCTGGGAGGTGCGAACAACCCTTATGGAGGTTCACCATGTGCTTCTTCCTTTGAGCCTGGGTGATTGCAGGAAACACCCATGTGCAGTATTCAATTGTTGAATTGATGTAGCTACATTACCAGCTCAGCTATGCACTGCCATTTTGGCCTCTCACATGGAGTTTGTACAGAGCTAGCAACTCCTCATCTTCTCCTGAGGTCCTGACACACCGATTCCAGTGGTATTTGCTTGACATAGTAACGGTGAATTGTGCCACATCGTTAATTTGCGATAGATTGAATGCTATGTTTTTGTGCAGCCCTACAGTTGGGCCCACATAAATGAATGAAAGTTTGAGACAGTGGGAAATTTAACAATCTGCAGCACGTTTCATCACCTTTGACACAAATTCCAGGCCGCGTCTTGCTAGGGTTTTCAATGCAAATACTAAATATGACGGCATTGTTTTTGTGTGGGCGGTAGGCAATTGATAGTTTAGAGCTGCCCATTATGTGTACTGTGTATGGCCATAGGTGCTACATCTCTGGCAAGAAAGCCGAACAAACATTGAAAGGCCCATGCAAAATCATTTGGGAACCCTCTCCTATTTTTTTTAAAAATTTGTTTTCCCCCCCCCCCCCCCCCCCCCCCCCCCCCCCCCCCCCCTTCGATCACGTGTCCTAACTTCTTTCTTATCGGTACTTTAGGCCTGTTGGCCATGCAATTTGGGGGGCATGCCGATGTCTTATTAAAAAAAAAATGTAAAGAGGCACTAATGAGAGAAGGGGGGTATCGTGGGCCCGCCCGATGTTCATAAGGCCTTTTATTCATAAGCCTTTGTTCATAAGGCCTGTTATTTCATAACTGCAAATTTTCGGAACAGGGCCGTTATTCATAATGACCCAAAAAAGGTCCGATATTCATATAAACAAGAACGCAACTCTGCTTAGTGATTCCTTGCCTTTTCCCCGACATGTTCCCCTTACAAGGTTGTGGCATCCACCATGATTATTTCAGCTATTCAAACCCTGCAAGATGTGTGTGCCCAACTCAAACCACAACTTGACGCAAAACGATCACCTGCAAAATTTACCAACCGCAAGAGATGCTTATTGCTTTTGACCACTCAAAACGTCATCTTAGGGCATTGAGGAAATGCTGAAAAATAAACCTGGTGAGTAAGTGTGTCTTGAGGAGTGAAGATAAACAATCAGAGTAATCAAGTAACTGAGTGCAACCATAGAATAATGTATTACCCCACTCAATCCTCTGAGCATTGCCAGTGCCAGGTACCATTTTTTCCACACTGATGTCTGACAGTCATTCCAAAAGTTTATTGTGTTTACTCACATTCTTCACTCACACACAGCCTGAGAGATTAAATCCTTTTGGGGATTGGGAATTGTTGACACAAACTAAAGGCTTTATTATAGTATACCACACAATGCAGTCAGTGGGTTGAAGAGGATTATGGCTGGGCCACATAGGGTTCTAATTGAATTCAGCTGGACTTTTCCTGGTGTGCATTTCTGCTGTATAACAGTTAAAATGGGAAATTTGAAGATCATTCACCGTTTTCAATTAATGTAAAGCAACAACTTTGCATTCCCCCCCGGGTAAATATAATATACGCCTATGGAAAAATGTGCCATTTTTGTCCCCCCCCCTCCCACCCTCCCATTGATACCATGTTACTAATCCCAATTTTGTACTCCCTGAGAAAATGCCAGGGATTAATGTAAAATATAAAACACTAAATGATAGGAAGTATACGCAAAAAGAGTCGTTTTCTGCTTTTCATTAGGAATTGTCGATAAATACAGTGAAGCAGGCTTCAAATGGGCTACATTTTTCAATTATCATAGGCGGCTGCCTATGAAACCTGGGGGTGGGGGGTGCATGCAAGACCAAAATTACCAACACCGCTACGGATCAGAAGGTACATATAGGCGGGTCGCTTGTGCTAGTCCAATATCCAGACAATCAGGAATAATAATAAAATGACAATTCAGAATTTGTACTGTCTTCACTGGGGGAAATATTTATATTGGGGAGGGGGAGTAAAGCAACCCCGATGTTATAAGGGGAAACTTTTGTGGTCCAAAAATATAACACTAAAAATGAAAGGCAAGTATCCTCAGAAAGGCGTTTCTGCTCTTGCAATGGGAATTTGTCAATAAATGCGTGGGGGGGGGGGGGGGGGGGGGGGGGGGGGGTGGGATGCAGGCTTCGAATAGGGCAACATTTTCATTTCATAAGCTCCTATGAAAACCTGGGGGGGGGGGGGTGCGTGCAAGACCAAATTGCCACCCCACCCGTACAACACCACTACTGATTCAGGAAGGTACATATAGGCTGGTCACTGTGCTAGTCCAATACTCTCGAACATATCAGGAATAATAAATAATGACAATTCAAGATTTGTAACTGTCTCACTGGGGAAAATTTGGTGCTAGTCCAATACTCAAACATATCAGGAATAAACAATAAAAATGACAATTCCAAGAATTTGTACTTTCTTCACTGGGGGAAATATTTGTTTGGTGGCTCTATGCATGTTCTCACTCTGAACAATGAATAGTTGCAGAGATTAAGGATTGTCTCTGGTGACCTGTAATGACTCTTGACCTTATACCAAAAACAATAGGTTAAATCTTCATCATGTGTACAATCCACACACTTAATTGAACTTAATATATAATTGCATTCATTAGATATCATGCTGACGAGCATATTTCAATGCCAAATTTATCCACCATTTCAGTGTTTTAGCTGTTTTGAACTTCCACATTCATTGAGATGCTTGTGATAAGGCAGTATCGTAGTATTGTCGTGTCATTGACTTTTTTGTTTGTCTAACAAGGACGCATCTGGCCAACACAAAAAAACGTGCAAAATCAACAGGTCACAAAAAGGTCAAATTGAGGTCCATAGGTCAAATTAGGTCAAAGTTGGTCACCAGAAGTATTTCACCCAGACGAAACAAAACGTTCCCATTAGGACAGTCATCCAAAATGTTTCGTTGAAGAGATATATGACGATTTTAGCTGTCTTGACAATTCCACATTAATTGGATAGCTTGTTGATAAGAGTATCGTAGTATGGTAGTGTGATGGACTTTCTTTGTTTGTCCTAACAAGAGCTTCCGCCAAACACAAAAAAAAGCAGGCAAAATCACCAGGGCATGAGGTCAAATTGCGGGTCAAAGGTTCAAATGAGTCAAAGTCCGTCACCCATGTATTTCACCCAGACGAACGAAAGTTTCAATTACGACAGTCCTCCAAAATGTTTCGTTGCCTAGAATATGCACGATTTCCTAGGTGACCTTGAATGACCTTGACCCTGACCACCAAAAAAACAAAGGGTAGGTTCATCCTCACCATACATGGCTACCACACATTACCAATTGAACTTGAGTAAGATACTTCGCGTTTGTTAGATATCATGCTGACAAGCTTTTTGAACTTTGACCCTCTCGACCTTGAATGAACGAGAACGGGCCACCCAAAAAATGGGGTCATCCTCCCTCTATGTGCAACCCACATACCTAATTTGAATCTTGATACCAGTTTGCGTACGTTTGATATCGTGATTGACAAGGGTTGTTCCACACCACTCAACACACACACACACACACACACAACCACACACACACAACAGACACACACACACACAATATGCACGGTGCAGACTGCATTAGATTCCTGTTGCCTTCGGCAAGGAACAAAAGGGGTCTTTGTTCATAACCGATATTAATAATGACCAAAAAAGGCCCCGTTTTTTTCATAAGGATCCAAAGGTTTGTTATTCATAAAAACACAAAAGGTCCGATATTCATTTAATAGTGAAAAAGGTCCGTATTCTAATGGCGAAAAGGGGCGTATAATATCAAGCGAAAGGGGACTGTTATTCATATAGCAAAAGAGTCCGTATTCATAATCGCAGAAGGAGAAAAAGAAAGGCGCATTTCATAATAGGAAAGGGTCCGTTATTCATAATAGCAAAAGAGGTCCGTTATAATAATCGCGAAAAAGTCTGTTATTCATAATGTGTTTTCTTTCAAGATATACTTGCCAGCAGATGATTCTACTATTGCGAGTCCAGCAAGGATTGCAAATCTAAAACTGCACCTTTTTGTCAGCTGTGAATCCCTGGCAGATCCCACGACCGGCTGTTTGTTCCCTATTATGAATTACGGACCCTTTTCCTATATGAATATCGGACCCTTTGCCCTATTGAATAACGGACCTGTTTCCTATTATGAATATAGACCTTTTTTTTCATTAATGATTCGGACCTTTCTCTCATATGATAACGGACCCTTTTCTATCATGAATAACGGACCTTTTTTCGTAATATGGAATAACGGACCTTTTTCACTTTTGAATAACGGAACCGTTTTTACTATTATGAATATCGACTTCTGTTGTTGTGTGTGATGATGAAAATATCGGGACCTTATGTAATGACGAACCTTTTCATTTCAGCCATTATGAATAACGGGCATATGAACAAAAGGCCTTATGAATAAAAGTCCTTATGACAAACGGACCTTATGCATAAAAACCCTTATGAACATCGGGCTGTCACCGTTCTGTATCTGTTGAGTATTTCTCTGGCCAACACGCAGTGGAGTCAAATGGGCAGGGAAGTCTGTAGACAGGACCATCAGTTGCAGTTCCTCAATAGTTCGTGGCTGGGTATTTTGAAGCCGCTAGGATTGGTAAAAAGCAGTTAAGTCAGTATGTGGTAGAAGATATGAGGGTACAAGAAATATGCCTAATGAGACAATTCACCGTCGCCAACAAGAACTTCCAGTGAATAATTAGTTATTGTGATTGCCTTTTCCATAATTAGCTCTACATTTTTTGAGATGTAATTATTTCATTATCAGACTCAATTCTCTATGATACAGATGTAATAATATAGAGGAACGAGTTGTCAGCTCATAAACACGGTATTGCCGATTCAGATGTCAGCAGTTTAAAGGTGATGTGTAAGAGGGGGATAGTTCATGACATTTGCTAAATGGATCTGTTGGGAAATGCACTTATTTGTTAATTTTCTGAGTGCTTTGGCTAAAGGTGCTTAATTTGCTTGATTTTGGATACACCACAGCTAGTGTATGAACTATGAAGGATAGCCGGTCGGCTGAGCGACTTCTTGACTGAGAATGGAAGCGCTTGGATATATATAACAGCTAGTGTATTAAACTATGAAGCTGTTATGGTCTGGCTTAGCTGGTATGAAAAATGGCAAATGAGAATGGGGAAGCCTAATACTTCATACAAACTATAAGGTCTACAGGTTACACATGCTATACCTTCTCGAATCCAGTCCCATTTGGAGGAAGGAGGGGGGGAGGGGGGGGGACTAAAACACATCCATAACAGACACATGTTATGGCTCATGTAGGAGTTTTGTTAAATCAACAGAGGGCCACTTACAAAGCTACCAATTGTTTGATGAGATCATGCACCCTGGGCTGAATAAACCAAGTTTTCTCACCTGACACTTTACCCCTGATAGTTTAACATCTCAAGAGAATGTTATAGTACACCAGCCCCGTTGCTTGTTCAGAGTGGGTGTCTGGGCTGGTGTGGAAGGAGGAGGAGGATTCGTTTCGGCTTCACTTATGAGGCAGGTAGCACCCCCAGCCTAGTCGCATGTTCAGATCGAGTGTTCCGGTGGGTGGATTCAGGATTGTAGGCAGGGCTCAAAGTTAACTTTGGTGACCAACATTTTAAAATCACAGTATCTTAAAATATTTGGAGCCCAAATTATCTAAAACCAAAGACATCCAAACCAAGGAATCCTATATTTCATGTTATAACATGAAAAATAACCACTTCTACCTCATAACTAGGGAATTTTAAAAAAAATTCCTAGTTTTTTTTACTTGCCCTATGGCAAGTGGGAATTTTGTTAGGGCAATTACTGTTTTAGTCCTCAGTTTTGCCCTTTATTAACACGGATTGATATGCAAATTTATCAAAAATGAGGCTCGGTTCATACAAATTCTTACATTCGGCCAAGTGAAAAAAAGTTAAACGTCAGCATTCAGAGGCCCTGGTAGGCTTTGTGCGAAGAAGAGGATTGACCCTATACAAATCCCGACAGGAGTACAATCCCGTATACCTGCAGGCTGTAACCCTCAAGGAGGTCATAGATCAATGTAATGCTTTTGTGGCTCACATGAATAAAAAAAACAGCTATGGGCGCCACTCTTCTACAAAATGGTGGAAATTCAGGGTGAAACTCTTATATGATTAGCTTGAAAGCTAGCACCATCCTTGGCAAAGCAATGTACTTGCCCCCCACAAACGAGAGGGTATAAGTAACGCTCATAATTCCTTCTTATTTCAGGTTCAAAGCTTCATCCGTGGCTGGCTGTGTCGAAGGAGGTGGAGTCTATTGTGCAGCGATACATCGCTCCACCCCACGCCGATGAGCATGAGGGAAGCGGGGAACCAACATCGTATTTGGTATGGTGGAGTGCGAGCGGAAGGGATACGTGGAGAAAATCTGAACCCTCTGTCCTGCTTTGTACGTCCGCTGAAGATGGGCGCCAGTGCCAAGAGGCCCATCATTACTCCCACGAAAGATGCAACTCAATTTTCGGAACAGGTCAGTCAGCCACACACGATAGGTGATTCATGGCAGTTACCCCATCTCTACACCAGAAGCAACTATGCTGACTTCCTCGATCAGCTGAAGAAGCACAATTGGCAACCCCATCCCCTGGGCTCAGGCAAGTATATTTTTAACTGTCTTCATTATGTGAAGAATATTTACAATCTGAAAACAAATTGGTCAATTTCAGCCAAGTAATAGGGGCAGTGGATTGACTGGCAGGGTCCGGTGGCGGGTGGGGGGGATTGACCATTAGGTCAGATAATATTCTGGCCACAAAAATGAGTTTGTTCGCCAAATGTGAACCCACTGCAACCACTGATTCAGGTCTAGTTTTTCACTATATCGATGCTATCTGTATACATTCAACTAATTTTTTTGAGTCATTCTTCTCATTTAGTCTGGAATAAATATTTTTTTTTTTTTTTTTTGTAAGTTTTATTGTTATTCATCATAAAAATTGCAATTTAAATAAAATGGACCACATGCTCGCATCGAGAACAAGGGTTGGCTCAACTGACAAGCCCACTGTTCAACTCTCCAGCTGTTTTTCCAGTCATAACCGATTCTTGTGGAATTTAATATATATCCACTGTTAAATATAGGCAGCCACAGAGATACGTCACTCTAATATTCTTTGTCAAAGTACTTTTGACTATGCACCCACCCCACTGCCACCCTCAGCTTCTGGCAATTACACAAATGTGGGTTGACACCCCATCCCACTTCTCTCCTGGCCATGCTAGTGGCTAGTTTCTCAAGTTTTGGCTCTAAGATATTCGCTAAAAAAAGGTTCTAGTGGCGATTTTCCTGGCTTTCTACCAACTTACTTACATTCACTGGAATTTGTCAATTTTTTCGACACCGATACCATTCTCAAGTCCATGAGTAATCTTGAGAACTACTATCATTCCCCACGGATATGTCTTGTCTCGGGTGGAGTCAGGTTGAGCTCCTTTAATCACTCTTCATATGGAAGATGATGTAACCCTAGAACCATCTTCGTAAATTTCTTCACATTTCCACGTCAATCAATGTTCCTCCTGTACTAGGGCCGCTGGCTTGAATAGAACATTCCAAGTGAGGACAAAGAAGGTGACCTGCACAGTCTAATAAGAACCTCTCTCTTTGTAGCAAAAGGAGCGTTCAATCATACCAGGCCCTTTTATTTTGCCTGCTTGGGCTGCTCGGCACACTGCTGACTGAAGTCTAATTTATCTGATCAAAGCCCTCCCAGATCCTTCATTTCTCTGTTGTACTGAATCTATTCCCATACTCTGCTGGTTTTTCCACATATAAGATGTTGGCAATCCCCATCCCCCTCCTCTTTTTGCCAACTCTTGTTCATTTATTGAGTGTTTCAATTTTGAGATGCGCCAAAATTTATGACCAAAGGAGTGATAATGGTTGGTGTCGAGAAACGTTTCTGGCCAAGACTACTCATCTAGCGTCGGCTTGTTTGCTGTATATACGTGTCACTGGTGAACTAGTCCGAAAATGCTATTTGAAAGCCATATGGAGTCATTCACACTTTATCCCGGATTAGGAAGTATCTGCCACTCTGCAGACCAGTCCCCCCAAAAGTTCGCCAATACCTCACACCTGAAGCATGTCGTTCAGCCGTCTAGTCACTCGTGGTGTCCAAAGTGGACTACTGCAGCTGTTTATTGTTAGAGTCCCGTTGCAATCTAATGCATCGTCTGCAGTGAGTACAGAAATACTGCAGCCTCATTTATTCCAGAGGTGCTCCAAACGACCACTATTACCAATCCTCACCAATTGCACTCTATTCCCCTGCAAGATCGCAACCTTTTCGGATCCCTGACGTACATTTTCAGTGCCTGCATGACTTGGCTCCAAACTACCTCCAGTAGCTTTATTGGTCTTCATCCAAGTCCACTCTTAAATTGACCATGCGAAAGCGTGTCGAGATATGGCTCTCAGCTACCTTGCACCAAGCTCTGTAAGATCTTCCTTGCAGGTGCACAATATTTCCTCCTTTCATGTCAGCACTTACACCATCTTCTACAGACCAGCCCTATGTTTAATTCTTTTTGTTTTTTTGTTTTCGTAAAGCGCATTGACTTTTTGGATTTTGAACTATATAAGCATCGATGTAATAATTAATCTAAATATTAATTATTGCTACAGCTTCTCTGGATAATTAAGGAATCGACTGCAGGAAGCTTCTTTTTCAATTAGCTTAAGGTCATCCACAAATGTTAGAAGGCAAAGCTCTAAAAATTAATTTTGATATGTTGATACAGACAAGGAGCTGTGTTGAGCATAGAACAGATCGTGAGGTACTCCACTAGTGGACAGGCCCAAGTCAGAATCCATATCATCAACAATAACTCTAATACTTGATTGACAACCATTCCCAGATCCAGGTCTAGCAAGGTTGCTGATATCTGGACTTTTCAGTTTTCTTACTAAATCGGATAAGGTACTTTTTCTTCAAATGCTTTACTAAATCAAGGTTGATATATGTCAAAAGGAAAATCTATTGTCCATGATCTTTGTAACGCTTCTCTGAAAACTCCAGATTAAGTTGGTATGACATTGACCTTCCACTCCATAATCAAGCTTTGACTCTTCTTATAAGACTAAATTTTTCTGAATGGTCCATGATGGCACTCTTCAGGTTAGACTTTAAGAACCTTGCTGAACTTGAATGGTGAGGACGGAGGTTTGTAATTCATTTAAATATTCCTTGGCGCTGTTCCAAATAATGGAGTAACATTGGCTCTCTTCCAGTCAATCAATTCATCAATGCAATCAGTTCATATCCTAGCTTTTGTTGAAGATAATGCTCAACGGAGAGCTAATTTCATTGAGAATTCTTTCAGGACAGTGAAATTGAGTTGTTCCCACCAGTGAGAAGATAGATTCATCAGCTTACAACTTTCAAGCTTGGCTTTGACGACATTGTTAGTATTCAAAACATCAGCGGGTACTTTCAATTCATAATCGGTCTCGAACCGTAGAACGTTGTCGCAAAGTCTCACATAAAAGACGTAGTAATCATTCATCGAATTCGCAACCTTAGTATAATCAGCAATCACATCTTCATTATCACCCCCCAAGGGACCAACTCTCTTCTGCTTTTGACCTGACTGCATGCTAAGAGATATAATTGGAGGATTGGATAAGTTGAATAGGTTGCCAACTGTTGTTGTTAACCTTTTTCATATTTTCTTTGGCAGGCAGGCAGGAATTCACAGGTCTTCAGCTTTAATGAGTATCAAATAGCTATTCAGAAGAGATTGAAGGTGGTTTATGTGCCCAACCTCTTGACAATACTCCAATTGACTTGGCTATTTTCAGTTATCAGAAATTTGGCCATATCCCCATTCTCTTTGAGAGGGTGATGATGCTAATATTACATATTCCATAAGTAGATCCATGCAGTGTATTGCCACAGAGCGTTCTTACCTTTTACTACTATGTCTTCCAGTTCACCTACTAGCCACAGGAATCTGGCATATTCTTGTAGCTAGGCACTGGCACTCCAACTATGTCATATTCCATTCATGCCAGCTAGTCTTCACCAAAACATTGCAAAACAGATCTAAAGAGCTGACAAAAAGAGGTTATTACTTTTTTAGATCATTTTTTGGGGCGACTTTTGTTGTGTTGTAGTTGGTAGTAGTGTCTCTTGACTGTCGAAACGGAAGGACTAATGCAAATTCTGCAAATTCCTATCCTTTACAAATGAAAAATGGTACCAGACAGGAATTGCATATATGAAATGAGGTGAATTACACCTAATATGTAATATCATACTCTGTCAGTGTTGATTTCTCTATGAAGCCACATGTGCTTGGTCTTGTCTAAATTGAGCAATTATCTCAGCATTAAACCGACCGCATCCACAGTCCAAGAATTGTGGTTGAAGAACCGCATTTATCCCCTGATCTGCTCCTTTCGCTGTATTTTCAATTGTGCCGGTCCACTGAGATTGTCTTCCAATTTTCTCTGACTTCCCAGCGTGCCTGATGCTCTTATCAAATATGCATGCACGATTGGGAGTTTGCTAGCATATGTGTGCGCAATTCACTCGTTGAGATGTCAGCTTCCTCTCTTTATCTTCAGCACTTTAGATTTGTGCCACACGGGAACACTTGTTTAGCGATCAAGCGTAAATAGCATTATTCCTTCATGGAGTGAGTGGTTTTATTTTTGCTGAAATGGTAGTGATGTGATGAATAGAGTGAAGAAAAGTTTTACTGCCTTGCATGACGGTCCAGGTAGAAAACTTGAATTGAGGACCCATAAAAGTCACTGTATGTGTGTGCAAATATGCAAACTACTTGTGCATAGACATAGTGCACTTTTGGCTTAGGATTATGTTAACTACATGTAATATTTTCTTTTCCCACAACATTTTGTTTGTCACATAAAGCATAATACATGAATTACTGGCTTGTCTTTTTCGTACTATGTTACCCATCACAAAAGCACAAATGAAGTGGTTCGGAACTATATGACTGGTTTGCTGATCATGTCCTCTGAACTGATTGAAGGCTGTGCTTATATATACATGTTGCACATGCTATTAGGTTGGTCTACATGGGCCTGAAGTTGTAAGGTTTCAATTACTGAAGAAAAAAATCCATATATTCTTGGTAATCAACTGATGGTGTCTGAAACAATACTTGATGGTATCAGCTTCTGGTGCTACCCTCTGTAATGGCCAGAAAGCCTTAAGGACATCCCAGTATGGTGTTGCTATAAAATGAGGGGGGGGGGGGGGCGGTTGGGAATTTTTTTTAAATAGGCAATTGACAGTGTGAAAGCCCTCATGAAAGTTTTGGGGTTGTGACCTGACTTTTTGACTATGTCCAAGGGACCAGAATTTTTGTTGGAATATTGAAGACTTTTTCTTCTTCCATGGATTTAAGAATTTCTGTGAGGACAAAAAAAATGAGAATTCTCAAATTGTCTTGAAGATTCCCAAATTGTCCTGAAGGTTCTCACATTTTTCTACAGATCGCCAAATTTACCTCAAGATCATGAGCTCTCCTCCAGATTCCAAAAATTGTTGACACATTCAAATGACTTCATATGAATAACATTTTCTTCTCACATTGGCCTCACATGCACATTTCCTATACATTACACCAGGCTTTTTCCTAGTTTTCTTGTTATCTATTCACTTTGGCCCCTATGTGTCACCACTCTCATCTACCTTTCCTTTGGTCTTGTGAGAATTACCTTCCAATTTTCTCTAGCTTCTGCCCCCTCCAGAGAATTCATGTAAAGTAGTTGCCAAGCGAGCGATGTCTCTTTTGTTTCCGAGGGTGCATGTTCTTATAACTTCCTGGGATGTGTGTCTTTTAACATAAATATACTTATGTGATGGGCCTATCTGGCACAGAAAGGAAATGTTTGTGGAACAGATGATTACTCAGAAAATGTCATTGTGTGTATGTATGTGGTATGGGTTCCAGTGAATCAGATTACATACATGTAGGCTCACTATTGTTATGTTCATTAGGGTCTGCTATGAATGCCACTGGCGATACGACTGTTTGTCATATGTGATTCCAGAGGGTATCTGTTGAAACGTTTTGAGTATTTCAGTTGTATGTGATATTATTATTATCGGAAATTCGAAATTTCACCCTAATTCACCCTATGCCCACCCCAATCTCATTATTATAACTATTATTAAGCAATCCACAAAAACCTCAGTTGGCAACTCCAATGCTTAATTCTCTCATATTGTCAGACAAAGCATCCAACATCTCAGGAATTGGCTTTACTTTAGCATTTACCGATTCAATATGGATTTTATTTTACATTCAAAACATTATACGTCCACATATCCATCCATCCTCCATCCAGCCTGTGGATATTTGCTCTTTCTGGGCTTTCAAATGTTTGGTCTTAGACAGATGGGGGGGGGGGGGGGTGATCCAACCTGGACACCATGTTTATTGACCCATGGGAAATTTGTTTCCATTGAAATGTCACGTTGAAATGTGGTACCCATGGGGTGTTCGTGGCCAGTGGTACCTATGGGGTGTTCGGGGATTCAAGGTCAGATGTAGCTAGGTCGTTGAAGGGATGGTATAGTCTATTATGTGACAAACAACTGCAAAAAGCTTTCTTCTCCGCTTAGATTATCATGATACATCTGTGTTGATATTATTGAACAGTGGTGCCTATGGTGGTATGTTAAGGAATTCAAGGTCAGGTCATCGAGGGGCGTATGTGAAATATTTATTCTACAATTCATTATCATAATAGTTGTTTCATGTAATGTTATCAATAAAAGGCTGTCGTTTAGGGGTTCAAGGTTAATGGGTATTGAAGTGGCATGTTGAGCTATTAGCGAACAACTGTAAAATGTATCTCATCCAGATTAAGTTGGATTATCATGATACTGGGTTAGGGTTACCAATTTGGGATTCTAAACTAGTTTTGATTTGTAGTAGTCCTTTTCAATAAAAAGAACATGTCAGAATGCTTCCAGACTTCCAGATTCCTTGGCACGTGGTCTGTATAGTATTGACCATTGGTACGTATAAGGTGTTCAGGAATTTTAGTTCAAATGTCCATTAGTATAGTAGCCATTTGGGATAAAAATGACAATTTTGGGATGAAGCAGTTCCAAATTCTTGCCAAAAAGTACTTGACCCCATGTCACCCACCTCTGCTTCACAAAGCTCAAAAATTTCTCATGATGGAATATGGTTGCCATATTTGGGGTGAGGCTTGGCATTTCTCAGTAGCCTTGATCGTATTCAGAGAAAGCAATATATTCTTCTCTTCACAGTGAGACGATCTTCTTCCTTCACCAAATTTTCTACAAAGGCCTCTGTGCAAGAATGGAGAATTGGCCAACCCTTGTTCTTGGTAAGTAGAACAATAGTTAACCGAATTCAAAACACTAGGGGATCTGTACGAGTTACAAGCTACAATCTCGTCGTCGGATGGGGACATCAAATGGTGATCCCTGGAGCGACAATTTCCACCCCTGCCTCGTGATCATGACACTACTCTTCGAAAAGAGTATGCGGATCCGCCGGCTGACTAAGTAAGAAATTCCTTCGTCCAAGCTGAAGCACCTTCGTGTGGTGGAAGTAACACGAGGCATATAAGTAAGTTATAACTCTAATGAATCTGGGGTGTATCGAGGATTTTTTTTTTAGCAGGAGCAGTTGCCGAATCATGAGTTGGGTAACTGTTCTGTGGAAATTTTCTGCTTCTGAGAGAATGCTTAGCTGCAGAATTGTGCTATATGTGATCAATTTTTGAGCCTATGTATTTTTGTAGGAAGGAAAAACACACAAGGGGGAAGGGAATAACCAGAATGCAAGGTTACTGTTGATACCATGCAATGACCTATACTTCTATCAGAACTCGATGTACATCTGCCAATTCTGAAAAAAAGACAACAACATGAAGTAAGCAGTTGAAAAGTCATCTGGTGAGTGGTAACACCCACTTTTGAAACCATCCAAGATTCTATTGCCAAAATGTGTGCAGGCTGGGATTGGTTACACCCCTGCCTAGATATTATCAGAGTACTCATCGAGAGAGAAGGCGGAGGTTACAGTCTACTTATCAAGAACAATACGGCTGAAGTTCATGAGCATGAATTGACTTCCTGAACCTGCAGGAATCAAATCAGCAATATTAGTAGCTTAGTTTGCATCAATCAGGTACATGCAGTTTTAGGAAGGGGTTAACCTCACAAATTCTTCTGAGCCAACCATGATTGTACTTCTTCGGAACCCTCCAAAAAAGTTTTGTCAGTAAGTTTTTGAACACCAATGAATCACTCTTCAGAAATATCACCCCCAAATCGCAGCACACTGCAAAAAAAAACACTAATGAAATACAGAAAAGGGAAGTTGATGTTTGACCCGCCGAAAAGTTGGACGTCTATATTCTGCGCTACTAAGGATATATGTATGCCCCTGGTAGCCAGCCCAACCTGTAGAGAAGGTGGGCGTATATGCTCCCTTTGAAAAATTAAAATATTGATATATCTTTTCAAATTCTGCATTCCCTGTTCAATGATAAAGGTGTAATGAGAAATGGTTCATGCATTTGCGACAGAAGTGTTCGGTTTGAACAAATGAGATGATCGTTGAAATGTTCTTGTAATTAGATAAATTACACAACATTATTATAATCCAGTATATGGCTTGATACACTAAATCTATTGAACTGTACTGAATGATTACAAAAGTGGAAGTGTCTAGAAACATTCTAATATCACATGGGCATGACTGCCAGTCATAGGTATGCAGGGATCACAAAGGAGGGGGAGTAACCCGAACTCGGTCTCTTATGGGTGGAGGGCCTACTAGAGCGGGAAGATGGAGAGACCACAGAAAGGATAAATCACTGCCACTAGGAATTGTAAGAATAGGTACTGAGTCATGGATTAAAGAGATAGTACGGAGGCAGTGGTATAAGAACTTGGAACATTAAAATCGTGGACACAGTGCTAACAACATTGTGAACAAACACTCATCACTCTTCAGAAAAAAAAAGTTCATCATGCCATTTTCCATTATGTCATTATTTGTGTTATATTATGTTATATTATCAATTTTAACATCTTAATTGTATCCATGCATCCCTCTGTGCTCATAGGTATAGTGTCGTACACTACTCAATGTTGTACCTGTCTGCACATGTTCATACCATGTTGAGACCATGTAACATTTATAATACCATTCCCTTTACAGTCACTGTGACCAGACTCGGTCTGATTCCTTAACAACATGATGCTGTCGAACCTATTTACAAATATTTTAACAACACAACCGTTTACCCACCCCTGCATCTCTTGTGACCCGATTCGTCCACCCCAGTTGTTATTATCTAATAGGCGAATATTTCAAGCATGCATGGTCAACAGACCTGTGTAAATTTATTCTGAGAGCTTCCTGTGAGATTTTTTTCAAGTATTAATATTCCCGTTGGAAAACTTGACTTGATGTCCAGAAAAGGGTTAATTTAGCCAAGGATTCTGAGACAGTAAACAGGAAGTGGATTAGGCAAATTAGTTTAATAATTTGGAAAGGACAGAGGGTTAGTGGCTCTCGACTTCTCCATAACACATCAATAGAAGAGATAGTGCAAATGAGGCAGACCTAATATGACACATTTTTTATGGCATCATGGGGCAAGAAGAAGACCTGTAAAGTCAATTCAAAATTAACTTTTCAAAAGCGCTGAACTTTACACAAGAATCGGTGACCCTGATTTGAATGAAAATTCACAAGAATTCTAAGAATGAATAGATGCAAGCTTTCATCGACTTCAGAAGAAAAAAAAACTTGCGCTTTTTACTTATACTCACAAGGAAATAAAAAACCATTTACTATGTGAACTTATTAGCAGAATTCATTCGAATATCCTTGTGACTCATTGGACCCAAACTATTATTGTACATAAATAGAAATGAGATGAGTTTGGGAGTACCTAATTTTTTAGGCCTGAACATGCCAAAAGTACATGTCCAGTACATGCTAGCTAACAGTGTTGTAGTTAGCATGTGGTTTGTTTTTTCTTGGCACTGTTTTACCCTTGTGACATGTTCATGTGCTGTTCTGTCTGTCTATTTGTTTTCTATGTAATAGGCCTGCCTGAAGACCACCAACTGATAAAAAAATACTGCATTATTATAATAATGTGAAATTGTATGATGGACATATCCACCAAGAGATGCTCCAGGCAAGGAACAGCTAGGGTGATTTTAGTGTCGGGTGCCTGTGAGCAGCGTGTAGGCCCATTGCTGTGCAAAATGTATATACTACATAATGCCAAATATTACACACTACTTCCTCATCTCCTCTCAAAATGGAGCCTGGTCCCATCATCACTACAATAAATCTGTGAAACAACATAATCTATTCAACATATTCAACTCACCCATATTGCAACATTGCAACCTGATTTACCACCATCTAGCAACCCTGGCAAATTTGAAGGGCTCCATCTGGCCACACCATTCTCCTTCTAGTTTCCAGACTTGCATCCTTACGCATTTAGAACCCTGGAATCTATTATATGGATATCTAACGTTTTTTTGTGAGTTTTTTAAAGTTTGACGGTGATCGCGAGACAGGCCAAATTTAGAAGGAGGATGGTGTGGCCAAAGGAGCCCTTCAAGTTTGCCAGGGTTGCAAGATGGTGGTTAATTAGGGTGCAATGTTGCAATATGGGTACGTTCGTAGCTCGCAGATTCACAAAACACAAATGTTTGTGGAAACAACCAATCACCAACAGGTATTACTGATAGGCTTGAGACCTGAGGTGGGTTTCAAGGATCAGCAACTTGATGCAGCTCCGTGGGTATACATCAAGAGAGTTGGAGTTGGAGTTGGTAGGCGGGGTGGGGTGGTGGTGGTGAGGGGGTCATGCTCCTCAGAGAGGGGGGTGTGTGGTGGTGAGGGCGTCATGCTCCTCAGGGATTCACAAGCAAGTTGTGGGTCAGGTCAGGTCTACCCTAGCACTTGAAGAGTAGGCAATTGGACACAGTGGTAGATGCTGCTAAGAATCCCATCAAGGGTGCAGTGCAGTCACTTGTTGAAAGTTATTGAGGGGGGGGGGGGTATTTCTAAAGCAGAGTTGTCCATAGCAGAGCTGTCCATAGCATATTGGAGAGGGGTGTCCTATGCAGTGAAGAGCAATGTTCTGTGCAGGCAAGACATGTTAGGAAAGAAGGCCCTAATGCAAGTTGTGGGCCATGACCCCGAGCCCCCACGTGTGTGGTTCCTATTATCGAGTAGATGAATGAACACAGACCTGTGTCACAAAACACCACAACAATATCCCTATGTGTGTTGCCAATACACGTATGAGTTATTGGCTATCAGTAATTTCTCTCTTTTCTTTTACCTAATTTCCAGAGCCCTCTCGGACATTTCAGTACATGCCTCATCATTTGCTTGTTTATATGTCCTTTCCCTTTTACATACAAAATTTATTGGTAGGCAGTATTCGCCACAATAAGAGTATAGCATTTCTAAACCCCTAAAATAGCAAACCTTGGACAAAAAAAATCTATTATATGGCTGCCTTTCAGCTCTCCCTACCCTCTTCACAAACATCTCTGATTACATCTCTCTGTTTTATGTCTTTCCTCTTGTAACTATGTTTTGATCAACAGCTTTATGAAGGTCTTCCTTGCCTCCCAAGATTTGCATTATTCTCCCCAATCCCTGAAGTTTTATAACCGTATGAGAAAACATGACAAAGATCGCCACAGCGATCGTCCGGAAAAGCAGTGTGCGATAAATCACCACGGATTCGGTGTTCGAGACTCAAGCTTAAATTTGGCAGAATCGGCCTAAGTCACGAACATCCTCTTAATCCCCTTTGGAGTTCTGTCACGTTGTATGCCAGGGTGATGAAGCATCATCTATGATTATTTGGATTCTCATTCGATGTCAAGCTACATCTGTGTATGTCAATCATCTGTTTAGCCAAAGATTTTGGCTGTTGGCAATAACATTTGAAATGATTGAAAAAAAAACTGGGAGGGGCAATGGCCGGGGAGGGAGGGGGTACCAGTAGTTAGCATGTAGGAAGCATGTAGTGAAGGTATTCATATGTCTATGTGTGATCACTGCTATCATACGTATAAAGGCGCCCTCTCCTTTACCTACTACAACTTCTGTTAATTCGAATAGCATTGGCAGCTGGGTACGGAACAACTTAATTATCTCATCGGTCCCGAAGGGCTGGATGGAGATAATCTGTAGTCAAGTTTGCCATTTCACCTATATTTACTGTTGCTGGTTGCCATGAATGATTGATATGGTAATCATAGTGGTGGTTAGGAACTATTAACTGAGGGACCCTTGGTGGGGAACACACGGGTACCGGGTGATCCAGCAATGGGTGCACTCGCGAAAGTTTCCGTTTCGCGTGTGTTTGTGTGCATTTGTGTGTCAGTAATATTTTTTGGATGGTTTCTCGCAAATATCTCCATTTTGGAATGGCTGAACAAAGTAAAATTTTTTGCACACGCTTGAATGTCACAAACCCATATTTGCTCTCATAATAGCAAAAACCTAGAAAAATGTGGAATTTAGGGGGCAAAAAATGAATTTTGGGGCAATTTTTCATTTTTACAAATTTTACACTATTTCTCAAGAATCCACTGATTCCAATGCTGATGATTTCAACTTTGTATCATGTAAAAAGGCACAAATCACAACTTTTTCCATGCAATCACCGTAAATTACCATTTTTTTTTTTTTTCTGGGGGGGTAATGGATTTTTTTGTTTTGTGGCCAATTTGGGAATTTTTAAAAATCTGTTCCTGCTTTCCAGTATTTTAAGATTGCGAGGACTGAATGATTCCAATTTAGACATGTACAAGTATCCAAACAAGGTTTCCACATCCCAGCAGTTATGCTGTAAATTCACTGAAATTTTCATGAATTCTTTTCCTGGGAACCGGCAGCTTTCAGTAACTTTTGATAAATTTTTGTCGATTGGCACTCGCAAAAAGGTAGCAGGTAGAACACTGAATAGTTCAAACATTGCTGCTGCGATCCCTGCAACACCGGGGATTGCCCTCTTGTTTTAAATTATGCATCCATCTTCTTCCCATTCCATAGATCTATTAACAGCACCTCCTCTATTTAGCCTGTTGGTTCTATTCTAGGAATGTCTACCATAATTTCATTGGCATTCCCCTTCAACCTCATTTTTTCAAAAAGGGGCTGTGCATGTTCACTGCGTAGCTCAAACCGACCCTCACCGATAGCACGATACTCTGTCTGAGTTTTCACAGGATGTGCTTCTATTTCTTTATCTGGCTAGGTTATTTAAGGAAGTGTCACCTTAAGTGAGGCTGTTTGCATATTATTTCATGAGAGTGAAAATTGCAGTATGCTATATAGATAGAGATATTTTTAACTGCTTTGGGGGGGGGGGAGAGAGGGGTACAGTTATCACTACTTACAGTACCTTAAAATAGGGAAGATGTGTTGGGGAATGAGAATCCAAAAATCAACCACAATTTTACACCACAAAGGCAGCAGTAGCTCGTACATCCGTGAGGCCACCACAATTAAGGAAAGAGATCAAATGAATATTATTGTTTAAATGATCACCCTCACTGGAATTTGACAACTCTCCCTCCTTTGTGGTGCAAGCTGGCAAAGCTTGGCAGAATCTCCTGAAAGGGGCTAGGTGGCACAGGCTCAGCCCCCTCCCCACTTGGATCAATAAACTACTGAAATAGACCCCCATTGACTTTCCTAACTTCCGTCTTTAATAAAAAAAACAAAACGTGCCTCATCCCCTGCGATATTTGAGTCTGTTCTTCCAAGTGAGCATAGGTTGTCAATTTGTGGTATAATCAATTTGCTGGAGTGAAGATTACGTAGATAGAGAGGGTGGGGAGAGTAAATTTATTTAGTGTGAAAAGTAGGATTGCATATTGTATTTAATCTATTAAACCTATCCCTTCCCTGTGACAGTGCTGTAACTTGTTTGGTTTATCCTATTTATATCACCATGTACTTCTCTAGTGCTTGGGATAATCATTAGACCAGAGAGAACAATCCGGTGCTAAATTCAACTGAAGTCTGGGCAGTGGTCATGCAGCAATTCTTCTTCGAGGTTCAAATTATGCCCCCCAGGCCTGCATGTAGCTAGGGACTGGGCAGTAGCGGGGACACCTGAAGAGGGGCACAACCACATAAATATAGCACAGGTAATTCAAAATGAATGACTTGGCAAATTGCTGATGATGGCCTAGAGCTGCAATGAAGGGGGAGATCCCCATGCCCCCCTCCCTCTCCCTCCCCGATGCCTGAAAAATTGCTCATTGACTTCATTTTCCTTGATAGAGTTACTACCAACTTTTTGGGAAGTTGGGTCATGTCCCCCCAGTATTTGGAACAATTTGCCTCTGCCTTGTCAAGGGGGCCAGACTCCTTTGACGATTGACCCTTCCCAACTCTGGCCAGGGAATATGCGGATTGAATCCTTTGATTTGATTTTTGCTCATTCCAGGTGATCTCTTTGACATGCTGCTCCCGATGCTGACCATCTACAATGAGTATGTCCGCAACCACCACTTCAGTCTGCAGGTGTAGATTGAGTGCAAGCAAAGGACCCTCCTTCAACGCTGTCCTCAAGCAGTATGAGTCCAAACCGGTGTGCGAAGGACGATCCTTGGAAACATTCCTGACCTACCCTAGGCACCAGGTAAGCTACATACCGCTGAGCCTGGTATTGCGACTGCAAGAGGACGCAACCAACTGAGGGAGGGGGGACATTTAACGTACTTTGGACGCACAAATCGTTGCTATTCACTGGCTTTTGGGGGGACCGACCCCCCAACTTTCCACAAGTTGTTGCCACATGTCTGACTGTAAGAGTTGTGTGACTAGAGCATTAGGCAGCTCGGATGTTCGTTTTATCATTCATAATAATAATAATAAAACTCGCTTATATAGCGCCAAATGCCGAAAGCCTCGAAGGCGCTTTAACAACAGTACAAGTGAATCACAATCATGAAAACATATAATAATAGAGCAGTAGGGCGGAATTCCTAAAATAGATGCAAAGGGGATGCCAAATGCCAAGTACTAGAAAAATACATACAATCTATGGAAAGAGATAAACATGCAGTAAAAAGGATAAGAAATAAGCAATAAAATGATACAAATTACATAAAAACAGACTTGAAAAATGTGTTTTCATTTTGGTCTTGAAGATAGCTAGAGAAGGAGCTTGACGAATGCTTATTGGGAGGTTGTTCCAGAGGTGAGCAGCTGACTAGGAATAAGACCTTTCACTGTAAAATCTGGTGCGTGGGATTCACTGGACAAGCCGACATTTGTTGGATGACCGTAAAACTCAGCATGGGCTGACGCTCTGAATTGACATGGAGCCATGCCATTAGCGCTTTGTACCCGATTAGCAAAATTTTGTACTCTGCTCGTTGTTTAACTGGTAGCCAGTGAAGCTGCTTCAAGATTGATGTAATATGCTCACGTAATATGCTAGTTGGAACTTCCTAAATACTTACCACTGCTCAGTTGGTGGACTACCATAATTCTCTTAGTGATATACTACTTGCACCGAGCCCGAAGGATTCCGAGCCTATTTCAGACTCGTTTAGGGTGCAAACCTGGTTACTGCAACAATTTTTGTCAGCTGCCAATCTTCACCAGGTTGTATGTAATGAGGCAATGCTTTTGGCAGTACCTTCATGTGGGGGTGATCACACATGGACGGCAGTTGGCATGTGTGTTTCCATATGAGTACATTGTCCTGAATTTATTTAAGATATTCACTTACCCCCATATTGGACCATGCACTCCACCCTCGCACCATTGAACATCTGGCAGTAACACACAAAAAGTCCAGGTGGTTACCCCATAGCCCTTCTCATCTTGCCAGACGTTAGGTCCATGGCTCATATGAGGTCACCAGCAGTCAGAGTCTGGATTCCTTGTTAACATGTTGAGTCCATACAGAATGCTAATGGTCCATTGATCTCACTTCGTATGTATCCCCTTATATGGGAAGTTCAAGCCCTATTGTTTTGGGATCATGTTCATGTTATTACCCCCGTAAACATGATTAGTCCGTAACGCTGGTCTGATCAAGCTGAAATTTGTTGTTTGCTTTCTCATGCGGAGTACAAGAACTGTTTTGTTTTTGGTATTTACTAGCAGTCATTTTTTTGGTGAAAAAGAGAATTTATATTTTTTTGGCCAATCTTTGGCTCCGCAGACCAGATACGCTCCAACCCACCTGGGGTGTGATCTAAGCTCCATACTTGGCATCCGTCTTCCCATAATGGGTAACCTGATTCTTTCGTTTGGGGTCAGTTCAAAGGTCAATCTGGTCCCCAGAAGTCCATAACTCTTTGGGTACACAATGAAACCTAGAATTTGGTGTGTAAGCTTCTGATGGGGAGAAAAAGAACCATATCATTTTTGGTGTTGACGGAGGTCCATTCGTGGAAAAATAGGCCAATTCCATTTTTGCCCTTTCGGTTCGCTTGTAATCGACGATACCTCGCCCCCATCTGATGGATGGAGCTCATACTCAGTTTGTGTGTTCCCCGAATGGAGTACATGCTCCCCATTGTTATGGAGTCATGTCGAAGGTCATCTCAGGTCACCAGAAGTATGGAAACCTTGTGAACATGACCAAGTCAAGAACCAACATCCTGATAGTGAATGCTATAATGTTCCAAGGTCCATTGATGTATATTGAAACAGCAATGGGCCCAGTACTGTACCTTGAGGGACCCCTGCAAGGGCCCGATGAAACAATTCCAAGGGGTGACTTAGCACCATTTATGACAATATGGTTCGGCACGATCATTGGAAGAAAAAAAATTATCCATGTGAGAATTAGACCATTAATGCCCTAGTGTTGAAGCCTATGAGCAAGTCGTTTGTGTGGAACCTTGTTGGACGTTAATACAATTTGTTCTGAACAGGCCTTTGCAGTCTGTGTTCATTGACAGTTATAGCCAGTTCTGTTTCACTGAAATGCCGTTTTCTGAATCCATGTTGAACATTCATCATCAGCTGGTGATTTTGTTATGCATATGATAACAAGGGCACACACCTGGGAATGCCGAGAAAAAACAGAAAAAATAGGCAAAGATGCTCATAGTCCGATATGGAGCAGTTGCTAAGGTGTGCTGTGATAAATGCACCAGATTACATCAAACAGCCAACTGGATATTGAAAATTTAGCCCCTGAAACCCAGTCAAAAACATTTTTCTCAAGGGAGAAACATACACTGAAACCAGGTTAAGATAAAACAAAATAATTTCTGAAATGATGTAGCTGTGCCTACATTCAAGATTGCACCAGATTAGTCCATAGCCACATGGAAATGTGAAAATTTCCCCCTACATTTCCTTCGTTTCTGACGATTCCACACTTCTCAGCCCCGATGCCCCGAACCACATCATATACGGGAGAAGGGCAGTATCTAGAAGAAATATGGTATAGCTCTACATAGGAAAAGGAAACAATCCAGTCAATCGGAATCAACTGTTCAATATCACTCCTCCTCTCCCCCCCCCCCTACCCCTGCCCCACACCTAAGAAAAAGGTCTGTGAGAGTAGAATGGTCCTGAAGTGAATAAGAGAGAGAGAGAGAAAAGCTTGTCATTCTAACTTGGTATTTGAAACATTTTGACATATGTTGAAAAGTTGGGTCTTCCTGCCTTTCAAAGAGAAGTTTTGTACTGACTAGAGCGTACCAGCGGAGGAAAAGAGGACATGCTATTATTTCATCAAATATATATCAAGATACTCTGCTATCGAGTTCAGCCTATAATTACCCATTCTAAAACAGCCTCTAATTACCCCAATAATTATCAACCTTCATTCAAGCATATACTTGGAAATTGAGTCCATCTGTTTTCAATACTCAGCATAATATAACTAACAGATCATAAATGGTTTGTTGGAAAACAAACCTCCCCTGTAAAACAACAAGAAGGTGGAAATTTTAGGGGACACAATCGATTCAGAGGGTCATATGGCCTGGAGTCAATTTTCAAGACAATTCCAAGGTTGTTATTGAGTAGAGCATGTTGACCCCTAGAGTATTAAATAAATATATGTAAATAATGTAAAAAATATATGTATTTGCATGGCATTCATCTTGACAAAAGCCAGGTGAGGGGTCGAGGGGAGGGGTTGTGGTGGGTTTGTGTGGGGCTGTGAATGGGTTCAACCATGCAGCCAACGTAGAGCTCCTAAATGCAAACCTAAATGTTCACCTCCTCTTTTGCAGTCAAGGGAAAGTTAGGGATTAGGGAGCTTCCTCAAGTCGGATAGAAGACCCACAGTCTTAAATATCATAAATGCCTGCATCCAAAAGTTCTAAATCCTATAAGTCTAATGGGAAGGAGCTTCATCATTGTGGTGAACTCGAACAGCACAACTGTAAATATTTTCCTCCTATGGTTGAGAATATCGCGGATGGGTCATTGAATGGGGTTGGCCAGTTTTGCTCGCCATTTTTTTGGACTGTCTGCTACGTGATTTTTTGCTGGGGGGGTAGTGCTAAGAGATATGATTTACACAAGGATTCACTATCAAATTTAAAAAAAGGATGATTCAAATCGAGGTGATCCATTCAAAATTGGAAATATCCAATTCAATTCATGGATAAAATCGTGGTTATCATTACATTTACATGAAACTATATATGGTCAAGTTGTTACATGTACATAAAGCTATATATGGTGAAGTTGTAACATGTACATAGAGCTATACATGGTTATTTATATAGTGAAGTTGTTATATATACATAGAGCTCATATGGTTGATAGAGCTATATATGAGTTGACAAATGTACATAACACTACATATATAGAGATGTTTGTTAAATGCACATGACAGCTATATATGGGGAAGTTGTTACATGTACATAAAGCTATACATGGCCAAGTTGTCCCATGTACATACAGCTATATATGGGGAAGTTGTTACATGTACATAAAGCTATATATGGTGAAGTTGTAACATGAACTAAAAGATAATGGTGATGAGTTGTCCCCCACGGTAAATAATAGAAAAAAAAATGGTAGGATAATTCATATTTGTCATGCTTTACTAGATTACTGGTCATATTTTTCTTTAGTGTTTTTCTCACTGTTGTTTCTTCTGTCCCAGGTGCCCTCGATACATTATCACCTTGCATGAATTACTTGCCCATACGCCTCATGATCACGTTGAACGTGCAAGCCTTGAACATGCTAAGAATAAGCTAGAAGAACTCTCATTGGTGAGTTTTCCACTATATGCCTCTCAGCTAGGAAAAACAAAGTAGCAGTACTTTCGGGAATTCATTAATCGAATGTACCTATCACACTAGCCCAACTAAAACTCTGTCAGGCTGTATTCACATATTGGTCTAGCTTCTACAAAATAGTTGTAGATAACCATTATCAGATTTTCTCCCTTCAGCAAATATGGCTAACAAATTATTCATGTTTTCATCAGATTAATGCAGAAATGGTAGACAAATCAACAACATATCTATAAAATAGTTCATTGAGGTGGTGGGCATTTTGGACAAAATTCTTTGAGTGGAGCATGGGTAGCCACTGCATATTTTAAACCTAGAGCCATTGATAATGGAGGGTCCAGGACATATGGGGAGTCAATGGTCACCTCGGGGTCATTTTGAGCTAATGGCTCTTTAGAGTCCTGTGGAAATATTCAAATTTTTGGTTTTAAAAAAATCTATGTCATGCTATTTGCATTGAAATAAAATGGCGTGTGGGGTTCAAGCATCAAACATATAGGTATGATATAGTCTTACATGGTGGAATTGAATGTTTGCAGAATATTAGTACAATCTGTGAATGTGCCAACATTGTCTAGCGGTAGCATTTTAGATGGTAGTTTCAAAAGGGTTAGTTACTGTTATTGAATGGACAATAGACTCATACTTTAACAATACATGACAGTTTTGAGTCACTATTAAGGGGTTTTCAGATAGAAAAGTTTTAATCACCTCCCCTCCTGGAAAAACTCAGTAATAATGGTGCGTTCAATGACTCATCTCCATGTGTTTTCTCTCTACAAGGTATGCAAGATGAGGTATCAGAGAAGAGAGCATTCGTAAACACGGTCTATAGACGGATGATAGAATGGTGTGAATATAGAGATGTCGAACAAACCGTTGTAGACAAGGTAAATGGGCAGTGGGGGTGGCTCGGATAGGACAATATATTCTCCAGTAATTGTTACCGTCAATTTATTGGCGAATGAACTCCCTTTGCCAATGAGGTTTGCAGTTTTGACCCACCTACTTAGACCCTGGGATCTGGCATATTCTTTCCGCTATGCGAGCTGGCCCTAATGAAATGCCAGCCTTCGTAACGTTGCAAAGGGATCAAAAGTGCTGACAAAGTTATTTGACTTTTGGGGATCATTTTTTTTTACCCAGTAGGTCAGAGCTTATCATGTAACCAGCCCCGTGCTGATGAAGTCCAAAGGTGAGGATGGATGCGACACGCTTTAAGTAGTAAACTTAAGTAGTGAACATGTGAGGAGTGCAGACTTGATTCAGTTTCACGATTTCAATATAGGTTAGTTGTTAGATAGAGTCAAGTTATGGGAAGACAACAAATATATACCTGGAAATAAGTGGAACAGTCTACATTAGTAATGATTATACCTCCTCGATTAGCAGGAATACTAACAAAGCTCATATTACAGAAGCCATATATATTACAATCACGTGAGAAAATTGGTACGTAAAAATGGTAACTTTGTGCTCTCTCGGTTATTGCTAGATGATCCTTAATGCCCAAAGCCTGAAAGGTTCGAGTCCTCAATATTCTGATTAAAGTTGAGTATTAAAAAAATATCACATGATTCATATGCCGATTTATTATGAAACGTTTTCTAAGGAGGGTGTTAAAATAAATCATGGGAAAGTCAATTTGGTGACGCTTCTGCCACTGTAAAGAATTATCTTATATTACTTGAGGCTGGGAGAGGGAGTTTCCCATGTTCTCTCGTTATTATAGGCATAGTTTTCAGAGTCAATACTTTGTAGTTTCTGTATTCCTTATGGCAAACAAATTTTGAGGTCAATGTTTGATTTCGTTCTCTCTTTACAGAGCACAAGTTTTTAGAGTCAATACTATAGTTCTTGCTCTTCCCTTAAGCAGGCTTAGTTTCTACAGTCTATTTTTTTTTTTCCATTTCCATTGTCTATTATAAGAGGTTCAGTTTTAAAGTGAAAACTGTAGTTTCTGTTACATCTCATAGCAGGCACAGTTTAGAGTCAATACTTTGGTTTCTGATCTCTCTTTACGGCAGGCGCACTTTGTTAGTTCGTCTCTTGCGAAAGTAGGCACAGCTCTTAGAGTCAGTCACTATGTACTCGAAGCAGGCATGTTTTTAGACGTCAATATTTGGTTCTGTTATCTCTTTATAGCATGTGCAGCTTTTAGAGTCAATGACTTCATTTCAGTTCGTTTCATAGCAGCACAGTTCCAGAGGCAATACTTTGGTTTCGTCACTCATAGTATCACTTTTTTACAGTTATACTTTCTGTTCTCTGCACATGTGATATCCAGAAAGCCCTGCCTGATTCTGTCAGATTTATGCCAAAAATATGAAGCATGTTCTCCCATATGATAGATATTGTGAGAATTAAACATTTATGGAAGCAATGTCCTCTGATAATTTTGAAGGCCCACATAAAAAATTGACGGAAGGGGGGTGGGTTATGACCTAGCTCCAAGCCCACCCTAGGGGTTACACCTTGGATGGATTAGTGGCAAAATGTCCCAAATTAAATTTGGTTGGGCAACTGCTGCAAATGACAAACAAGCCTCCACATTGTGCCACTCTGCAGTTCAGGTTCCTTGATACAGATCGGTCATGAGCGGAAAGCATCTCCGGAAGGAACAGACTAGGGTCAATGGGGTCGAATCGGGAGGGGAGACCAAGAGAGATTGCGTGCTGCGGCAGTGTTTCCTCTTCCCAAGAACCTACTCGTGACCACAAGAACCTCAGGGGGAAAACTGCATGCACAGGTCAGTACCTGGAATTGTGTCAGTTCCACTGCTTATAGATAAATGTTGGATAACACATCATTCAACCGGATCTCCATTGGCTTTGTTGGAAATGCGAATGTCTTCAAGGTTTTTAATTCCTTGACGAGTCGGAGGAATCTATGCCGTCTGCCAGTGTGTGTGTATTTGTGTCTGTTTGTATGGGTGTGGTGTGTGTATGTATGTGTGTGTGTAGTGTGTCTGGTGTGATGACTGGCTTGGAACACAATAACTTGAACCCACATGGATGGATTAAGATCTCATACGTGGTATATGTGTTCCCATGATGAGTACATGAACCCTATTGTTTTGGGTAGGTCAGAGGTCATCTGAGGTCACTAGAGGGCAAAGTCTGAAAACCTTGTGAACACGTAAAGTCCAGAAGAATGGTTGGTCGATCGGGTCAAATTGGTGTTGTACTTGTTAGTGGAGTACAGGAAACCCTATTGTTTTTGGTATAGGTCGGGGGTGAATTTGGTCAAAAATGAGAAAATTGTGGAAAGTCAATGATTTGGCAAATTTTTGCCTTGTGAACATGATAACTGGATCCCACTTGGATGGATTGAGCTCATACTTGGATGTGTGTTCCCCATGGTGAGTACATGAACCCCATCGTTTTGGGGGCAGGCAGAGGTATGAGGTTACCAGAGGTCAAAGTCTGCAATTCGTGAACACGGTAAGTCCAGAATGGCGGTCTGATCGGGAGTTCAAATTGGGGTGTACCTTTTCTATGGGGAGTACAGGAACCTATTGTTTTGGTATTTAGGTCGGGGGTGAATTTTGTCAAGAATAGAAATTTGGGACAGTCAATGATTTGGCCAATTTTTGCGTGTAAACACGAAACTCGACCCCACTGGATGGATGAAGCTCATACTTGGTAGTGTTGTTCCCATGATAAGTACATGACCCCTAATGTTTTGGGGCAGGTCAAGAGGTCATCTGAGGGTCACAGGGTCAAAGTCTGTAAACCTTGTGAATATACGATAAGTCCAGAAGGATTGGTCTGATCGGGTTCAATTTTGGTGTGTCAGCTTTCTTATGGGGAGTAAAGGAACCCTATTGTTTTGGTATAGGTAGGGGGGATGTTTTGGCAAAAAATACAAATTTGTGATAAAGTCAATGATTGGCCAGTTTTTGCTTGTTATCACGATAACCGACCCCACCTGGATGGATGAAGCCCATACCTTGGTTTGGTGTTCCCATGATGAGTACATGAACCACTATGTTTTGGGGGGGTAAGTAGTCAGAGGTTATCTGAGGCACCAGAGGGTCAAAGTCTGAAAACCTTTGTGAACTGGATAAGTCGAGAATGGTGGGTCTAATCGGGTTCAAATTTGGGTTTGTGTAGCTTTTTTATGGGGAGTACAGGAACCTATTGTTTTGGTATAGTACGGCGGGTGAATTTTAGTCAAAAATAGTAAAATTTGTGTGGAAAAGTCAATAATTTGGCCAATTTGGCTTGTGCAAACGGAAACTCGTCCCAACTGGAGGGATGAAGCTCAGGACTTGGTATGTGTGCTCCCCATGATGAGTACATGGACCTATGTTTTAGGGCAGGGTCAGAGTCATCTGAGGTCACCAGAGGTCAAAGCATGAAAATGAAAAACTGTGAACAAGCAAAGGTCCAGAATGGTGGTCTGAACAGGTGCAAATGTGGTGTGGAGCGTTCTTACGGCGAGTACAGGAACCCTATCGTTTTAGTTATAGGTCGGGTGTGTAGGACGTTGGGTCAAAAATAGAAATTTCGTGGAAGTCAAGGATTTGGCCAAATTTTGCTTGTGGACACGTAACTCGACCCACCTGGCTGGATGAAGCCCATACTTGGTAGGTGTGGTACCATGATGAGTACGGAACCCTATGTTTTGGGGTCAGGTCAGCGGTCATCTGAGGTTCCAGAGGTCAAAAGTCTGAAAGCTTTGTGAACATGATAAGCCCAGAAGGGTGGGTCTAATCGGGGTTCAAAGTTGGTGTGTACTTTTATGGGGAGAGAAGGAACCCTATTGTTTTGGTATTATAGTTCGGGAGGGAATTTTAGTCGAAAAAATAGAAAATTTGGAAAAGTCAATATTTGGCCAATTTGGCTTGTGAACACTAACTCGTCCCCACCTGGGATGTGAAGCCCAGAACCTTGGAAGTGTGCTCCATGATGAGTACATGGACCCATTGTTTTAGGGTCCGGTCAGATGTCATCTGAGGTCAACAGAGGTCAAAGCATGAAAACCTTGTGAACAAGGTTAGTCCCGAATGGTTGGTCTGATCAGGTTCAAATGTGGTGTGTAGCTTATTAGAGAGAGTACAGGAAAACCTCTCGTTTTGTATAGGTTGGGGTGAAATTTTGGTCAAAAAATAAAAAATTGGGAAAGTGAACTAATTTGGTAATTTTGGCCTGTGAACACGTAACTCGATCCCACCAGATGGATTGACTCATACTTAGTATGTGTGGTTCCCATGATGAGAATAACCCTATTGGTTTTGGGGTCAGGTCAGAGGTATCTGAGGTTAAAAGAGGTCAACGTCTGAAAACCTTGTGGAACACGATAAGTCCAGACCATGGTTGGTCTGATCGGGTTCAAAATTTGGTGTGTAGCTTCTTATGGGGAGTACAGGAACCCTATTGTTTCGTATGATCGGGTGTGAATTTTGGTTCAAAAAAAGGAAAATTGGTGAAAAGTCAATAATTGGCCAATTTTGCTTGTGAACACGCTAACTCGACCAACATGGATGGATGAAGATCATACTGGGTATGTGTGTTCCCCCCCATGATGAGGACATGAACCCTATTGTTTGGGGTCAGTCAGAGGTATCGAGGCACCAGAGGTTTAAAGTCTGATAACCTTGTGAAACGATAAGTCCAGAAGGGTTGGTCTGATCAGGTGGAAATTATGTGTGCAAGCTTTCTTATGGGGAGTAAAGGAACCCGATTCTTTTGGTATAGGTCAGGGACCAGTGAATTTGGGCGAAAATAGAAAAATTGTGAAAAGTCATATGTTGGCCAATATGGCTTGTCGAAACATGATTAACTCGACCCAATCGAATGGATGAAGCTCGCATTGTGTTAAGTGTGTTCCCGATAATGGGTCATTGAACCCAATTGTTTGAGGGTCACCATGGTCAAAGTATGAAAATCCTTGAAATTAGTGTGAAGCTATCTCACAAGAGATGGAACCCTATTGATTGGTAAAAAAATTGAGAGTGTCGACGTTTGTTTCCACAATGAGCTGGTAACAATCTCCCATTGTCCTTGAGTTCTTGCGATAGGTTTCAGACAGAGTCAAGGGAATCACTAAGCCTTTTGGCTTTCTGGTTCTTTTAATATACAAATGCGTCCATGGGTTAGCTCCCCAGTAGCCTATCCAGGAATAATGAAATAGCCCAGCACACCCTCTCTTAACTACTTCCTTATTGATCTCTTGGACAAAAACTTTTGGTCATGATTGTTCACCAGTCGTCATTACATACACCATATGCCTAAGTTCATATTTCCTACCTCCTAATCTGGCGGAAAACAAAGATGCCACTGGCAAACCCACTTGACCAACCTCAGTATATTTCCGCCACCAAGATGTAAGCATCTGATACGAGTTCTGGAGTCGGATCCACCTTCAGAATCCCGCTTTTCTATAATTTCTTCAAAGTTTGGAGCTCGTTTTGAGGCAGTTATCAGACAACCTATGATGTGTTTCTTCCCTTGAGAAGCGGTTGTGAACTTTATCCAAGAGGGGCCCTTATAGACGTAGTTTCTGTGTGCTATGAGCAGGCTATAGCCTAACATTTGCTAGCATGTACAGGCCTAGCCAGGCTTTGCCTACACACGTGGTTGCTGGGCCTTGCACAGCAGGTACGACAAAAGAACCTGCTTACGTTAGTTGGGGAGGATTCCCTTCCTGGGTATCTTGCATCACCCCTCTTTGGTCCTCCGCGCGACGTTAAACCACGCCAAGTTACGATGCATGTTTGGGTTATAACTTTCAGTAGTTGGCGCTTTCGGAAGTCCCGATTAGTTGCGGGGAGTCTGTGCAATTCATGACATGTTGTGTATATATGTGGTGTGCGTGGTGTGTGTATGTGATGCCTGGTGTGTGAAACACAACAATTTCAACCCATCTGGATGAAGATTGAAGTTTTTGACTTTTTGGATTCCCATATTGAGCCCTACACCTACTGTTTTGGGATTTCCAGTCAGGTCAGTGGTCATCGTAGGCCCTTGAGTCAAAGTTCAAAAACTTGTAAAAATAGAAAATTTGTGGAGGGAGGTAATACCCACGAGAGCTATACAGTTTAGCGTTTCGTTTTGTGTTGGATGCAAAGCATTTTAGCAGTGTGTCGTCGAGGGCCGCTGCATCAGAGGGCGAGGGTGAGGCCCACCCCTCGAGGCCGAGGCCCACACCCTTGAGGCTGAGGCCGTGGCCAAACCTCCGAAGCCGAGGCCGGGCAATAATATACAGCATACATTTTAAATTATAAGGTTCAAATACATAAAAATAATTTTGTTTTGTCTTCCACCATGGATAAGCTAGTCATTATGAATAATATAAGTTAGACAAAAACAAACAACAACACATTTATTTCTGAAGTCAGTACTTCGGATGAAAAAATATGAATGCATTTGTAAAAAGTGTTAATGGTGTGAGATTTGCTGTGAGCGTCCATAGCTTTCATCAAATTTACCGCACCCTTTCAGATGAACACCATTTTCCTCAGCTATTTAGTATTGCTAAGGAAACAGGGTTTTAAGTTTTCAAATGTGTAATGTGTGCACGAGACTGTTATGTTATAAACACAATTGCAAAGCTCATGATCTCTTGCAGTATTATGTGGGAAGACGAACTATGATGATGCAGGCCCTAACAAGTGTTGTCCAAACAACAGAAATGGACCAGATACATCAACAATTAAGGTTTTTCTTTCCGTATCTATTGTTCTTCTTGACACTAAAATAGAACCAATGACAGGACCATAATAAAGGGGGCTTTTTTTGAACTAATAGAATCAATACTGATATATTTTAATAGGATGTCCAATTTAAGACGTGCATCTGTCTGTCAATACCATAGAAGGTGCATCAGTTGCAATGTTGGACAGACCTGGATGACTTGCATCATCGGACTGCACGTAAAGACAGAGTTACTTGAATAAATGTGTATAGTTGACCACTCGACATATTCCAGCCTACACAAGTTGGACTCTTCATAAGTGCACAGGTACTGGCCTAAAAAAGCAAGGACATGATGCATTGCCATTTAAAGAACAACCAAGTATTCAGCATCAGTATTCCAGCATCTGTGGAGAAAATGGCTGGTGTGGGAGCCGAATTAGGCTATTGGGACTCTACTGTTAGTCGGTCCCAGCATGGGGTGAGAGGTCGAGGTCACGAGCCTATCTTTCACATTGGCTGCTTGGCAGTGTCCATACAGTGGCCTTGGGTTTCTTGCGAGCCTGAGGTGAGTAGACGCCTTGGACTGGCTTGCGGAGTCTCGAGGTCACTGGATAGTGGCGTTTGGCAGTCCCGCTATCTGTGCAGAAGAACCAAGCTACGTATTTTTGGCTCTATTTCACAATACTTACCCCTTACCCCTTATCGACCCTACACCCTCTCCAATATGCTACGGGTCCGGCATTTTACATAGTACCGGGTTGGAACCCCCATCGCCTCCTCTTTTTGACAGACTATTCGTGTGCAACGGAGTGTTTTGGGGCATCGAAAAAGTTCAAAAAATTCGACGAAGGAGTTGGTACAGTTGGTTTTATACCGTTTGGAGACCAAAGCTATACTCATCCAGCTTCGTGGAAAGAGTAGCAAGTTTTGGAATTTGTCGAGTCGGTTTCGCGATGTTCTTGGTCGAATTTTTGGTTCTCTCTTTGCGCCATCCGCGTAAGTACGTTCAATAACAGCTCGGCTGGGCCTAACGTGGGAGTGGGTGTGTACCTCCCGTTGCCTATAAGGCTAAGACTTTGCTTGGGAAGCAATACTCAGTGTTTCCGAAATGTAGTTAGGGTGGGATGGCGGGGGGGGCCAGCGGAGAGGTGCCTTCCAGGCATGTGCCCCCCCCCCGTGAGTGAGTAGGAGTGATCACATGTGGCCACGCCGGGGCACGGATTCACTGCTTTGTACCAAGCTACATATGCGATTTTGTGCAATGTGCGTGCATTCAGCACTGTAAAGGTGTTATATGGCCAGCCAGCTTGTAGGCGCGGGACTCTTGACACTACACTGGGGAACTTGCATGGCGATGGTGGCATGCCGAGTGAAAGCGCAGACATTTTTATCGGCCAGTCTCATTCGGGTGATACCGAGTATGCTACGTTAGTTAAGTTGTCGTGGTTAATTCAAACAAATTCAGTGTGACATGAAAATTATTATTGTCATTTTATTTTATTCTTATAGCAATTTTTTGTGGCCATCCTCCCGAGGCGAGGCTTGTTTAAAAACTGGCCTCGAGGCCAAGGCCAGCTGGAGTCCTCCACACTGCTTTTAGATGATATAAAAACCTTATAATACACTGAACACAAGCTGTTTTCTGATTAGCTGTTTGTATCATATAGAATAGATTGTGCACTCTGTTAGGGTTAAGTAAATTACAAGGACACTGCAGCTGAATTATCACTATTATAATATAATAATTAGGCTGGAAAAACTCATGCATCAGTCCAAACAAACCAGAATTCAATGACTTCCTGTTCCAGAGTTGCAGTCCTTTGCTGTTGTGTATGTTTATCGCACAAGATCGAAAAGCACCCCATCATGCCATATAAAATATTCATACTTGCACAACCCACCAACAATTCTTTGGCTATTGACATTCACACCACATTAATTTTCACTTTGAAAAAGCTTTAGCCTATGGGAGAGGATTGCTGTGTAACATTTGGGTGTGCAGGGGTTGATGGTTACTTTGGTGGCAGAAAGACAACAGAACTTCTGACTTCTGATGGAAATGAAACAATGAACTACATGACATCACTGTCCCCCTGGCTGTGCGCAATTGGGGTTGTGGCCTCCTCCCCTTGCTCTGCATACTGTCCAAACAAACTTTTGAAAGGCCAATAACTCCACATCGGATCATATATTGAAATGTGGTGTGGACCTATAGATAAAGTTTTTCCCTTCCCCATGATTAACCTCTGTTGTAAATCCAAGCCTGCGTTCCTTCAATGAAAGGGTGGATGTCAGTGCCTTGAACCTTGAAATAGTACTCGTCAACAACACTGAGGGTGCTGATAGTGGGTTGGGCATCCGGAGCGTCCTTCGTTATTGTCGTCGGAACCACCTATTCCTAGAATGGAAACGGCACGTAAACGGTAAAAGCACTCTAGTCCCTATTGTCTGGTTCCTTGGAATGAAGGAAAACTTTATTATGCTTGTTTAGCAAAGATAAAGGGTTTATGACGTCCGGATGGTGGTGCCCGCGATTGACGCTGGACAGCTGAAGAAGATTTCCTAATAGGTAGGGTTAGGTAGCCAGTAATAGATTGGCGACAAATTTTTCACTACTCCTCACCTCAAGAATGAACCAGCAGCATTACTAAGGTGGAGAACATTTTTTTCCTGTTGCACCGCCCCACACAGTAAGGGTTTGGAATTTGAAAATACCTTGGTGCGATGCATCTCAGAGTCAAGAATCTAGACCTTCTAGATTCATGTTGGATGCTCTAGTAGAATAGGGAGGGGGGAGGTAAATTGGTTTGAGCATGTTCTGATATCATCAGTTTGAGCCGTATCCCTCCTGTCTGCTTCCTACCGGTCAGATTGGTGGTACCTGCCTCTCATCGACACAACAATCGTAGAGGAGTTTGATCCTTTGACCGAAGATGGTGGTTATAATTCGAAATTTTAAATTATCATCTATGAACCAATCTACAAATCAAAACTCCAGCATCCCAGCCTCATTTTTTGTAGAATCTCCTTGGACAGTGTACAACTTGGACTAAAATTTAGCTGCATGTTTCATAATCGGCGACAACCTTATTGTGATGGATTGCTGTCCCTATCAATAGTATCCATGTGACAACGCTGAACAGATCGCAAACAGAGGAACCTGGTCTGTTTTCTTCATTGTGAGCCTAAGCACTGTTGCCAGAACTGATCCGTTTCCTCGTATCATTCTGCATCGTTCAAGACATTCCCTATTTGCTGCAACTAAGTAATTACTCTTAACTCAGTCATCACTTGGATAGGGAGATGAATTTGCTAGTGATGGGCCTTCATGTATTGCATTTTGCGCGATGTTTGCTTCATCCGTTCATGCTGTCACCAGCCACTGATATTATCTAGCTCTTACCAGCATCAGCTCTGCTGAACATAATCTGACTCCAATCGGGTGATCAGGATCACATGAGAGCGACTGCAAGCATTCGCACCATTTTTTGTGTGTCACAGGAACTGCCTTAATTATTGAACCATAGTGGCACAACCCCCAATACCTGAGCAGTAATATGCCTATTTAAATTATTCCATCGCCTTGAATTTACATATTTGGAGAGTACGAACCGATGGGACTGAGAATTTGCTTATTTACAACTGCATTCGGTAAAGTAACTCTACTATGTCTTCATTGTCTGTCCCTTCCCCCATCTGTTATCAGTGATTATATGCTATATGATAATTAATCTATGGTAATGAAAATATCTTGGATATACAGGTGAGGAGTAGAAAAAACTTTCAATAGCTGCCCAGTGGTCTGCCCATATGACAATAATGGTTGTGTGAAAAGTTTTAATTAAGGAGTAACCCTTGTAATGCACACCCAAGAACCATACATCCCAGGACACTTGTGTCCGTGGGGATAAAATGGACTCTGTGAACAGAAGCTGTACTGTGGAAAACTGGTGCAGGGGTTGGGGTAGCAATAGTAGGTGGGTGCTATTCACTATTCCCATGAATACCACGTGACCTACGTATGTAGATTAGTGTGTAAAAGTGAATTATAACCGGTTATAATGTCTTATACTAAAATCCCAGCTCACAATAAGGATGAGCGCGCGACACGCAATGTCTTGTGTTCAGATAAACGTGCACAAAGTTTAACACGCGCCAGTAATTTGACGCGTTTTAGCTGTCGAAACACGATACTCGATTACAAGTTGGCACGCACGCGTGTAGGCTTGCACAGTTTTATATCGAACACGTCCTTGAAACGTTTCGCTGCCAATCTTAGGCATTATCATCCAATTTTTCGTAATGGAACAATATGTAAAGTGATGGGTATTTTAGGAATTGAGAAGTATAAACAGATACTCGTAAACCTTTGTTTTTGAATTAAAACCGGTTTGACGTCATGAATGTCGGAAAAGCCCTCGGCTGCGCATCGGGCTTTTCTAACCGCCTATTATGACGTCATCCCGGTTTAATTCTGCTACAGAGCCCTCGTATCTGTTCATTATTTCCTAAATAATCCCTTCTGTTTCCTGACTCCCAATCATAACATGCATTCACAGGAACAGTAATCCTGATGGTTGGGGGGGGATGTTTCCCCCCTTCTCTAATGTTTACAAAAGTGCCTGACTTTACACGGTATTACTTTCCTGTCAACCATGCACCTAACATTTTGTCTGAATCACTGCTCATGCAGAGATGTATGTATAACTTTACAGTTCAACTGGCTTTGGCTGCCCTTGTCCAAATATTTGTGTAAATCTCGATTCCCCTGTGATCAACCCAACCTATCTAACGTCATTTGCGAGATAAGTACTGCTAGGAGGAAGTCCTATGAATAAACTTAGGTCAAATTTCCAATCAAACTACGCCTATGACGTACAGGGCCTCCCCAGGGACTGAATGAATTGATGTTGTAAACAGAGCCTGGAGGAGATACATGCACTTACCCTCGCAAGTCTAGGAAATGATGCAACGTAAGGCGTCACCTATTTTAATATCTCTGGATGGAGGTTCGTGTAGATGGTGCATGATTTCAGGATTTGAAATAAGCTCTGCAGACCAATCTAATTATTTTGGTCTGATAATGCTGAGGTTTTCACAATCGAGGAAGTTGGTACATGGCCCTGCGATTTAGGTGCATTCACCTTTTCCTGTATAGGTTCATGCCACAATGAAGCTATTTATATCAACTGGAGAGGCAACTGCAGGCAAATGTATGTAACTATTTGTAGAGGAAAATGTCTCCATGCGATCGAGCTACCCTGATGGACAACCTATCGCATTTTCATGTGTAACATCGTATCAGCACAAACAGGTTTTGTTACTCTTAACTTTGGGCAAAGCTGCATAGACAATTTATAGGTAGAGCAACATGGATGCAGAAGTCACCACAATGTGTATGAGCTGATATTGTATGCCAGGAGTTGTAATGCATCAAGTACCCAATGTTGGAAGGGGGGGGGGATTTTTTGTCTAGGCGATAGGTGGAGCAGCTGATGTGGAAGGTCAGTTTAGTACATGCCTCCCACGTAGACATAACAAGGTGACAAAAACATGATTTAGTGTTCACCTTCTTCCATTGGTTACATAGCATTGTCAACTCTGCAGTATAGGAGCATTATCGTTTGGTTGCCGAGACTAGGTTCATACACATGCCGTGTCCAATGATCATTGCATTGAGTGGTACATGGTGGTACCGCAGTTAGGTGCATTCCCTGGTTGTGCATGGGTGCAGTGTCACATGACCATTGCATTGCATCCGTGGGCATATACCCCAATAAGTGACCTTTTTCATCACAATACTGAACTTACACAATACTCACCTACCTATCCTTCCATCCATCCATCCATCCATCCATTCATCCATCCATCTATCTATCTATCCATGCTGATGCGAGCTATTGTGATCTGCCACAGTCAGCCCATCTGTCTGTCTGTCTGGTAACTCAGGGGTCACCTTGATGACGCAAGCCATCATCTGGAGGTCAAAGGCCACCCAGGGGTGAATGAAATTTCACCCAAGCAAACCTTTATTAGTAATTGTCCTTGTCGAGCAGTTATATCGATTCAGTACTGATTGCTCTCTGTGATCCAATTACAGCAGGCAGTCCTAGGGGCTCTGACTATGATGACCTCGATTTCCGGCTGGTGGTTGATTCCAGGAGCGGCCCTCCAGTGATCGTCACCCTTATGCCCCCACCCAGCAAACAAGGCTGCATGGACAAGTGACATCAGTCAGGTAAATCACCCCCCATCCCCCTCTTAGCCTAACACCCATAGCAGACTATTTCTCATTTATGAATATTAACGTTTTCTGCAGGATTTTATTTACAAGGGATCTGCCCTCCATCCATTTGTAATGCACCCTCTCAGTCCTAACCGCAGTGCAGTTGGACACAATTGGTAGAGCACCAACTTTCCTCCCGGGAGACTGGGGCTAGAATCCTGGTCGGGTCCTAGCTACCAAAATGGTACCTAGGTTGCCTTTTTGCTGGCGACGCTCGCTCGGCACGATTTAACGAGCTGGGACAAACAAGGTAGGCAATTTGCAAGTTGCCATCTGCATGTGATTACCCCCCACACCCACATTGAGGTACCACCGAAGAGGCATTGCCTCATTCCGTGTACCTGGTTGAAGGATTTGCAGCTGACAATATAGTGCAGTATCCAGGTTTGATCCTCTGCTCGGCAAGTATACCATAATTTTGTGCTGACAACCTCACCCCTGATGGCGCACTGCAGAATTCAACCTTAAAACACGAGACCCTCTCAGTCCCAGCATTTTTTTTAAACAAAGAGTCATAAGGGAGAGTGAGCCTATAAATGCTCCACAATTTAGGTTAAGCCCCATGCACAAGAAACGAGGAAAAGAAGAACAATTCAGCTCCTCGATTCTACTCTTGAACAGCTGGACATCAAAAGTAGAAACACATCCTGGAGAAGTATATTCTAGACACACTAAGTGCATGATGAAGAGGTACGAACGTAGGGTCTCGGTGCAGTAAATGGGAGGCGTGACAGAAAAGAGTGGCAAGAAGAAGAGGATCGCGTAGGGCGAGTAGCTTCAAGCAAATGAGATATTGCTCCATAAAGTTCAGAGGAGCATTGCCATTCATGTTTTGTCGGTAGAGAAGACAGAGTATCTTATCTGCTTCCTCTAATGCGTCCTGCCCTTACCAAACCTCCTTTAGACTCCTTTGCTCGTGCCACCTGAGCATGTGCACTGATCACGTCACGTTTCTGCACCAACTCTGCAGCAGTAACTGTTAATGCATCATGACAGACTGGGCTGGATTTTTTTCAAATGATTTGGGTTGTGCAATCATTTTTCTTGAGCACAAAAAACCATCTCATGATAGGAGTAACTTTCAAATTCACAGACATGTCAGCAATTTGATTTTCTCGGCTGAGATCATTGAGAGATGCGCAGCTGCCCAATTGACACACCAGGTGAATGCTAATCACTGAAAACCCACCCATTCAGTGACCCCCTTCGGTGACCCCCTTCAGTGACCCCCTTCGGTTCGTTTTTTAAGACTATGCACAGCAGCCCTTAGGGTGCTCTTGCCAAAGTTGCTATGAATATTGTCACTGAAATGGACTGCAATAAGGTTGTGATCCTTTGCAATGTTAGATACGCGTGCAGCATTTGATACGGTTGACCACAGAGAGAATGCCCTGACAGACGCCTTGGGATTTGTGAGCGCACTTTGGAATTGTTTGCTTCTTTTTTCAATGTTTCTACTAGCCAAGTGAGTTCACATGGCTATTTATCTGATGAAATTGTTGCAGAAAGTTGCATGTCCCAGGGGTCTATGCTCAGCCACCTCTTTCCCCCTTCTACATCACTCATGGGATGGAGGGGGGGGGGGAAATATTGTGAGCACAATATCAATTATCATCCATAGGCTGATTTGGTTCCGTATGAGTGGAAAACTATCTGAAACTAAATGACTGCTTACCCTACCATTGGTGAATCAGAAATCCCTTCTGTTGTTTGCAACCTTGGAGTTCTCTTCTACTCTTCTATGTCATTTAGTGACCAAATCACTCATCTGGACATTCTGTTTTTCATTCCAGATTGGGAACAGATGGTGTATCTGCGAATATTTTGCCATTATGTAGTTTGTGCCCTAGTAACAGGGTAACTCGATTACTGTAAATACTTGTTCTGTACTTGACTTTGAATCATGGCAATACCACAGCATCTTCAAAACAGCACTGCACAGGTAACTAGCTTGTGGATTTTCATAATCTGGTATACATGTATGAGTGTCCTAGATTCTGGCGCCCTCTTTCCTTAGTGATCACTTCCACAAGTATATCTCAGGACAGGATCACTATTGTTAATCCATTCCTAATTGTTGTAGGTCTGATTCAGGCAAAGGCGGTTCAACTATTAGTCCCTCTACATGTGAATAGCTTCCTTGTGAATTTTGGGTTCTGCGCAACACTTTCGACCTGAGAACCTATTAGTAAGAATTATGTTTTTTAAATTATGGGGTACCTATGTGAACAGTGTTTTAAATGCCTATTTATTTGCAATTTAGTAAGGTATGTTCAGGGGATATTGGACTCATCATTGCCACTGTGTACCTGTCGAATACATTCCATGCGTGCATTCTCTTAGTGAATTTAATTGTTCCAAACTGTGGACCTATTGTTAAAAAGAAGAGAGAAAATAGGTTGCAATCATAATTTATTCATACAACACCTGCTCAATTGTTCTCAACAGTGCATTGATAATCTACACTACAATGGTTTGCTGGACAGCTCAGCAGATGAAAACAGCTTGAATTCTGTTCGACTTCCCTCAGTGTATCAAGTTAAGTTTAAGCAGTTTTTTTGTGATCATTCATTCCAGGTTTGTACATAATGTATATGTATATGCTTGTATGATCGCTCTTTTTCACATTCAGCCTTTACGCTGGAAAATTATTCTGGATTTAGCTTAGTGTTGCTTGCTTCTGAAAGTTCTGTTGGATTTTGTTTTTGCAGAATTTCCCATTTGATCCTCAATAAAGTAGGAGAAACATTTCGTTTTGAATTCTGCAATGAACTGGAACATACATTTCCGATATGCATTTGTTGTGCCCCATATGAGGAACCAAGCAGTGAAGATATGACTCTCCAGGGAGTCACAGTCACCCTCAACTCTCCCCCATTGTAGAGGAGAGAATGTTCTTTTGGGTGAAAAAAATTATTTTGAATGGAATTTCATGCTAGAATAATTATACACAGAGATGGTGTTGATTTGTTCCAGTAGAGAAAGAGCTATCTTTGCCCCCTATCAATAATCCAGTAAAAAAACTGTCAATTACCTATACAGATATGGGAACCCGATCTCGAAACAGCAGGACCCACTGTCCACCCCTAAAATGAAGGCAAGGCAAGGTTATTGCATTGGATTTTAAATTTTGTTTTATCCTCCAGTCAATGGTTTCTACACTCGTTCACTTCAAACAGACAAAGAGACCCGTGTTCGATTCCATTGAGTTGAATCTAGAATGAAACACAGTAGGCCCATCCCATCTGGTCAGTTCATACTATGAATTGACATAATTTTTGGTCAGTCCATAATGTGAATGGAACATAATTTCATGATCTGCCATCAAACTCAGATTCTCTGTAACATAGTGAAGTACCAAATTAAAAAAAAAGTCTTTGCCCTGGGTTACGGTTGTAATAGCCAGAGTAAAGGTTAGCTTGTTTAATTTTCCAGAGAGAAGTACATCTCTTGGCCTGGTGAAATCCTGAAGGACAGTGAACGAATGAATGATTACTCCCAGTACTTTGACTGTTTATTGTGCTGGGCATTCTGGGGAATTTCCCCTCTCATGCTTCTTTGGTTTTGTTTGCTCCATTCAAAATTAGTCCGCTGTGTAATCGTCGTGAGTGCCTCGAGTAAGTAGAACTGGGTTAATCACCCTCCCTCCTACCCGCAGTTAATCTTTTTTCGATACATCTTTTCACAACGAGCCTCTCAGCTACCAAGGTTCTCTGGATGCTTTCCAAAATATAGTTTCTCAGCGGCAGTTACCCGTTGAATTAACAATGAATCATTAGACTGGGAGGGTGAGATGTTTACGTTACAAGGGAAGTCTTGGATACTGGATACAAGCAGTATCATTTTCTTACATCCCCTCTTCCCTCTTCACAAAACATATCTTTGGGGACAGATTTTTCCCTACTGCCATTCCCAGAAATAGTTGACGGTTGTTTGAATTTGATCCTGCACATTTATTCCAGCTACCTCATCTTGCTCACTTTTGGGTTTTAATTCGTATCTCCCCTTTTTTGCCTCTTATTCATTCGAATTGGTCTCATCATATCTTTTCCTAATGCCTATTGTTGTGGTCACTCTCCTGGCAAGGTCGAGTGAGATCGGTTTTGGACTATTTTGTGAGCTCTTTTCTGCAATATTTACTGTACTGTATACAGAATAATATTTACTGTACTGTATATGATTTTTTTAGAATTGAATAAGCTTTAATTGGTACTAAATTTAGATCTGTGCATGTTGTTTGGTGAACTCAGATTCTCTGTCATTTTCTGTCTTTTCGCATAATGTTCATCAGCCATTTTGATAGCAATTTAGGAATGCCAGATTGGAATAATTACATGCAAACAAATTCTATAGCACCCTATACCATACAGGAGTACATGATCTAGATATATTTTGGTCCAGTCTCAGGTTGGCAAAGGTCCACAGAGCGTTAGGTTTGACTGGTCACAGAGGTAAAGTCTGAAACACCTTGTGAACATGATAAGTCTAGATGCTGGTCTGCTCAAGCTGAAATTTAGTATGCAACTTTGTTATGTGAAGAGCAAGATGTGGATTGGACATCATTTGGGGGAAATTTGAGAGTCTCTGGACATTTTGTAGGCAATTTTCAGCCCCATCCTTTGTTGGCATTGCTTAAAGTTTGCTGGCTGGAGTCAATTTTTCAGTCGTTCTCAGGCTAGCTACTAGGTTAGTCCGCACTTCTCACCTATCTTTGAAGTACCTTTGGCTACCCTACCAGCTCTCTCTGCACCTCTTTCGGTTTTTCTGGCTTTGAATGCTTTTGTTCCTATGTTTTTGAGAGAGTGTGAAGAATCCTTCAGATTTGAAACTTTTTCTCGCTTTTAATGATCCTCTTGATATCATTGAGAGATGGGAGGCTGACTATTTCCTACTGCATCTATATAGGACTACTCCTGCCTGCCAATAGAGGTGCTGCCATGGGGGTGGACGGGAGGGGCGGAGGAACAGGGGGTGCTTGTGGCTGCCCAAAAAGGTCTGTTCCCTCCAGGTGCCCCCTGAAATATGGAATGTGGGTTGTCAGAAAATGTGGATTTGTCCATATTTCTCTGAGAAAATGTATTTATCCTTGATGTTCCTGAGCTAAAGATAGCAAATGTAACACTAGATTGCTTCTGGGACTCTGGGATTATTCAAAAATTTCTCAAAAGGGAGGGGGACACCCCATCACCCTAAACCCCCTCCTCCAGGACAACACTCAAGAAGTTCCCAGAGTGCCCCTTCTGTGAATTCCATGTGCCCCCCCAATGCCCCTTCCCCCTAACGGAGATGTCTGGCAAGATAACTGCCTGCCGATCATAGCCTGCTTGCTGCCGCTTCGAGGCTAGATGATAATTGATGCGGCATCTGCAGGGACCTTTGTCTGAGGTACCCACCGATAATTTGAAAAGCTGGACAAAAGACTGCGCATCCGCCATCAAGTGAGTATAGGAGAAAGATTGAGAAGCAGGTAATCATCAGCTTCTTGCCAACCGTGTTTGTTTCTGATTGATCCTGCATGAGCCATGCCTCATTTAACTTACTCCACTGTTGAATGAAGTTTGCAGAAGACTGAAAATATGGAAAGAAAATGTTTGTGGTGGTTCAAGAAGTGAGGGGGGGGGAGGACATGTTCATATCAGAATGGTGATATGAAAGAACAGTACAACACACCAGATAAGTTATTAATTCTAATAGGGGTGTAACTGAAGATTTATTGAACAGTCTAGGAGTTTGAGGAGCTTTACCCAAAGGCACTGTATAACATGTGATGTCCTGTTACATATTGATGATCACCAAATCTCATAACAACATGGATGAATGAGTTCATAAATCGCAACCTACTCTGTATCATGGCTTCCATTCATGTCCATCTTCAGATCAGATCCAAGGCTTTTCAAGGATGACGAGGATATCCGTTTCAGCAAACACTTCATCTCGCTGCAAATGTGCCACAGATCCGTTCAGCCAGCCTAGAGAGGCTCTTGAGAGACTGACTGACCTGCGCTTCCTGAGCATTGACTTCCTGAACACCTTCCTCCTGACCTACCGGCTCATCATGACTGGAGGACCATCGTTGATACCCTCATGACAGTCTACAAGAACCCTGACATTGTTGAGCGTCAGTTGAAGTAAGTTATGCTTGTTGACACAATCAACCTTGCCTGCTAAAGCAGACGATATGAGTAAGCCATTCCTGAAAATAGAGGGAACTATGGGTCTTTGGTATATACCATGGTCGTATACCGTGGTCGAATATTACCAGTCGTTCCGCAGGACTTCGTTTGACAAATCCCCAATAATTGGAATTCTGCCTATTACGATTCAGGTGACGTCGATGCCAATCATCAGTAGAAACACGGTCGTTCGTATGGGGGGGGGGGAGGGGGCAAACCCTGAATAGATTCTGCGAAAATACGCCCCACACTTTGGTCATGAATATTTACAGAAGACTTCCAATAAGTTCAATAACCTTTTACAAAAAAATTAACCGAAAAATGAGAATTTATTGAAAAATGAGGCATTTGAAGCCTAAAATGAACTGAGCCAATGTTTTAGCTATGCGCAGGCATATTGCGGCTTGTTTCGTATGCGGGATGATATATTCACAAGAAATAATGAATCCTTCAAAATGGGAATTGAAAAAATAAATATGGAGGTTGTCTAAACAATTCCAGATCAGATCGATTGAGTAATTTCCCAGCAGGCATGGCCATTTCCCGTAATTGAGTAGAAGAGAGAGTGTTTGATTGCGCAATCAACGTAGATGTCTTGCTACTAGTCCGGCCCATAATTCAGTTCGACAGCGAGCGGAACGAAGTCCGCACTAGGCGTTTGTTTCGCAAAACCGATTGGTTAAAGTGACATCCTGTACATATGAGTGAATGGGGTGGATACAAGGTGGACAAAGTCAAACGCATGTTCCAACAGGATACCACTAACCTGTCTGTCTATCTATCTGTCTGTCTGTCTGTTTGTCTGTCTGGCTTGTCTGTTTTGTCCGTCTGTCTGACTGCCTGCCTGCCTATCTTTCTATCTTTCTACCTCTCTACCATTCTACTTATCTACAATTCCACCTATCTACCTACAGATAAGGTTAAATGACCATTGAACTTGCTCAGTGTCATTATGGTCTAGTGGTACATATTGGGTGTTCAAAATTTCAGGTCAACGGTCATTATATGGGAACATTAACTGTTATGTAAAAAGCTGCAATGATCTGTGATGTCAAGTTAAAGAAGGCCTAATGAGCTGTTATGAGAAGAAATCTGTGAAATGTCTTCTTCCGCCACAGATGAGGTTGGGTTACTATGATACTTGGTCAGACAGTGGTAATATGAACTAGGGGTATGCTTAGTTTTTCAAAAATGTTAACCAAGTTGGGCTATCATGTTCATTCACAGGTGGGGCATCCTTGATCGCAACAAATTCTTTAGAGTCATTCTCTCCAATGGAGAGCATTACATGTTCTTAAAATTACAATTCATTGGGTAATAGATGGCCAATGCATAGCTGCAACGCATGGTCCATGTGTTTTGTCCTGGAAAGTGAGGTCAGTAATCATCTAGGAGATCTTCTTGCCCATAGGGTAATTTGGGTGAATGCTCCTGCAGATTACCTTGGACGGTCATGACATCTGGTGATTGTCATCAGTGACCAATGGTACTTTATGCGGTGGTTGGGTGTTCAAGAATTTGAAGTCGGTGGTCATCTAGGTGTCATTCTGAGTCATATCAAGGTAATTTTGCAATCTGCAATGGTGCTCTATGTTACCCTCCAGGCAGTGGTAGAATACCAAACATGTTGATTGTCAGTTTGAAATGATTATTGACCACATCAGGTATTGCCAGAACCCTATTCTTGTCCTGTCATATATTTCATTTGACGGGGGAGAATGTGACATGTGTGTGGTATGCTGAGTGTTGATGAGAGATATAACTTTAAACTTGAAGAACAACTCAAAGAACTCATTTTTATCCGTCCTTAGAATATGGCCATGACGAATTAATGTTTCTCTTGTTCCCGACTCACAGTGTTGCCATTCCCCATCCTCCGCCAAGCCCCTACCTGCAGAGGAGTGATGGCAGCACACCCCCGGCAGCCCCCGTCGTTTCTCCTCTGGGGCGGCCCTCTCTCGGCCCTCAGGTTCCCCCATCAGGATATCGCCCATCGCCGAGACCTCTACAGACGCTACCACCTGCAGCGATTCAGAGGCGGAGCATTCTCCACGATCCCTTCGGAGCCATCGTAAAGGTAATTTGCTGATGAATACGAACAGCACTCCATTACCTAAAGCCTTGTTGATAAAAGCTTGTACATGTCAATAAGGTTTTTAGGTTGGTGTGATGATGAGAGTGTGAGGCCTTGCATGCTTGATGAGGCCAGATCTAACCCTGATGTCTGTCCCAGATGTACTCCCACTGGTTTGTTCCCAGATCTAATTCTGTTGGTTTGATCCCAAATTTATTCACCTTGGTTTGATATCAGATCTAACCCCACTGGTTGATCCCACTACACACTATGCAAATCTGTTGAGATATGGAGATCACATGTCACTACACACCATGCCAATCTGATGAGATCTGTTGTGAGTTGCAGTAATTTCCTTTCTATTTCAGCCTCAGATAGCCAGTTAGGGGGTCGTTTCCCCCTGACTCACCCTCCCTAACCGGGACCAGTACACCCCCCACCAGCCCCTACCAGCTTAGCAGCGACCACCTGTCCCCCAAGCTGCACCTCAGCCGGTCTGACTCAAACATTGCAGCCTTGTCAGGGGACAGCAAAGACTCGGGTGAGTAATTAACTACAGGATTCATGGAATTGTGGTTCGCTGATTGAGTGGGTACGTTCATGTCAGTTATTAAATTGGTAATTTGCTAGACTCATGTAAATTGTTATTGAAGCATGGTAACAAGATATCTCACAAACCTTATGAGATGGTTGAATTCCATATATAATGTTTTAATAGTGGGGGGGGGGGGAAGGGGGGACGGCATGATCCTCTGTGATACAAAGGCAATGTAAAACATGTACTTTTAAAAATCCTTATACAAACAAACGTTACATGGGATCTGAATAAAAGTTTACAACATGATGTATACATTTCCGGTGAACTTGCAAAAACTTTCACCGGAAAGTACCAGATTTTCCAGGTTTCACATTACCAGCCTTGGCCAGTTGGTGAGCGACATAAATTTGCGGAGTCCCTAGTTATAAAATTTATTAAGTTGACCTTGTGTGGTTGCTGTGTGTGTACACTGAGCACGGGGCCCCAATTGTGTAACAATGAATCAGTCTATTTAACCCCATGCTCATCCCAAACTTTATCATGACTTCGGCTTTGTCAACTCCTTGTGGATTATTTTATGGGCACTGAGCTGTCAGCCTGGCGAATAATTAATTTTATTGCCCCCAGGATCATGGGGGGTGAGGCCTGCCCTGCGATTGGAACTCACCGAACATAATAATAATAATAATGACTGGTGCTTATATAGCGCTTATTCACAGGCACTTTACAAAGATAGAAAACAACAAGCTAGTGAAAGTAACTTACAAACATATGGGTTTTAAGTATTCTACAAAATATCTGTAAAGATGAGAAATCCCTAATGTGCTGTGAAATATTATTCCACACCTGTGGGGCACTAACAGAAAAAGCTTGATCCCCAATTCTCTTATGTGAGACTTTCTTCACTAGAAGAGATTGATCACTTGCGATCTTCTACTCCGTATTGAAACTGTTGACAAGATTTCAAAGAATAATCTCAATCAATTTCGAAGTGATTACCTAATTCCATCTTTCTGTTATGATGGTGCAAAATGCAACATTTACTATTTAGAGTCCTTGGGTGGCCTTTGCGTCGTTCTCCTGTGATGTAATAGATTCCTAAAATTCCTCAAAAGTGAAATTTAAATGTTTCCCCAACAAGGAAGCATGAGAAAACTTCCAAATTTGGGGTGTGAGGTTTTGATATTTCCTCCTTGCACCTGTACTGGTTCAAAGGAAATCTGTAACATGACTTTTGGCCTTTAAAACTCTGAACTGGCGTATTGGGCGGGAGACATTCCAGTCAATGCATTGTCAAACATTTATAAGGCTCACTCATCACAACTTCTTCCCCCAGTGCCCGAGCCAAGCTCTGCACCAATCAACAACAACATCTTCAGTTTGGGAGTTCCCCGCCTAAGACCACTACCACTGCTTCTGCGGGCGTGGTCGTGACTTCGTCCCGCATGTCAACGAGGCGTGCGAGCTGCTCTACTGCAGCGGTGGCCTTCGCTGCAGCCACTGCTGGTGCTAGCAACATTGAGGACTCTCCTGACGCCAAGATGAGACCAACACGTGGGAGGAGGAAATTTGTGAGGGGCCGTAAGTGACCCTTTTTTTTTTTTTTTCGCTTTTTTTCAGCCCCATTAGAATGACTTGTGCTGTGGAAGTTGTGTGATAGCATGATTGGTGCACTGATGAAAAAGGTTTGGCAGGCAACCTCAACTGTAGAAGTTACTGGATACTTACCTAAGCTTTTACTATTTGCCCGACCTTTTTTGTCTGCCTGAACTTTGTTCACACTGTGGTGTGTGTGTGTGTGTATGTGCAGTGATATCTTCTGAACCGTGAATTTCTCCGAGCTTGAATTTTGTGTGGAGGTGTATGTCCGGTCTTGTTGTGTATGTCTTCTATTTGTTCAATTTGCATATTAATGGAAAAAAAGTCTCAAAACCTCTGTGCAAGATATCTCAAGATCGGTAGATGCCTCAATGATGCAATTTCATATATGACAACTATAAAGGGTATACTGATTTAATTTTTCAGCATATTATTCGCTATTTAAGTGGACTAATCTGCATAATTTTGGAAAAGTTGGCTGAATTCCCCCCCCCCCAAAAAAAATGATGTAGTCTTTGATTTGGTCCGAATTTGATGTGTTCAGGGAGCCAAGTAAGGCTCATTAAGTAACCCTGGTTGTGTTGATCGTGGATGAGCCCCAACGATTACTCGCCTCCTCTTCTCGACTAGTGCTCATATAATATCAAGTTCCTGGACACTATTTTACGTCCCCTCCGAATGAGGAATCAGTGGAATTCAGCATCCAACCACTCTCACAGAAGCTGGAGGAGTTGAAAGTGTGAATTCGTCCCTCCAGCTTCCGAGAAAGTGGTCAGATCACTGATCGGCCTTTTGGAGGGGATGATAAATTAGTCTTGGTACAGGTTGGGAATAGTAACACCGCAGCTTTGATATCTTCTTAGCACGATATAGTTGAGTATCAGAATGGCCAGGGTTTCTTGATGAGCCTGAGAAAACAAAACAAAATAAATAATTGGATATCTGTACTTAAAATAACTCAGTTGCCCTCCCCCCTCCTTCATCCTCATTTGAGAGAGGGTGGTGGAAGGTGACTGGGGAGGTAGGCCCAGATGTTCAATATCCCTTAGTGCTGGAGAGTTCTGTAGGCCAAGAAAATTTTGGGAACAGGTTGCCTAGAAAAATTTGCATTGTGCTTGTACCTGTCCAGTTAATATCAACATGGATGGCAGATTTAAAAATATGAATATGATCGCCATAGCTTCAGTGAAGGTGAGAGACATTTTTAAAGAGATTTTTTGGAGTGGAGGTAAATAATATATAATGATTTCATGCCCACCTATCTCAAAGTTGGGTCAAGGGTTGTGAGGTTTTCCACAGCGAACATCAGTGATATGGGCTCTGTGTGCAATGTGGAAGTATACAAGCTAACTGTTTAGCTATCTAATAAACCTATTAGTTGGCATGTTGGTTTAAGAGTTTGTACGAGCAAATCTTGTGTGTTTCTTTGCTCTGTGTGCCAATGTGTGAAAAATTAGTATCGTCTAATAACGGACACTGAGGAAGTAGAGGAACCAGAAATAAGTGGAACTTTTCTAGTCTGGCACCTTCGTAAATAGAGCATAAAACTAACAGAAAGTAAATGGTGTGATTTTAAAGGAGGGGGCGGGGGAAAGGAGTTAGTTATAACATTTAGCATGAGTTGCTTGGTTCAAGTCGTGGTATTAGTGTATTGTTCCAGCAAATGATTTTCAAGTTTTTTCTTGAACAAACTGGCGAATTTTTTAATGCAAGGGGCAGTGAATTCCCGAAATAAAACCCCACATAGTATTGGGAATGTCCTCGAACGTCGGTAGCTATGGTTGGACGAAGCGGGGAATGGTCGATTGCGAGTTTATAATCATTTATCTAGAATTTGTATCATAAAAACCACTAATGAAACAGGCAACATGCCGTGGTGAAATTTATATAGAAACATTCCAAGTTGGTGATTGTACAAATCGGTGATTGTATAAGTTGGTGATTGTATAATCCGATCATTACATGTATACCATCTTTGGCTATTTAATGACCTAATAATGTGCAGATATGATTGTTTCTCCACAAGCGCTGTTTGCTGTTCTGACTCACTATGCACTGCGCTTCTTGAAAAATGCAATCCCCCACTATCATGTATTCTGAGTGTAACGCTGTAAATTACCCCCCACCCCTATTATTCTACCCCTCTCTATCTAATAACCCTCTTTATCTATATATTTCCAGTATTTGCGGATCATTACACCCTACCCCCTCCCCTCTCTTCACTAACTGCTGCTGCTAACCTTTTATACCCAGGGGCAAGCTCCAGAGTAGTCTCAGCAAGGGTGTGATTAGCTCTGCTGCCACCGTCCGTTCATCAATGTCATACGACACTGGGTCTCAAAGTTTGCACAGGTTTGCAGATTTTTTTGTTTTGCTCACTTCCTATAACGGTACCAAGAAGTTGACATCCTGTTTCACCCCTTGTTATCAATTCTAGCATCAATAAAAACAAATTTGAGGGAAAGCAAAGTACTTGAACTCATTTTAATTTGGCGAGCAGTTTAAAATGTCTGTTTGTCTTACTACACTACCATTACCTACATCACACTCACAAGTTGGTTTAGGCCAAATTTTGTCATTTACCTACGGGTGAGGCCCAAAAGTCAACTGAGGTTATTAAGGTCATTTGGCAATTCCGTAGTTGAAAGTTGAATGAATTGCGAATTATGGGATTCGTATTCATTTCACCGTGAGTTGGGGATTATTGTTAAAGGTCATACCAGACTCAATACACTAGTCTCATCTCCATTGTTTGATTCCTTGCAGGAGGTAAAAATATGTACTTGTGCATGTGTGAGTGTGTATGTGTGTGTGTGTGTGATGTGAGATATCCTCTGTGAACCGTTAAGTGAAGCTGTAAGGGCTATATGCTACCATACTCGGTGGTTGAGAACCACCACACCAGCATTTACTTTGCTGCTGATCTATTACATTCATGAATGTTAGGGTTTAGAAAATCAAAATCATAACATGCCACATCATTAACAACCTTTATTGGTTTCACTTTGCATCAAACAATTTTTGGTGACATTGTGGGTAACACTAACAAATACTTTGCATCATTTAAGGTTGGTCTTCATTTATATCTGAAGGAGTCATGTGCTTGAACTCGTTGTGTCCAATTGTGAAGCGGATACAAACCTAGATGCAAATTCATAATATGCCAATATCCCTACTAGTTGGTCTTATTTTCATCAACTTTTTTTGTCCGACATGAGTGCCAACAATCACTGTGGTATTTATTGTATCAATTGCAATATTTCAGGAAGCTTAACAGAATGTTTGTGTGGGGAAGCTTGCCCCATGTACATACACAACATGAGAATCACAGTAACGAACATGATGGTCACCCAGATAAGCTGTTTCATTTTAAGTGAATCTCACTAAGCCATATCTGTATACTGCATCTGCATGTCATCCTGGATCTTATTATATCTCTTTGTGAACTGGCTCCATACCATCACTAGTATATTATCCAACGTCCCCGTTCCTCTTGAATTTCTTAACCTCTGACTTCGAGAGCAACCTTGAGCTCCGGACATATCGTTTAAGGACTTCTTGGAGGAGATCGTTGGCAACCCGAACCTCCTCCCCTCAGAGCACAAGGGCACTGATTATTTTAAGGTACTGAAGTCTGATGATCTGATGCATTCTGGCCTGTTGGATGTTACCATAGGAAAGAATTAAATTTTGTTGACTATCATTGACTGTTTAGATATTGACTCTAAACATTGATGACTGTTACTAGATATTTCCCCTGGCCACCAGTGACTCTTACTAGATATTACCGCTGACTATCAGTGAATGTTACTAGATATTACCCCCGACCCCATCTATTCAGTGACTGTTACTAGATATTACCCCCGACCCCATCTATTCAGTGAATGTTACTAGATATTACCCCCGACCCCATCTATTCAGTGACTGTTACTAGATATTACCCCCGACCCCATCTATTCAGTGACTGTTACTAGATATTACCCCTGACCCCATCTATTCAGTGACTGTTACTAGATATTACCCCCGACCCCATCTATTCAGTGAATGTTACTAGATATTACCCCTGACCCCATCTATTCAGTGAATGTTACTAGATATTACCCCTGACCCCATCTATTCAGTGACTGTTACTAGATATTACCCCTGACCCCATCTGTTCAGTGACTGTTACTAGATATTACCCCTGACCCCATCTATTCAGTGACTGTTACTAGATATTACCCCCGACCCCATCTATTCAGTGACTGTTACTAGATATTACCCCCGACCCCATCTATTCAGTGACTGTTACTAGATATTTCCCCTGGCCACCAGTGAATGTTACTAGATATTACCCCTGACCCCTTCTTTTATTCAGTGACTGTTACTGGATATACCCCTGACTATCAGTGACTGTTACTAGATGTTTACCCCATGCCCCCAGTGTTATTAGATAATGACTCTATCAGTGGCTGTTACTAAATATTACCCTTTTTGTTGTTATTGTTATGTTATGTAACACAGATAATAAATGTTTAAATTTCTATTCAACACAGCTGTGCTTGGTTGGACAGAATGTTCAACCTTTCAGCTCATGAAATATTATGTGAACTATCTAACATTTATTACATTTGTAATAATGGACTCAGTCATGTCAGGCCATTCAAAATACCTATTGCCATCTCGCATTGGGCTTTGGTAAAACAAGAAATGAGTAGGGAGAGAATCCAGTGTTCCCGAACTTCATCACAATTTGAATCTTTCCTCTTCCAGGCAACTCCGGCAGAGCACTTCACGTGCTCTGAAGGGTGAGGCTGTAGCTGAATGGAGCTAGCATCGATGGAGCCGCCTGCTGAAGACGTCGTTCGCCGTACTACCTGCCCTGGAGTTAGCTGAACAACTAACCTACATAGAGCAACAAGTTCTGATGCTATACCATTCTGGTAAGGTCAACTCGACCCATCATTATATCGAGGCAGCCAATCGAGGCAGACAATTCTCAACTGTCAATAATATATTTGAGAGTTGAATTGTGTTTGTAAAGACTTACCCCCCAGGAATGAACAGTCATGACTCAAAATTTGGCCAAGTCCATTATTCAGTTGAATTTTGAGTCGGGATTGTTTATGCCACATTAGAAGTAACAAAAGTTGCAGTTCATTTGTATCCCTGGAATTTAAGAACATGTATATCTCAGAGCAGATTCTTCATGCGTGTAAAATTAATCTAAGTAATGAAGCTCTTTTTTGCTAAAAAAAAAAATAGGTACTCACTCAATTGTTCAAGTATATTATTTGAATTTTTTCTAGATATCTTCCTCCTAGATTCGGCAAAATCAAGCATAATTTTACCATGACTGTGGTTAAAATCAATGAGGAATACCTTATTTTTAAATGGGAATATCTGTTTTAAGTGATTTTATCATAGTCATCAACCTTCGCTTCGATGTCTGAATAAGTCCACTTCTGTGGTGAGATGGTTGCAGCTATAAAGGAATTGTCTCTGACAGTGCAATCTCCTGTAGTTGCAGAGTCCAGCTGAACGCTTTCAGAGATGGTTTGAGCTAAAACTGATATCCCAATTATGCTCTTTTTCGCAGGGAGGTTTCTGAGCCAGAGTGGAGAAGCAAGACAAAGCTGAGAGGGCCCCACACATTCTAGCCCTTACAAGGAGGTTTTTAATGAGGTATGAACTGTCCATAATTAGTCTTGATGACATAGGAATGATGAGAATAATTCCCTGGGCATGGACTTCTTAGCCAAAAACCACTCCTTATAAGAGCAGGTCTATACGTAGTTCTAGTGAAAAATGATGATGAACTGCATAGATAGAGCCAAGAGTACTATGGTGGGCCTATGGTAAGTATATGGTCCCATTTGTGTCTGTTGCTGGTCTAACAATAATGAGTGGTTGTCCTGAAGTCACTGGATAGTGGCATCTGGAGGTTACACTATCTGAGAGAAGGAACCACCTCCGTTTTTCTGGCTACATTGTGTTTCCAGTCCCGCTGTATTTTAGTGAGGGGTGGATGCGCACCGTTGGGCTGGGACAGAGACTGGAGTAGCTCCGCGGGTATCCTCGGGAGTGGTTGCTCACCAGGAGGAGCTCAGATGATTGGAAAGCAGTGGATGGATGGGCTAGGTGCCTCCCAGGCAAGTGCGCCCATGAGTGAGTGCTGAGTGGGTGAATGAGTGAAGGCTTGGAAGCAAAATCCTCAATTGCAAATGTCTCATCAACTGGGGTCAGCATGTTCTAAATCTGTTAAGGCTAGTAATCAATGCTTTTGCTTTGAGAATCACATAATGCAGGAGCAGCCATGAACAATTATTTTCTTTGCTCTTTATTCATGTATTCAAAACCAATAAATGTCTATTTGGAGGAATACATAGAGGTGACGAAGATAACTCCTTTCGCAGGTCAGTAAGCTTGTAGCCTCAGAGATCTTACGACAGAGAACGTCAGCAGCTAGGGCAACTGCCATCGAGAAGTGGCTGCTGTGGCTGATATCTGCAGGTGTATGCACAACTACACCACTGTAGCTGGAGATAACCTCTGCTCTCATGAACAGCTCTGTGTACAGGCTAAAGAGGGTCTGGGATAAAGTCCTCTAAGACGGTAGGTTTTTGGTTTGCCTAAGGTTAGATAAGGTTATGTATATCGTTGGATTTTTAACTTATATGATTAATAATTGTTTGAAGACATGCACAGCACCTTGGAAAAAGTACTCGTCGTACTAGCAGAAAATTTTGATAGAATCAGTTATAAAAAAAATGTGGTAAACCCATGGAGCTATTATATTAACTAGAGGGGTAATGGCAAGCGAATGCATTTGACTATTTGAAGAGCAAAAATGCGAGAAGAATCAGGCTAACAAATGTCCCCCATGCAACAAGCCTGATTGGGTATTCACCTACCCCCCCCCCCCCCCCCCTCCCACCCAACAAACATGATAGTATTCCTGTCTGGGCGAGAGAGGTTTGGGTTTAACACCTGTCCCCCATGCAACGAACATGATTGGGTATTCCCACTATTCCGACCATTGAACTACCTCCTCTAACAACTGGGAGACCCGTAAAAGCATAAACTTTACCACTGCAAAAAGCTCACATGCACAAAGGTTTTGCATAATCTGACATCTGGTGATGACCTAAAAATTAATTACTTCGCTTTCGTCATGATCAAATGTAGTTCAACATTGTCCAGTTGGTTGAAATCTGACAGATTTGAGAAAGCAAAATGAATGTGCAAATTTGAACTTTGATGACCCCGAACTGACCTTCACTCCAGTTGTGACCAAGTGCTTACCACGTCCACCAGTTTCCTGGATTCCCCAACTAGATGACGCGGCCACCTCGGTCGAGAATGGATTACCCTTGAAGATCCTGCTGTGCTCATTCTGACCTTTGATAAGTTCAAAGTTAGTGCAGTCATAACCTTTCCTGGGAGCTTATTCCAAGTTTTCCAAACACGCTTGTGCTTCCTAATCTCCAGTCTTACTGATGTTGGCCTGGTTTACATGCTGTATCCTCTTGTAGTAGTATTCCTTACAAACTCAATACTGTCTTCCAAATTTGAATACAAACTCAATACTGTCTTCCAAATTTGATTACAAACTCAATACTGTCTTCCAAATTTGAATACAAACTCAATGCTTGTCTTCCTAATTCTGTCTGCCATTTACCAGTTGGTCCATGTTATCAGAGCACAGTTTTGTAGAGTCAGACAGGGTTGGAGAACTTGTTCTAGATGACCTTGAAATGACCTCCCATCTCGGTCGCAAATGAAAAGTAGTTTTTCTCTCGTCAGGTTTCATGGGAATCTAAATTATGCCGATTAACTGGCTCCGACCACATGGCAAAGCCCAAACCCTATATCTCACACAGGCATTCTGTCACATTAAGCAGTCACATGTACCAGGCTCCAGATTAACTGGGCAATCCATTGAAAATTCACTGCTTTGTCAGTGGGTACACACCCAAAAACCATAATATCACTCGCGTAAGTCATGTCATAGGATATTAATTACAAAGCAATTGCAGAGTTGGTGAATTCTGTCAGAGGATCTAATGCACGCAAGACAACATCCCTATACACCACACCACACCACAGCCTAGACATTCAACAGTATCATTGGGAGCTGATATCTGGTGGTTCTTTTATAGTAGTACTTTTCCACTGTGAAAACATCTCAAAAAAGCGCTTTACAGATATTACCCCTGATCATCAGCGTGCAGAAAATCTCACAGAGTCCATAATGGGGTTTCTAACTCGCAATAAATTTGTTCGCAGTCCGAGACTGAGCTAATTCAATTCCTCTTCTAAAGGTTTGTTGGAGGATACGCTATTGGAATATTGATGTGCGGGTCATCATTTTTTTTTTCTTCTGCAGACAAGAGTCACCTTGGAGAAGTTACAGCTATAGTGTCTTCTGATGGGCGATTCAAGAATATGAGAGAAGCATTGCATAAGTAAGTTGAAGCCAAGAAGTATGGTTACCATCTCATGTTTGTCATACTTGGATGTGAAATATCATGATGCATTGTTCAGGTACTTTTTATGTCTCACTGTAGTTTTTATTTTATTTGAGGTTCAGGAAACTAAGTCCAGCTCATCACGGAATCCTGGCCGTATCGATCGTGAATGAGCACCGACGATAACATGCCTTCTCTTCTTGATTAGTGCTCAGATGATATTGAGGCAGGGGGTTTAACGATTCCCAACCTGACCCTGGGACTGCTGTTCATTTCCCTTTCCTAAAGATTAACCGTTAACCCAGGTCCCGACCACTTTCTCAGAATATGGAGGAGCGGGAGGTTCATTCCCAACTAACTGCTCACAGCTGACCAACGAGACCCAAATAGCCCTAAACAACACTAAAAATCCATGTACAATGCTCTGCATTACAGCGGAACTCGTCCATCGCAATTGCATTACAAGCCCAACGTTGGTGACTGCTTTAATTCAAACCTTGAATGTTTGCTTTCTAAGCGTCACCGATGCCACTCTGCCACGATCAGGGTGCTGAAACTGCAAGCATATACTAAATTACCACTACAGCAATGATCAATCAACTGCACTAAATACTTAGGAATACTTAGGAACACACTCATTCCCTCACTCATAGGAACACACTCACTCCCTAACTCATAGGAACACACTCATTCCCTCACTCATAGGAACACACTCATTCCCTCACTCATAGGAACACACTCACTCCCTAACTCATAGGAACACACTCATTCCCTCACTCATAGGAACACACTCATTCCCTCACTCATAGGAACACACTCATTCCCTCACTCATAGGAACACACTCATTCCCTCACTCATAGGAACACACTCACTCCCTAACTCATAGGAACACACTCATTCCCTCACTCATAGGAACACACTCATTCCCTCACTCATAGGAACACACTCATTCCCTCACTCATAGGAACACACTCACTCCCTAACTCATAGGAACACACTCATTCCCTCACTCATAGGAACACACTCATTCCCTCACTCATAGGAACACACTCATTCCCTCACTCATAGGAACACACTCATTCCCTCACTCATAGGAACACACTCATTCCCTCACTCATAGGAACACACTCACTCCCTAACTCATAGGAACACACTCATTCCCTCACTCATAGGAACACACTCATTCCCTCACTCATAGGAACACACTCATTCCCTCACTCATAGGAACACACTCACTCCCTAACTCATAGGAACACACTCATTCCCTCACTCATAGGAACACACTCACTCCCTAACTCATAGGAACACACTCATTCCCTCACTCATAGGAACACACTCATTCCCTCACTCATAGGAACACACTCATTCCCTCACTCATAGGAACACACTCACTCCCTAACTCATAGGAACACACTCACTCCCTAACTCATAGGAACACACTCATTCCCTCACTCATAGGAACACACTCATTCCCTCACTCATAGGAACACACTCACTCCCTAACTCATAGGAACACACTCACTCCCTAACTCATAGGAACACACTCATTCCCTCACTCATAGGAACACACTCATTCCCTCACTCATAGGAACACACTCACTCCCTAACTCATAGGAACACACTCATTCCCTCACTCATAGGAACACACTCATTCCCTCACTCATAGGAACACACTCATTCCCTCACTCATAGGAACACACTCATTCCCTCACTCATAGGAACACACTCATTCCCTCACTCATAGGAACACACTCACTCCCTAACTCATAGGAACACACTCATTCCCTCACTCATAGGAACACACTCATTCCCTCACTCATAGGAACACACTCATTCCCTCACTCATAGGAACACACTCATTCCCTCACTCATAGGAACACACTCATTCCCTCACTCATAGGAACACACTCACTCCCTAACTCATAGGAACACACTCATTCCCTCACTCATAGGAACACACTCACTCCCTAACTCATAGGAACACACTCATTCCCTCACTCATAGGAACACACTCATTCCCTCACTCATAGGAACACACTCATTCCCTCACTCATAGGAACACACTCATTCCCTCACTCATAGGAACACACTCATTCCCTCACTCATAGGAACACACTCATTCCCTCACTCATAGGAACACACTCATTCCCTCACTCATAGGAACACACTCACTCCCTAACTCATAGGAACACACTCACTCCCTAACTCATAGGAACACACTCATTCCCTCACTCATAGGAACACACTCATTCCCTCACTCATAGGAACACACTCATTCCCTCACTCATAGGAACACACTCATTCCCTCACTCATAGGAACACACTCATTCCCTCACTCATAGGAACACACTCATTCCCTCACTCATAGGAACACACTCATTCCCTCACTCATAGGAACACACTCACTCCCTAACTCATAGGAACACACTCACTCCCTAACTCATAGGAACACACTCATTCCCTCACTCATAGGAACACACTCACTCCCTAACTCATAGGAACACACTCATTCCCTCACTCATAGGAACACACTCACTCCCTAACTCATAGGAACACACTCATTCCCTCACTCATAGGAACACACTCACTCCCTAACTCATAGGAACACACTCATTCCCTCACTCATAGGAACACACTCTTTATTGATCTCTGTGTTTTTCACAGATCACAATTTTCAATCATAATCGAGTGTTAATACTGAGTACTCCATACTCTACAAGTTGAGAAAACTGACACAGTGACAGTGTACAAAGAGCCAGCTAATACTGCGTTCTTCATACTCTACAATCACAATTTGTACCACAGACATTGGCGAAACTGATAATAACAGGTGTACTATAGCTTGAAACATACGTGCCATGTATCCTCAGTTTACGTTACCATCATGTGGAGTTCCTTGCTGTTCAGCGAGCTGTGTCAAGTTAATGGAATGTTGCATGGAGTGCTGCTACTGCTAGCCAAGCCAGGCAGCTGCGTGTACGTGTGTACCGTGCGTTGGCGATTTGATCGTTAGTTCACTGGCCGTCGATATCGCTATCCTATCATGTCTAGATTCCGGGTGTTTGGCTATTTTTTTTCTTCGGTCTCAAAAAAGTAAAGTTAATGTAGCTGTTTACAACTAGCTTTCTTCAAGTTCCTTCATAATATTTGTTCCGGCTCAGATACTGATAGCGAATATAATTGAAGACCATATTTTCCGTTCACACAGATTGCTCACGTCATTCAGGAGATACGACATTGTCAACAGAACGCCATACAGCATCGCCCCTAATGGAGTGGTAAGTCGGATTTGGAACCTAGCTGTGTATGATATTCATCAATCAAGTGGATTTCGAGATATTAACACTTTTTGTAACGACCTGAGTGGAACAGATTATATTGTATAGATCATAACAAAGTAAGATCCCTGTGAGCCAATAATTAGATTTACGAGTTCTCAAACTAGTGCACCAATGATGCTGTAGTTCAAACTATACAAATTGTATGGAAAAATTTGTGAACAACCTGAAGGATCACTGCTTAAGACATTAGGACATGATTTCAAATAATGCACATTCTGTAATCGTTCATACCTATTATGCTCATATAGTGACCTTTGGCCCATGATCTTTAAGTGGCCGAGGATGCCAACAGTCAATGAACAATGTGCCAAAGTTTGGTCAACATCTATCAAAGAGTGATCAATTAGGAGCCCCAAAAAAGCAATTGCAGATGGACGGACGGACAAACAGATTGATAGAGTAGAAAGAATAGCATGGCATGGGGATCACATTAAGGTTTGAAAAGAAGGCCGAAAGGCTTAGTGTTTCCTTGATTAATTTCTGATAACATATGTCCAGACATGGGAACAAATGGGAAATAGTGACTACTCATTATGGAAAACATATTTCTCATGAATTCTTGCCAAAATGATTTGGTTCCAGTACTTTTGATAAGGAAACTACACAATGAATTTGAACTTGATCAGACCAAGCAATCTGGACCTGTCGTGTTTACAAAGATTTTCCAACTTTGACTTCTGACCTGATCCAAAATCAGTGGGACTCATGGGGAACACAGGTATCCAGTATGAGTTTCATTCACCTAGGTTGGGTCTAGTTACGTTTACAAGCTAAAATTTGCCAAATTATTAATTTTGCACAAAATTTCTCTTTCTTGACAGGAAATGACTCCTGACCTACACTAAAAACAATGGGGCTTCTGTACACTTGATATGAAAGCTGTACACAACATTTTAACTGAATCAGCTGACTGCACATTCTGAACTTTGCAGGTTTTCAAGGATTTTCAGACTTTCACCTCTGTTGACCTCAGAAGACTTCTGACCTCACCCGAAACAATAGGGATCATGTACACATTATGGGGAACATATCTTCAAAGTATGAGTCAAGGAATCCTGTTTACAGGCTGGAATTGGGTAGAATATCGATTTTTCACAAACTTTTCTACCAAAAAATTACCTCTGATCTTCACTAAAAAACAGAAGGGTTCTTGTGCTCCCCATAAGAAAAGCTACACACCAAAGTTCAGCTTGATCAGAGTGGGAGTGGAGTGTTGTGAGATATCATAATTACAAGGTTTTCAGACTTTGTCCAAAAATGACCTCTGACCAAAACAATAGGTTCAGTAGGAACCCTAATCATTCATACAGGACCATTATGTTTGTATCCAACATTATCTGTAGGAGATAGTGGCCTATTAGGCCCCTTCAATCATCTTTGACATTTACCTTGACGAGTCAAAGATGTTCCATGGCCCAATAAAAATTATGTTAATTGGTCAATATCTGTAAGGAACAACAATTGAGAGCCCCCAAAACAAGTTAACAGACTGGATAGAGAGATATCGAACTAGATAGATAGATCTACCTATAGATAGATATATGGATAGGATGGATGGATGTTCTGAGCAGCAATGATCAGGGACAGGATAAAAACTGGTAAACTCTCTTTTGTCTCTCTTCCAATTTTTTCAGGTGATCCAGCTAACCTGACAGACTATCCCTGCTTATGGACGACGATGAAATGTATGCGCTCTCCCTAGAACTGGAGCACGCAAGTCCCATGGCAGTGTTCTGGCTGATCAAGATTGAGAGCCCTCTATCAGATGGAAGTTCAAAGCGGCTTATAGTGAGCCTACTTACGATGAAGATATAGGTAGTTAGGGTATTGCCAAGAGATGGAATTGTGTGGTGTACTGGTGAGGTCGAGGTTAATGCGGATTCGAGGTCCATGGATGCAATTTCAAGATGTATATTCACAAAACATTGTCATTTACATGAAAATGGTGTCATATTTCTTGTACTTTTTGTATCCTTCTGGTTAGAACTAGAACTGGGTGGCCAAATGTTGGATTTAGGTAGCCCAGGGATATAGTGTGAGCATCAGAATTGGGCTGGAAGAAATGAGGCAGATTTTGAACAAAATCATGACATGTGTTGGGAAGATGGTTACAACAAGCAGAAAAAGGTGAAATATTTTTTTGAAGAGATATCTGACAGTGGAACTGTCAGACTGCTGATTGAGCGTCTATGGCACTGAGATATACATTGCAAGCACTAGAAATAAGCTGTAACAATCAGAGCAGATCGATGGCAAAGTTGACTAAAGCAGATCGATGGCAAAGTTGACTAAAATGACCTGACATGCAACTTCATCTTGTATGCAGTCATTATGGTTATAAGGGTGTATTTAGTATATTGGATAATATTGGTATTGTGTTAGAATGAAATGGTCAGGATTATTAAAAATTGAGCGAAAAAGGGTGAGGCACTAAAGTTTGTTAGAGATTCCGGCAGTGAGATGGGTCATCGTGCTGGGCGAAGTAATGGTATAAATGATGATCCAATTTGGCAATTTGCTGAATGATTGATAACAGTTGGGAAGGACGTTCTGTGCAAACGTGGATGGCCTCATGCGTTGGTAACAAACAATCCTTGATTCGATTGTAGAAAAGTATGTGGCAAAGTATCTGAGCAACCCACTGTATTTCTGCATGGAACAACTGTTAGTGACAATCGGGAGCAATTTTTTTTTTCTTGGTGCAAACTTGGATGAGCAGGGGTATGTTATTGGACTTGATCAATTATTTGCAGAAATGCTAATGACAGTAATTGTCAAACATATTCCCCACTGGCTTTGGTGTGCAGTGTTTGTTGGTGAGGGTGATCAGTAGACTGATGTACAACTGCAGGGTTATGCTGGAAAGTGGCAGTTGGGATGGTATGTGATCTATGGTCATGAACAGGAAAAAATTCAGGTTTAAATGGGTTGGGCACACTGATTGGAGTAGATGTAAAATGGGAGATCATTTGCAAGTAATGACTGCTTGTGACTGTATGGAAGGTGAAGACGAGCTCTGTAAAAGTAGGCAAAGTGGTATTTGGAAAACAAAAAATCAATTCAGAGTGAATGGCAAAAAAGTAAATAGGAGTAACTGACGAACTATGCCATTGATAAATCTCATAGTTGAGTGAGTCCATTGAACCTACCCATAGGCAGGTGTTGAGGTGTGTTTGGCATCCGAAAAGATCATCTAAATACTAGACATGCATCTCTTAATATTGGACCCACCTCTGGGACTTTGAAATCATTTAAACCTCTATCATGGCATATGTAGCTCTCATGCATCACTTTACATAAAATCTGACCAACTTCGAAAATTGCATGATTTATGCTTGGAGATTACCAGGAGTTTTGCTTGAATCTTACAACTTCGAAAAAAAAACTGAGTCATTGACACGCCAATTCGACCCATCAGAGATCCAAGAGCACTGTTGAACAATTTGTTCCTCAACTACTTACCTGAGGTACGCATCGTAACCTCCTGTTTCTCTATTTGTTGCAGGACATAATGGTTTCACTTGGGAGGAGCACAATACAAACTTTACCAAATTAATAGGACAAAAGGGCTGTAAAATAGCATGAATAATAATGACAATAGTTTTCACTTCTATGTGAAGTTTGTTGCGAATGTACTTATACCTATTTAGTTACGTACCACAATAAGTTTAGCGAAATGTTTTCCTTGGTGACATATCATTGCTTCTCTCGTCCAAGGCTGATAATTTTTTGCATCGTTTTTGGGGGGGGGTCCTTGGTGCTGGTAGGGGTTGTAAAGGGATACACTTGGTTATGTGGGTTTGTAATCTCCAATGTTATTTGAATAACCACCTCCAATTATAGCATTTGTAAATACCCTCTTGAATTGCTCAGTGGCGCCTACAGGAAGTTTGAAGTTCCAAATTTTGTTGCTGATGCAGGTTTACTGGACTATGGTTTAATGCAGTGGCGGCTGTCCAAGATCCTGACTGCAGACCTTGCCCTACCTTTTTGACCAACAACAGCTGAATAAATATATAGGCTATCGCACAGCGTGATCTGATGGAGAGGGGGGGGGGGGGGGTTCAGCAATTCCCCTAAATTGGAGTGATATGAGCATTTCATATAAATGTAAACCATCATTTCAACTTGTTGGGTTCATAGAAGGGAAAACTCCATGAACTGCTTTCCTGTAAATGTTAGTACTTTCCACTGTATTTTTCTCCGCAAAATATTGAGTCTTGAACACCAACTGGACTGGAACCGCTTGGTGAAATGAACTGATCACCAACATAGTGACCATACCTCTTTGTGTAACTTGCTAGCCTGGGAGATCTTGATCACTTCATAAATGAACTATGAGTACGAAAGTATAGAACTATGGGATGCAACTTGGGGATTGTACATAGCTTAGACCACGAGTATGTAGGTTTATACTGGAATACCTCGCGAGTTGAGGACTAGGCAATTCTCGCCAAAATTGTCAGACCAAAACCGCACATTCACCTCTGCATGTATTTGGAACTGGACTGCTCCAATTTATTTGAGGCTACGTAATCAAGCACCCCCCCCCCCCCCACCATTTCAGAGTTGGAGAAATGTTCTTAGGATGGAATACCCCTGAATAAAATAAACAATGACACATTTGATACGGGGACATGGGGGAGGGGATTTCGATACATGCAGTATTGTTTCCAACTAAATTTTGCCAGTGAGTGTAGCACAGCCTACTCGTGGTCCTGAACCACATTGTTGCTCTCTTAATAGTTTGGTCAGCAAGATAGTAACATGAATTGTTAATGACCTAAGATTAATAGTCACAATCTCCTGCATTGTCAGATAAGCAGATACAGAGTTGTTTAATGGAGTGATATGGTATCTCTCCATTACACTGACGATTTGCATATTACAGAGTCAATTACCAAAATAGAATAGCCCTCTGTAACTGGGCATAGCCATTACACTGCCATTACAAAGTTAAGAGCCGAGCGTCCTTTATGCGAGTCAAGTGGGGAGCACTGCTGTGTGGTGAGAATCAGGTTGACCATTATTAGTTAGTGATCAAGGCATGCCTCACAGCCTTATCTCCAATAACCTTAGTTTCTAAGACAGTGGAGGTTTAATCAGTTACATTCCTACGGTTGATGAGGATATTCACTCCTAACCTGTAGTTACTGATTTGTCCAAACCAGCAGTCTTTGCTGCCTCAATACAAAATTTTAATAAAATAAACCTACCATGAACCCTCACGTGATATAAATAACTCTGGTCTCTGAATATCGCCACGGTGGGATAAGCAGTGGAGTGCCTTGCCCCAGGACACACGGAAAAGTGGATTATTCTGTGACCTCTCAACAACCATTGTGGAACTGTTCTGTTTGGAACCAGCCCACTTCACTATTTGTGTCCAATAATTTAACTAAACAATGTAGGCGTACTTTTTACGTCATTTATCGCTTGTTTTTGTGCATTATGACGTTCAAAACCAGTCGTGAAACTTGTTCTGTTTTAACCGCCTAATTGCATTGCGATATATTATATTGTATATTCATATTCACGGCACAATGTAGGCATACCTATAGGTCAACTGTACAGCAATCATTGTGTTTTTGTGTGTGTGACATATTTTCAAGAACCGAACAAAACCGTTCTTGGAAATGCTCTGTTTAAAACCGCCTAATTGCACTGCCATAATTACATTGGGACCTATCATTATGAAAGAATGTTGGTCGTACCTATATGTCAACTCTACAGCATTTATCATTTGTTTGTGGCAGTGTGCGTATTCTGTGACCGATCAAAACCCTCCTCGGAACTGTTCTGTTTGGACCTGCCTAATTGCACTGCAAATAATATCTTAGTGTACTATAATTTATTGGAAAAATGTTGGCGTACCTATATGGTCCAACTGTAGCAGCATTATTTGTTTTTTGTGCAGTGTGACATATTCTTTGACCGCTCAAAACCAATCCTGGAATTGTTCCGTTTAAAAAACCGCCTTTGCACTGCAATATGATGTATTGTGTACTACAATTCTCTGCACAAATGTGGCAAACTGCAAGTCCCTGTACAGCAGTCATTCATTTTTTTTGCAGTGTTACATATTCTGTTGACCGCTCAAATCCCAGCTCTGAACTGTTCTAATAAACCGCCTATCACTGCAATATAATACATTGTTTGAGGCCTACATATTTACTGAGAAAAATAGAGGCGTACCTATATGTCACCTGTATTATATATGGCATTTATCTTTGTTTCAGTTGTCCTAGACATTTTTATATATGTGCCTTTGTACTACTGACGCAGATGAAATGATATTTGGAGGCACCCTAGACGTACAGGGTTATTTATATATATACCTTGATCATATAATATAACTCTGCATAGATGGTTCTGTTTTTTTAATTCGTAATATTCTTGCATCTAACCACTTCCACACCTAACTTCTTCATGGAACATTTTTATTGTATAATTTGATTTCTACAAGATTTTATATTTTATCGACACATTTTTATTTAGTACAATGTAAAACAATTATTTTGTATCAAATTATAACAGCTGCATATTACTGGAAGTGCAGAGAGCTTTTCAAAGTTGGTCTTGCATAACAACAGGAGTGATTTTATTAAATTTTTTAGTCATGCTCAAGCACTCCAGTGCTCTTATATTATTATGATTCTTCCCATGTGAAAACTCAGGATAATTATATCATGCCTAACTCCAGCACTCTAACTCAGCCAAATGTCTTATATATCACCACAACGGTTATTAAGAGTCACTAGTGGAGCGTACATCTAATATTCAGTTTTGTCAATTGAGTTTTTGTGCTCGAGCAATACATCATTTTGAGGACGAGCTCTTTTCCGCTCCAACCAGCTATGCTGGTTCAGCCATTGTGATCTGCCATTGTCAGCCTATCCTGTCCATCCATCCATCACTTCATCTTTTAAACTCCTGCTTCTTGGGCTCTTAAGTGCTCCATTCCTTGATGGTGTTGACCAATTTCAATGATAACAAGGCGATCGTCCCCCAGTGTCCATCGCCTGATTGCGCAATTAGTGGTTTTCTTCATCAGTCACCATGCAAACAATTATTCAAGTCAATGACCAATTTTCAAATTCCTAAGACTGATTATTGACTTATTTTCACCCAGGAAGTATAAATTTTGTGGAAATGTGACTAAAATTGCTTAATTATGAAATTGAACAATACTCAACTTCCATTGACCCATTTTCATTCAAAATATCTCAGGACCAAGGTTGGGACACACTAAGGACGTTCAAGGGAAGTCAACAAACTCGAACATTATCGAAGAAGCAAATTATTACACACCGAATAACAACCCCAGTGACCCCACTTTTTTTTTTTTTTTTCCAGTCCATGTCAAAACTGTTGGAGAAGCCATACCACCAAGGTTTCATGAACATCCGGCAAATTTAGCATAAATTATGATAATTATGACCACGTGCCTGAATCCATGATAGAAAAAATCGGAACTGAATTAAAAACTCCCCCAACCAGGATCCATAAAAAACAACCAACTTCAAGGTTTTACATAAATTATGCAAATTGAAAACATTGTATGAACTCCCTTGACCTTGATTCTTGTTAAAGTTTGGGGGGACTGAAAGTAGACCCTAATCACAGTTCCTGAGAAGAATGTTTCTAATATTTTTTTCATAAGTTATGCAATTAGACTATCTAAATCTAATCAGTTCACCTACCTAGATCTGAAACCTATGTGCAAACCAAGTAACCATAGCACCACAGTTCAGGAGAGACAATGAAACGGTCATTCAGGGGAAGGCGCATGTAACCAATGTCAAAACAATGTTCAAATGCTCATTTCTCAAAGTTGGTTTTCAGGATCTCTCTCCAGTTTGTTAGGAGTGATAGTTACAGATCCTCTCACTATCACCTCATTCCACAATTGTCGCACAATAAATGAGAAGGCTCATCTCCCAAAAGTAACCGGTACGCTGGTTCCACTAGCAGACTTTCGTTCTGGAATCCGAGTGGTCGTATCTGTCAATTAGCTCCGAAAAATTGTGTTAGAGACCCTCCGTCTACAAAATCCAGAATACCAGAGTTTAATTCATTTGTAGGCAGCCAGTGCAAGTTGCTAAACACAAGGGCGATTTGCATCTACTTGGATTTCTCTGTGATGAGATGCACTGCATTGCTCTGATGGGTTTGTAGTTTATTGAACAGATCATCACTAACAAGAGAAGACTTAAGATAATCAAGATGCATGTACAAGGGATTACGTTGCATTCTGGCAAGATGATTTCTTCACTGATGTGGCTTCACTGAGAGCTCGGGAGTCAAACAGAATGCCAAGATTACGGACTGTGGAATTAAGAAATGTCCCACGGGAACTCTAGCAACAGAGAGTGACTAGATCCAGACCTTGTTTTGTACTGAGAAGATATTTTGATTCCCTTTTTCCACCTCTCAGGAGTATCGGTAAGCTAATTCTGTAGCGCAAGCAGGCAGTCTTCCAGTTGAGAATCGTGACTACATAGGCTCCTCATCAAGGAATGAACAACCCAGTGATCGCGAAAAGGTGAGACCAGCGATTCATGAATCCACCCGTTTTCTGTAACCTTCATTTTGGTTTATACTCACTAGTTGAGTATTTCACTGGACCAAAATTGAGAAAGAAAAACCACATACATCTAATCTTTTGGGTCTGTACATTCTGTTTTATTCACAAATCATCTTGAATATAAACATTAATAGGACAAATTCTTCCTTCTCTGTCAGTTTTCAGAAATTAGGGAACTCACTCCCTGCCTCAATAGAGCTCCAGACTGCCATCAAAAGTGTGAGCTTGAATCCAAGACCATCAGCTTCTCTTGTGTGTCCCAGGTGGGGAACCTGTGCCTACAATTTCCTCCCCGGGGTTACAAGAGAGCAGCGAGGTTATAATGATCAGGGTATTGTAAAGTGCTCGGAGACCTGTCTAATCGATGATGGAAGCACTATATGAACAGTCAAAACTAATAATACCTTGTATAATCATATACATGCCCGTCTATAGGTGTTTTTTAATTAATGCTCAAGACCCATCTTTTCAGAGAACATTTTCAACCACCCATTGTGGTGCTTCCAATTCTTACATTCTTTTTATTTTAGGGTTTCCATTTCATTTTCTCAGTTCGGAAGTTTTTTGCCACTGCTACTTGTTTTGAGATCAGAAATAAATTATCATTGTTATTATTATATGTGGAGCGTACCAGGTAACATGAACAAGCACCACTCCAGGAAGAAAAAATTGTGGGTTCTCTCAGCAGAATAAATAGTACTTCTTACTGCCAATGTCTGCAGCTCAAACCTCTGATCCAGGTTAGATCAGTTCCTGCAATGGAACAGCTGACAAGCTACCTGAGCTCCAGGAATATACCCAGACTCCAGTGCCCTACAAACGAACTCTTGCCATTCTTTAGTGGCGAATCACTGACATTAGGCTTTCGTCTAGTCTAGTCTGCATGGTCCCTGCCGCGAGACACCCCATTCATTATTGTCACTTGACCTCCTCTTAGGATGTTTGCGAAAGCATGATCGTAGTACTGTGCTCGTAGTCCTTTTATCACCTATATGGGGAATAGTTTCTTGGGGGAGGCTCATCTCATATATCACTCTTGAGACCTCTTGAGATGGTACTTTCTGCAGGCATCAGATCCTGCCAAAATAAGAAGGAGAGAAAAGAACAGTGAATAGATATGGAGGGAGAAGCACCGATGAAGGCCCATAGTCATGTAAATATGACAGGACTCATGATCCCTCTCTTATACAGCCGATCTCTAAAGAAAAGTTTACCAAATCGTTCACGAAATGATGACTGTAGAGAACCAAATTGCTATAGCTCAAACTGCACAAATGTATATAAAGGTGCAGAATACCACATTTTAAGTTGCATAATTTAATAACCACAGTCAACCAAGGCTCCCAAGGTGAAGTAATTGATATGTGAGAGGATGGAATTTGAAGGATCTTGTCACATTTCAGGCCTGAGCTAATTATGCCTCTTTTTCCTTTATTATCTTGACCTTTCAAAATTGGACCAAGGAAGTATTCTAGTCAGTTAGGTAACAAAAAATAACCAGGCCCTTGTTATTCACTTCCACAGGGAAAGTGGAAACCATGTTAAAGCTTGGGTCTATCAAAAGACTGAGCCAGCAGAAAACATTCAGACATTTCACTGAATTTGACTGCTTTGCCTTTAAAGAATTGTAACTAAGAGAGTAGAAATGATTGGGTCCTTTCATTTGATTCATTCATGGGAGCTAGTCAGCCAATTACGATATCATTGTGAATATTTGTGGGAACCTTCCAACGTGAGCCAGTAATCAGTTTTAAGCTGTGCGAGATGTTACTGTTGTAATGGGTTGCGCTGTGCCGTCGTTGCTGTCAAGTCTTCGTTTGATTTTGCCTCTCTTGTCATGTTATGGTACCACTGGCAGATCCAAGTTGAAGATTGGACTTAACCCTTTTTATTCACATTTTTCGCCACCAGCGCCTACAATGTCATATGATTCATGATCAGAAATCTGTTAACAGATATACTTTCAGGTTGTTCCAGCAGTCAATAGTCAATTGTCTAGGCTCAGTTTACTTCACTAATTATCACCAGTGACATAAAGATATGGTAATAAGAGCGAGTTGAACAGATACACCGCAGAGAATGTAACATGAAGAGTAACAATTCCAGGAGATGCATTTTTATGTTCCACACAACCAGCTCATTATGCCTGTTATAACTCGTGACCCTCAGACTTACTGAACACCTAATCGGAACTACAGGTCAATGATAACAATGAGGAAGTACACACCTCATGATCTCTAATAACACTCAGCAATTAATTATGGCGTTAATCCAAAATCTGATTAGGAGTAGGTGCATTTTCACAGTTTCCACATAGTGTCAAAGAGGTCCCAGTTGTGTTTGTGGTGTGTACAAGTGTGATCAACATCTGAGCAGGAAAGATAGACAGACAGACAGAGTTACATGGTAATCCAACTCAATCCGTATAAGCGTTGCAGTTTTTACAATAATGGCCCCATTATGCCCTTCAATCATAATGATCTTGACATTGAAGAGTAAAAAATGTCCAATGGGCTAATAAACATCCGGTTAGTTGTAGCAACATTTGATTTGAACTGTAGAGGAAAAAGCCGCTTGCCCCATTCGAACCAAAATGACCACAATGACCCCTAAATGACCTTTTGACCCATAAGTACCATCATGTCACTGATATGCTCAAACTTTCATGATGGTTAGAATCCGGTCCCACTACGAAAGAAGCACTGATGTAAGACCGAAGGAGATGGGCATGTTGTTTGTTCAACACCCAGAATGACCTTTTCAATCACAAATTTGCCCCTCGATGACCTTGACCTCAACAATTCATGCATCACAGGTATGTACCATTAATTAGTCAAACCCCCCAAAATACTGAGCAAACGTTTCATGAACCCGATTGGCCTGTAATATCATGGCATTCATTCAATCTCTGGAGAAGACATTTTGGCGAAAACGACCCTAGACATTTGACCTCAATTCCTGAAACCCCTGTATGTACCTACTGACCAAGTTTTACGAACATTCAACTTATACTGTAGGAGGAGCATTTTGCAAAAGGCTGAAATTGACCCCTGGATGACCTGACCTAATTATGAGCACCCCAGATGCCTCTCCACTCAGTGATCACTGTGACCAATTTCATTTATGATCTCAAATCGACCAACACGGTAGGAGTAGCAATTTGAATCAACAGACAGTAGATATAGGTAGCCATAAGCCACCCAGGCAACATGCTGGGAGAGGTTAAAATTAGCTGGCACACCTTTTCAAAGAAAGCAAGTGACCCTGGATCTTCTGCTGGGTTTCAGCCAGGTGCTTCTTTTTTGTCGATGTCGACATAGGCTCTGGTCTCCTCCTCGTGGCCTCCCGAGGTTTGTATAGTGTCTCCTTCTCCATCAGTTTAACCTGATGCAGGTGATCGCGGACGTCTTTTTGCGGAATGCCAACGTTCTCCTGCGAAAAGAACAACAGAGCACAAGATCAACAAGACTAAACCGGAAGATGGAGACTCGCTCTGTGAATATATGCTTACCATATGCTTTTAAACCACCCCTCCTATTTTTTTTGTCAGACTGAACGCAAGATGTTAATCAGGCACGGTCAGAAACAAAGGAAACAGAAAGGTAGTAACACTGTTCACGTCTTGTGTTAGCCTTACTTTACCACCACAAATTCAGCAATGTCTCATTGCAATAGTTTGGTACTCATGCATAATGAACAACTGAGCACCAATGGTGGCGGTAGCTCGAACCGACAAATGTACCAAGACGAATGTACAATTATGAATGAACTATTCAAGATCATTAGGACAAGAAGGCAGTTCAAACAATGGCCTATTGGGCCCCTGTGAACAGCATTTGACCATTATCTTTTACAGCCAAAGATACTGCTATTATACAATCCATTATGATTGACATCACCCACAGTGCAACAAAATCTCTAGGTGATATAAGATTTTGTGGTTTTTCATATACTGGGCCCCAGAGACCACTGGGCCCGAACTTCCTAACACCCCCCGCCAATTGCCACTACCCAAGGACCATCACCATGTAACTTTAAGAAAATCAACTGAAGCTTGTGGAGGAAATGCAGTTCACGTACCATTGTAATACATCGAATGGGCCCTCTGGCCCAAGTTCGACCTAATTCTGACACCCGAATTAACGGCTTATAGACCATCATTATGACCGAACATCCTCACTTTGCACCAAATTTGTAGAGGTAGCGTTTTGCAGTTTTCCCATCATTGGCCTATTGTGCCCCTTCAATGCCAATTACCTTGAGTTGGTCAACACATCCATCAGTCAATAAAATTGTGACCAGTCTGGTCAGATCAAAGCACAACTTTATCTGGTATCTCTGAACTGTCTTTGATGAGTAGATTGAGGTTTTTGAAGACTGGGGCCTGACTATGTCCTTGTTTGTAGTGCACTCACTATGCTGTTGTGGAGCTGCTTATTGTGCTGTCTTTGTTGAGTAGATTGAAGAGACTGTCCAGATACAAAGAGTGGGTCCAGATCCTCCTGACTATGTCCTTGTTTGTAGTGCACTCACCATGTTGGTTTAGAGCTGTCTATTGGCTGTCTTTGATCAGTAGATCGAGGTTGTTGAAGAGAGAGGCCAGATACAAAGGGTGGGGCCAGATCTTGCTATGTACATGTTTGAAGCACACTCACCATGCTGGCATAGAGTCCTCTGCGCTGGCTGTCCTTGCTGAGTAGATCAAGGTTGTTGAAGAGTGGGGACCAGGTTTTCCTGGCTGATCATTTCTTCTAATTCTTCCTGTAGAAGTAGAATTAGAAACAGAATCATAGTCAAACCTCAATATGTACCCCTGGAGCCCAAAGCACACCAAAATACAATGTTCCATGTATTTGTAGACATCAAATGAAAAACAGGGCATACTGTTTCGTGCAACAAGCATGAGTTAATTTCACAAAACAATCAGTTTTGCTGTTAACACAGTATTCACTTCATTTAACTACCATGGCCCAGTAAAATTGATGATTTGTTGTGTGAGTGGGGTTAAGAAGAGGGAGTCAGGCTACTTGTCCTGTGATGTGATGTCTTGGGTTGCACATATGGACTGGATGGACCCCACTGTTTCTGGCAATAGGTCCGGTCATTCAAGGCCTTTATAGGTAACATACTTTTTCAATATGGCAAGGAAAGCCTAGTCAGATGTTGCACATTAAAACAGTCAATAATTTCTCATATGAGTTTCTATACCTTTATATTGTTGTCCAACTGTCCTTTGAATTCTTCAAGATTTCCTGTAGGACGCGCGGTGAGGTCTCATGGGCAAATTCATATTTTCTGGCAAAGACGCTGTACCTGAGGAGAAAAGAATTATATATTTATTTTAGGAAGGGGAAGCATTAATTCTTGTGACTCACATTCTGTGCAGCTTCGGTAGCAAAATCAAACCACCAGCCACCTGGTAGCCGAGTGAAGTCCTGTGTCGAGACTCAAAATCTTCAGCTTCAGTAAATTTTTATATATCATAGTATCACTGTTACAGTATCTTCAGAAACAGTCAGAATATCTTGCCATTACTTGACTTGAGGCATCACTTGCTACAACACTGCTAGCTAACCGAAATTGTTTAGAGGTTCAGGCCTTGAGTGAATTGAATCCATAGGTCAGGGGTTCAGAGGCAGTTAAATCGAATATTAGGGGTTCATAGTTGGTGAATCCATAGGTAAGTGTTCAGAGTTAGTGAATCCATAGGTAAGAGGTTCAGAGTTAGTGAATCCATAGGTAAGAGGTTCAGAGTTAGTGAATCCAAAGGGTCAGGGGTTCAGAGTTAGTTAAATCAAAAGTTAGGGGTTCAGAGTTAGTGAATCCATAGGTTATGGGTTCAGAGTAAGTGACTCCATAGGTGAGAGGCTCAGAGTTAGTGAATCCATAGGTAAGAGGTTCAGAGTTAGTGAATCCATAGGTAAGGGGTTCAGAGTTAGTGAATCCATAGGTTATGGGTTCAGAGTGAGTGAATCCATAGGTAAGGGGTCAGAGTTAGTGAATCCATAGGTAAGAGGTTCAGAGTTAGTGAATCCATAGGTAAGGGGTCAGAGTTAGTGAATCCATAGGTTATGGGTTCAGAGTGAGTGAATCCATAGGTAAGGGGTTCAGAGTAGTGAATCCATAGGTTATGGGTTCAGAGTGAGTGAATCCATAGGTAAGGGGTTCAGAGTTAGTGAATCCATAGGTAAGAGGTTCAGAGTTAGTGAATCCATAGGTAAGGGGTCAGAGTTAGTGAATCCATAGGTAAGAGGTTCAGAGTTAGTGAATCAATAGGTAAGGGGTTCAGAGTTGATGAATACATAGGTTGGGGTCAGAGTGGAGAGTCCATCCATAATTAGGGGTTTTAGTTAATGATTCCATGGGTTAGGGGATCAGATTTGTGAATCCATAGATTAGAGGTTCAGAGTCAGTGAATTCATAGATTAGGGGTTCAATGATGCCCTTCGTCAGGGGTTCAGAGGTGGTGCATCCAATCCAATCCAAAGTTGATTTGTTGGCTCTGGCTAATAATCAATAGCCAGGTATATAACCTTGGCTTCTGCCTGGTCTCAGTGGCTTCTGAGACAGGTGAGGCCAGCCTCCGGGCTCCATGCCTGCTGTACTTGGTGGGTCTGGTTGTAGAAAAGCCGTCTGGAAACCTGGATCCTTGATATCACAGCCTGGATATCACATGAGCGATCAGTCCTGGCTGGTGTAGATGAGGCTAATTAGTTGTGTATAGAGCTCAGTGGCTACAGCTCATGTTTTTTTTTCTTCTTTTTTGAGTGGCCGAGTTAGCCCCCTGGCTACTCTCATAACTCTGCTGACAGGATGGATGTGGTTGGCTGCCTGTGCGACACTGGGGTGACTGCTCTTTGACTTCACCCCGTCGTCCTTGGTGCCCTGGCTGGCAGGTGTCCATAACCAGTGATGCTACGAGGCAGAATCAAACACATGCCTGCAACTCCTGCAAGGCCTGGCTCCCTGATGTGAAACTGCCTGTGGCTTGTAAATGTACATACTGGCTGGAGCCAACAATTGTTCCGGCCGATGCATGTTGGCTAGTAGTGAACCGCCGGGCCCCCTGCCTGCCTGCCTGCCTGCCTTCCTGCCTGTCTGGGCTGTGACATTGCCGGCGGCAGCAGCTGAGGCTGCTGGCTGGCTGGCTGGCTGGCTGGCTGGCTGGCTGGCTGGCTGCTGGCTGGCTGGCTGCTAACTAGAGATTGAGTGCCAGCAGGGCTGCATGAATCTTGGCATGGACCACTGACCCCAATTTGACTGATGGGCTGGACCAAAAAGATTTGGAAATTATTCTTTGGATACAAACAAGCACTGCCCAAAGAAGATTATGATATAAATATCAAATATCTATGAGCAACTTTTACAGGAGAAAACATGCTTTACAATTTCACATATTGATAGCTCGCAGGGTCTCTCAATGACCTTTGACCTTAACTTGCTGGACAACCCACATCAATGATTACACTGACCAAGAAACATCCATAGCAATCTAGTCAACTGTAGCAGAAGTAGCTTTGAAGATTTGGGCAACTTTTTCACATAATGCCCCATTAAACCCTTCAATAACTCTTGACCTGAACTTCACGAATGCCCCAAAGGTACCTCTAGTCAATGATTACACTGAGTGAGCATCATTATAATCCAACTTTATTTGTAGAGGAGTTACATCTCACAGTTTTTCACATTATGGCCAATAAGACTTCTGAAATGACCTTTGCCCCTTTGACCTTGGGTGGTCAAAGGTCACCCAGCAGTCAACGAATATCCCCCCCCCCCCCCCCCCCCCCCCATGTCCCAAATTTGGTCAACATCTATCACATCATGAGTATTTAGGCCAAAAACATATGCATTAACATGCAATAACATTTGCATATTAATTCTACAATTTGAACAGAATTGCCTGGCTACCACCACCACCAACCCCCCTACCCCCTTTGTCATGACCTCTCACCTTCAATCTGTGTGGGACGCATAGCCAGGTACCACTATTCTACGATTACACTGGACATGTATCATGACAATCCGACCTAATCTGCAGGAGAAGTAGCGTTTCTGCCAGTTTTTTTCCACATAATGGCCCCATTGTGCTCCATTGTGCCCCTCTAAAGCCATTTGACCTTCAATGATCTACAGGTGGTCAATGATGACCCCTCAGTCATTAAACATTGTGACCATGTTTGGTCAAAGATCCACACATTACATGAGTTTGCAGACTGGATGGAAGAGAGATGGATGGATGTATGGATAGATAGACAGATAGACAGATCAAAATTATCAGCCAAAAATGAGCAAAAACATCTAGTCAATCTAGAGAATGTCACAAACTTCAGTGAGTCGACACATTTCTTCCTGGTCTTTTTCAGCGCCAGCCGTAAGTGATGCATGTGGGGCCCCTCAAAGTCCACACCTGCTTGGTCCTTGCTCAGATCTGTGTATGACACTGATTCAGTAGTGGTGTCAGAGACACACAGGTCTCGTTTGCAGAGGTCATACTGGATGGTACTTGTCACATCATACCTGTAGAGGATGAATGGTTGAATGAATAAGTTAAAAAACACAGTGTATACTATAAATATTTTTCTCCTCATGATACATATACTTGTTGCACAGGTGACCCTTCCAATTCGAGCCCCAGCAAGGGTGCAGACCTGGAAACCACACTACTCTGTCAGCTGCAGATCCTTCGCCAATTACAGTACACGGATCAAGGCAATGCCTCTTTGGCTGCAATTTTCATGTGAAAGTGACAGGTGAGGGTAATCATGTGCAGACGGCAACTTGCAGATTGCCTACCCCAGGTTTTTCCTTCATGAATGGCCAGCGGGAAGCCAACAGGTGACAATTTGTCTTTGGTGTGACCCAAGATCAGATCATATCTTCTACATCATCAAGCAAGTATCCAAAGGTGCTGGTGTATGGTGTAGAATAAAATACACGGTTCTTGAACCCCCTATGAGAAAGCAGTATGCAATTGGGATTGGGACCACATACTCATTTATGGGAAACCCACATGACAAGTATGTACTGAGCTTGATTCATCCAAGTGGGGTTGAGTTATTGTGTCACAAACCTAAATGCAAAAATTTACAACTTAATTCAAAACCAAGCATTAGGGGATTCCCTGTCCACAAGGTTTTCAGACTTTGACCTCTGGTGAACTCAGATGACCTCTGACCTGACCCAAAAACAATAGGGATCATGTACTCATTATGAAAAACACACATAACAGTACAAGTATGGAGCTTACCCATCCAGTGGAGTTGAGTTTTTCTGTCCACAAAACCTAAGTTGGCCAAAATATCATTTTTTACAATTTATCATTCTTACTAAAAGGGACCTCCACTCTACACCAAAAACAATAGGGCCATTGGACTCCTCATGAGTCATGAGAAAGCAGTATGCAAAATTGTATGAAATTTAAACTTGATCGGACCAAGCGTTCTGGGCTATCACATCCACAAGGTTTTCAGACTTTTACCTCTGGTGAACTCAGATTACCTTTAACCTGACCCAAAAAACCATAGGGATCATTACTCACCATGGGGAACCCACATACCAAGTATGAGCTCAATTCATCCAGGTGGGTTGAGTTATTGTGTCCACAAGCTTGAATTGGCTAAAATTATTTAATTTTCACAATTTCATACCCCCTGATCTACACCAAAAATAAAAGAGTTCTTGTACTCCCATGAGCAGCAGTTTCAGTACGCCAAATTCAGCTTGATCGGACCAAGCGTTCTGAATTTATTGTGACCACAAGATTTTAGACTTTGACCTCTGGTGACCTCAGATGACAATCAACCTGATCCCGAAACAATAGGAATCATGGAACCCACATACGAAGTATGAGCTCGATCCATCCAGGGGGGTGAGGATTGTGTCCAAAGTTTAAAATTGCCACAATATCAGTTCCATTAATTTCTCAATTTTTACCAACAATGCCCCCCACTCTTCACCAAAAACAATAGGGTTATTGAACTCCCATGGAGAAGCCAGTATGCAAAATTGCAGGCTGATCAGACCAAGCATTCTGGAACAGGGTTTTCAGACTTTGACCTCTGCTGAACCCATAAAATAACCTCTGAGACCTGACACCAAAAAGATAGGGATCATGTAATCATCATGGGGAACCCACATACCAAGTATGAGCTCAATTCATCCAGGTGGGAGGTGAGTTTGGTCCACAAGCTGACATTGGCTAAAATTATTTAATTTTCACAATTTCATACCCCCTGATCTACACCAAAAATAAAAGAGTTCTTGTACTCCCATGAGCAGCAGTTTCAGTACGCCAAATTCAGCTTGTCGGACCAAGCGTTCTGAATTTATTGTGACCACAAGATTTTAGACTTTGACCTCTGGTGACCTCAGATGACAATCAACCTGATCCCGAAACAATAGGAATCATGGAACCCACATACGAAGTATGAGCTCGATCCATCCAGGGGGGGTTGAGTTATTGTGTCCACAAGTAAAATCTGGCTCAAAAATATCAGTTTTCCATAATTTCTCAATTTTTACCAACAATGCCCCCCACTCTTCACCAAAAACAATAGGGTTATTGTATCCCAATGAGAAAGCAGTATGCCAAATTGCAGCTTGATCAGACCAAGCATTCTGGAACAGGGTTTTCAGACTTTGACCTCTGCTGACCACAAATAACCTCTGATGACACCAAACCGATAGGGATCATGTAATCATCATGGGGAACCCACATAACGAGTACCAAGTAGAACTCAACCATCCAGGTGGGGTCGAGTATCATGTCTACAAGCCCGGCGTCAAACACCTACACACTGTCATGACTGCATAGATTCCTGGAAGGTCATCAAGGATAAAAAAAAGGAACAAATATTTCATCTCATAAGTGATTTGGAAAATGAAAATTATTCACATGTTTTTACGCTTCTAGTTTTACCTTTGTACAGAGCTATGGACATTTATTTTAGGTCCAGAACGCTGTGCAGCAAGTCAGCATTGCAATATTTGACTGATGTCTGCTGGCCAATTAAGAGAAACTACTAAGACAGTCACAGAGGCACAGAAATTTCAATTATGTGATTAATTATTACTATTGATATCTGAAATCGCTGATCGGGCGTTTTGCGTTCAGTTGAAGTAGTCAATTCAAGTGCACGTCATAGCAGCTGACTGTAATCTCAATATTGGTAATTAGTTAATTGGTTAATAGCTACGATGTCCCCCTGCCACATGATAGATCAACCTGACAACTAACAACTATGAACCCCTGACTGTATGCATCAGTCGGCATGATTCATTGATTGCATTTATCCATGTGTACCTGGATGTATGAGAATGGTGTTTAGGAATTAGACCTAGGGGTAGGATCACAGATGTAATACTAATCCCAAATCTTTGTTAAAACACCTGAACCTACAGTAACACCTAATCCTCACTAACCCTAACCCCACCCTAAATTCCTACATTACTCTCATACATCCAAGTACACTGAGATACATTATGCAATGATACCCATCAATCACCACAAGGCCTAACCATTGTTAAAGGACAACTGTTGGATGAATTAAAAAGAGTCTAATATAGCTCTGGAGAAAACCTGATGCATCAGTCCAAACGGGAAGTTTACGACTTTCCGTTACGGCGTTACAGTTCTTTGAAGTTTGTGCATTGTGTATTACGCAAGATCGAGAAGGCATCCCATCATGAAAATGATGCAATAATAAATGATGTCAGACTTGCACAACCCTGCAAACAAATCTTTGCTTTCTGTTGAATTGAAATTCACATATATTTTCACTTCAAAAACATTTTTAGTCTATGGGAGATGTTATGTAGTGGATTGGTAGGTGTGATTGTTTACTTGGTGAGAGAAAGTCAATTCTGTGAATGTTGGACTTAATTATCATGAATCTAAACAAATAAATACATAATATAATTTTCCAGGTTGTCCAAGTGTGACCATGTTTATTGTGCAATTGGGATTCTCTCCATTTTCTCTGCATAATGGACCAAAATCGGCAACGCGATATCCAAGTGGGCGCGCAGTTCGTCGAATGCAGATTTAAACCTGATGGTCCAGAAATTATTCCCGACTCTGTGAATTTCTGTCAAGATCGTCGATATCAGTAGTAGTAGTAGTAGTAGGTTGAGTCTCGTCTATCCGACATGCTCAGTGATCAACCTCCGCCACGTATCCCGATCTTGCACAAGGTTTATTGCATCCTCAAAAAGTTAATATTTAGGCCTATGTCCCTGTATTCTTTGGAAAAGTATCAATTGGTGATAAGATTCTGAGGTTCCCCACAGTTAGCAATTATATAGTCCAATCAGTAGGTACCACGTGAAAAGAATCTTTCGTGGTTCACATGACGAGTTTCATTTGTCTATAGCCGGCGGTTGATCTCGATTTTCGCATTTGAAAGTCGCTGGGTTCAAACAGTCATGGGGTTTGTAGCATACATTTGTTCATTGTCATGGTGGTAAAAAATTGGGAATTTGGGAAGCTCCTCCCCAGGAAATCTTGCCATTGGAGGGAATCTGCAATATGGAGGGAACATTTTTCAATTTGGGTAATCGTTGTCATATTACTGGTAAATACATTCTCCTTCCCGAGGAAATTCACATTTTTTCCAGCACTGTTAATTGTATATAAAGTGGAAGCCTAACCATTACAAGCGCAGAGCGGCGAGGCGGCAGGAACGGTAGTGTGTCGGCCACTGCCTGCAATGCCTGAGGTTCTTCGTTCAAACCCTAGTGTCGTCACAGACACCAACTTCACCTACTCCTTTCTCGTGTAGGAAAGTGCTTGCACGAGTGAAGCTACACTCTCTCCGTCGGATGGGGACTTTAAATGGCAATCCAGGAAGCAGGATTCTCACCCCTGCCTGGTTACTCATGCCGTCATGGCACTGATAAAAAGAGTAGGTCGAGATGGATGGTGTCATTCCATCCCAGAACGGACCTCTACAATTCGATAAGGATTTCCTATGTCAGCTGAAGCACCTTCGGGTGGAAGCATAACAGTAGGCGCCTGTGGGTAAGGGCAAGCTTACAGACTAGCCCTGCATCGGGACCAGCTAGGCGTATTGCACAAGTATTGGTGCGTTCTTTCGAATGGGATTACCGAATACGAGCTAAAACGCGTTCTTCGGTACCACAAGTGGGACTTAAGTGGGTGACTTTGGGAATTATCAGAGAACCTCCACTTCCACGGCTTGTATCAAAATGGCGACAATTTCGATACTCTCAATTCAGATATCAAGATTCATTCCGAAATGTTCCATTAATGAATAGTTAATTCATGTGAATAACTTATAGATGAAAGGTTAGGACCCGAATTCTGTATTGAATGGGAAAAATCGTACGTATGGGCCAATTTCAGTCAATTAGTAGCGTTCGAACGTCGAAAAGCGAGGGCTTTTCGCGTAACACTTCTTGGTCGGTGTATTCCGAATGATACAGTGGCGTTTCGATATGGCCGCTAATCGGCCCGCTGTATTGGAAAAGTGTTGGGGTCGAAAGAACGCATCACCAGTTGGAAACTCGTATGTACGGTATGTACGAGTTCGAAACGCAGCATATGCAGTGTATCGGAATATAACGGACTGGTAAGGGCTAGCCTGCGCTCGCAGCTTTAGTACCTGTATACTAAAAGGTTAAGGCTAGCTACAGACAGGCTTCGGCACAATTTTCAAGTTACAGGGAGTACACCATTTCCGCAGGACTGAAAAACGGACTATGGAAGAAAATAGAGTAGAGGTACTCACTTTCACCCGAGCTGGCGAATGTCAACTGGAATCGGGTGTTGACGGTTGAACTCCATTTTCAACATTCGCGGAATATACCCCGGATTTCCTATATTGATCAGATCGCGCTTCGCCTGCAAAAAAAATGCAACTGAGTTATGCAGGGCAATAGCTCCCTCACTCTCCCAAGAAACAGCAGAACATACCTTCGACAATGGGAGATCTACAGGTAGTAACTTTATAGCTATACGCCTCGGGAAACGACGTACGTATGGGGAGGGGGTTTAGATCACCCCACGGAATTCAAAACTATGGAAAATTTGATTGATCAGTCGGAATTTTGAAAGGGGTAGCTCCGACGTATAATTACCGACATTCAAGTTGTCAGATTTAAGGAATTGTCAAACCAGGACCGCAAACATATGTCATTTGTTCCAAGAATTTCCGTTAAATTGCCAAAATTCGAAACATGATGAAAAAGAATAATTAATTAATAAGAATAAAAAAATCCATCCAATTTTACAAATAAACTGCGCTCACGCCGGCGCTGTTGGAACTTATTATTATAGATTATGCCGAAGTGTTAAACTTTGGTTCCCGGTTGGAATTTTCGTAAGGCAGATATGGGCCAGCTTACCTGAACATTGAATCATTTCATACTCTTTAAAGAGAAAGGTTTCTTTTCTTGAGAAATTCCGACTAAATTGCTACAATCCGTAGGATAAACGGATTTAAAAAAAAAAAAAAAAAATCATTAATTTTTTGGCAAGTTGCATTCAAGCGCTTGGCAATGGCGCTGTTGGTTACTTAGAATCCGGACTGGTATCAACTTTAGAAAAATCCAATTACAAGATTTTTTTGAAGGTGCCGGGGCGGTCCGAAGCTAGTTTACCTAGACATAGATTTATTTCACGTTTCGAATTAGTCGGAAAAAGGAAGTTTTTCTTTTCATTTTATTTTTTCTTCATAGAAATTCCAACTAAATTGTCGTTAATCCGACTTGTAAACTGGACTGAAAAATGACTAATGAACTCAAAGACTTTGATCGGTTTCAGATTTCTGCAATAATTTTCCGTTAGGGGGAAATAATTGACCCCCTTCCAATATTTGGACGATTCTTTAAAAGAATGAACATTCGAAGGACTCGTAAGTTCCTGAGAAATATTTTCATAATCAGATGGCTCGAATACGGTGCCCAAAAAGTCGAAATTTGGATCATGTCGTGCAGTATGCAGAAAGGCGAGAAGTATTCATTCCATGCGGCCTATATAACACAATATATCTGTAATTCGGGAGGATATTCTTGTTCCCAAACCTGAGTATTCGGCCACGCCTGCCCATGAGTGTGGAAGTTCAAAGACAAGCCATAGCGAACACTAAAAAGTAGACCAGAGTTGTTTTTTTATTTTTTTAATGCCAGCAATTCAGATAAAGGTGTCTGCGTTTAGCGCCATGCAGTAGAGTTATTGCATTCGGATCTCAAGTCTCAACATATTAGTGGAACAAGGCACCATGAAATATAAAATGTAAAAAATCCAATGGACCGATTTTGCGGTTCCAGTGCTATCTGAAAATTTCCTTTGCTCAACGCCAGTCCATTCCGATAAACTGAAGACTGCTGGGCCACTAAGCATGTCGTGAACCTGACCTTAAACCATTTGGGGTGTCCTTCGGCTTGTGTACTTGTTATGCATACACTTCCATTGAAAATAAAAGTATAGGCAACTATCATTAACTAGACCGCATTTCTTAAATTCCGTTGGCCGCTATATTTTCAGTAGGGTACAGGGTTCTGTTAATTTCACTCCTTCTCATAGCGATATACCCGGCTGGCCCAAGCTAAGGACACATTAAGGAGCCTTAAATCTCGAATTCCAGCCATCTTACACTGTAAAACCCATTTCCGTACTACAACTTTGCAACTGTGGTCAACGAGCAAGTAGCAAGCAAATGGCATTCCGTTCTTCCCAGAAGCACCGATTTTACTCGGGCTACGGGGGACGGGGGGAGGGGGAAGCTTTTCGCCAGGATCCCGGCAACAGGGCAACGTCGGTGGTCACACTGTAAGCTGGAGGAGGCGCAATACCTCTAGCTAGGCTCTAGCCCTAGTATCAGTAGAAGGACTCAAGCTGAAAAGCACCCGAGAGGAGTTCAAAGACGTCTCCTCTTTATGTGAGTTCCTGAATTCGCTGTTGATTAGGTTCATGCAATCTCCGTTATTCCATTTCATTAGCTTATAGCTTCGAGGCTTTAGGCATAGTGTTTCAGAGAAGAGGGCATCGGCACCGGCGATGGGGAAAATATTCGGAGGCCCTGTACCCCTGACAGCGGCACAAGGGTCACAGGAGCGTGGATCTGTTCCCCGAAATAGTATGAAAATCCCCCGCCTCATGCCCACACGTTCCATGGGCAAAGCCAGTGAGACTTCATCCCCCACATCTGCCGGGAAAAAAAAATATAGAATACGCTCCGAGCTCAAACTTCCATATAAATAGTTGGATTTACAGTTTGGGGAGGAAGCTTTGTGTAAAAAAGAAAAAAGGAAAAAAAAAAAAAAAAAAGAGTGGGCAGCGTTGTAATTACTACTTGCTTTATAAGAAAGTGGGTTCGGAATCAACGTTTGTCGACCAAAATGTTACTTTAAAAAGCCTGAGGCCAGACAATGAACTTGCAAGCCCTTCGTGGAGCGGATAGTCACAGGTAATAGGTATCTAACTGAGACTATTGTCCCAATTTCACCGTCGTTATTCGTCAAACTGATGTGGCGCCGCCGGATATTTCTAAATTACTACTCTCTCTAAATTTATACCCTGCGATCGTTGTGATTCAACACCTCCCCGATATCCTGGCTACGCACCATCATGCATAGGCGGACGCAAGCGGGTGGACGGAATTTTTTTAGAGTGGGGGGGGGGGGTGGTCGTTCCCCTAAAATTTGACGACGACGAAATGAAATAGAAATTAACACAAAACATCGACATTATACTATCCCCATGATCGATCTGCGGAAAACTGATGGAATATTAGATTATAAACAGGGCCTAAATAAATGTGAAACGTAGTATCCTGTCTAAGTTCAACAAATGTTTGGACCGAACAGTGCCGCCTGGTCTGCGATATTCGAAGACTTGTAGAGAAATATGTAATCGGAATGGGAAATATTTACCTCCGCGATAGAGAAATGTGGAAAAACAGAACAAGATGGAAACACGAGTCAGCATTTTTGGCAATAGAAGTTGATGACTGACTGATGTAATGCTCTTGACTAGGCCTACTAGCTTATTCAAGATGGACAATAATAACCGGTATGTACAAGGCCACAATTACTCGGAACAAAAGTTGGTGGGGGACATGTTGGAAAAAAATTAGTCCTTGATAAAAAATAGAAAATAGAAAAGTGAAGGCTTGCATTTTTGGTCAGCTTTATGATGAACATTGAAGAAAGTACCCCAAAATGACTGGTCTAGTGAATGGAATTTATCATTTCATCTTGCAGTAAAAACTAGGCTGTGGTACGAGATAGCTTACGTACGTTTCGACTAAAAAAGACACAAAAACAGCATGATTTATGTTATTCAAAGGTATACGGTTAAAATTGCTATAAAATGTGCTTACAGATAGGTTGCGATTCAACAATAACATCATTTGAAACATTGATTCCTTTGTTTGTTCCAACACTTAGCACCAAGTGGAAAAGGGTTGTTACGTACGTTTCAAGACACCGCTTTTGGTGTTAGTCTTCTAAACATACCGTAATAATTTTCACTTGGTGGTCAACTATTGTAAAGGCGAGGAGGAGGAAACCAAAGTGTGAAAACATGGTAATCTGTCCAGTGTTCGGTTTCGTCCCACCTACGGGGAGTCGACTAAATCCATAACAGACTGCAAAAGTCCGATCCGCAAACACGTGACCACAGTGGGGGATGGCCAACTGGGGACGGGCAAGGGGCTACCTGGGAGGCATCAAAATGACTCAGGTCTCGGATCATGGCACTGGAAAAAATTACCTAATGAAGAGAACGGCGATTTTCGTAGATGGGGGGGGGGGAGGGGGTGCGAAGGTGTGAATCCCCTTTCCCTGGCCGCTCTCCCTCAGCGGAATTTGCTGTCCCCAACCCACTTGAGAGATTATCTTCTTTCATACATAATTTTATTAATAACTACATTTTGCAGACATGACCCCAAGTTTTATGACTTGGTACATATAGCTCACAACGCTAAGGAAGTGTCGTTTTCGGCCATGCTGGGAGGTTTGTAAAACCCAAAGATTTTCTTGCACGTCCGCGCCCGCAATGAGTGTGGCACAGGCTCCCACAAGTGGCTGGCGATGGGGGGGCCAGAGGCCCCCCCCCCCATGAAAGTGCTCGGGAGCTCCCCCAGTGGGGCCCCCCCCCCCCCCACTGGCGATCAGGGAAAAAATCTGACGAGGAAAAAACTGGGAGAGGAGGAAAACTTTTTTGTCTGTCGTTCTTTCATGGTTTATGTCTGATATGCCGACTGCCACGATTTGCCAGCTTATTTATTCAAAATAGGTTGAGGTGCCAGAACACATGAAAATGTGCGGGCTCAGGCGCCATACCATTCGATTATACCGGGCTATTAAGTAGGTAGGCAGGTGGGTAGGTCGGTCTTCAAAAATGTTTAATGTGGTAGGCGTTTGTTTTACTTTTCTGTTCCACGCATACAATTTTTGCAATGATATTTTATGCAACAAGCTTCGAGAACACCAGACACAATTTGCACAACATACAAGCAGTGGTGTATGTAGAAAGCGCTCAATATGGTTGTCCCGTTCTCTGGTGTTTTTCATGACTTACAATTTGTGTAGCGCTAAAATATGCACATAGTGTTTCGAGAACACTGAGGAAAAAAAATTGCGCCCTTTGCGCGTCATATGTATATGTCATGTAGGTTTAAGCCCGGGGTATGAGGCATTATAGATATATACAGTAATAAGGTAGTTAATAAGCGCTTATATGGTATCCATTTCGGTTTTTTTTCAGGGACACAGTTTCCGTAGGTGGGTGGGTACTGAGTGGCATTTTTCAGTTATCTATAGGGTATCGAAATCAGAATATGTTTTTCAGTACGCTCCAGGCCACTTAATAGTAGGAGCTCCGTTTCTACGGCAATCCGCACTCCAGGAAGAGGAAACTTCGCGCGATACGGCAACGGATAAATTTCTGGACAAACACCATGACCTAAGACCATTCTACGTCCCACGTAATGGTGACTCTAGTTCGCGTGTAGTTAGTCATTTCATGCCGATAAAGTGTTATTTTCGTGATTCTGGAGGTACCAAATTCTTCCAAAATTGTTAACGCTATGCGCCATCCATAAGTGGCGCTCTCGCAGATTGCCAGGATCGTCAGGAAAAATCCGGACGCATGCATGCAGCTCACTATTCCAAAATGTTGTCCTTGTGACTCGGCGACTTGCCCCTAGCCCCTTGTAGTGGTAACACACACTTCGATATTAGGTCAGAGTGTGTCGGTGGTCAGTTGTATGCCCACGAAAGTGTCATTCCAGGATCTGGGGGCGAATCCAAATTCTCTCGTCTGCTCCGCGCCACCTATAGTGGCGCTCCGCTCCACCTATAGTGGCGCTCCGCTTGGATACTCCTCACACTCCTGGTCACACGCATGCAGCTCAATATTGTCCAAATGTTGTGTCCTGGAATACTCTACCTTCCTATGCCCCACTAGCACTTTCTAACACTTTGATGAATCGTGATCCTAGTGCCAGTTCATACGTCATTTTTACTACCACATAAAGTACCATTTCCCAGTAATGGGAGCCCTAAAGCCGCGTTTCCCTGCATGCACGCGTGGCGGGGCGGGCGTGCTGGCGGGCGGTCTAAATCGCTCAGCGTTATTTTCAATGGAGTCCGTTTCCATGCACTCGTACGGCGGGCGTCGGCGGGTTGCGGGCGTTATTCTCGCATCGGCATTAGCGATTTTTTCCGGCCCGCCCGCGTGTGTCGTTCGCAATCAATTCCGGGGATTTCCCTGCAATCTTAACCGCTTGAAGCCGGATAAAGGGGAGTAGAGGACAATTTTAGGTTCAAATATGTTCCAACCAACATTCTAACTGTTGCGTCAACACTAGGGATGCATTTTATCCAGATTGTGTCTATATTCACGGCATGACACCGTTTTTTGAAAACACCTATTTACTGTTTAAAACAAACGATGATATGTCAAGTACTCGCTAATTAAATCTCCAAAACTGTCAATTGTGAAGTTTTAAATGGTGGGCCGATGTTGACATTCATAACAATGGTTTTCAGAGAATGAACACCGGTGGTTAGAGGTTAAACACTAGTTGCGTTCCTTTTTTGACACAACGTCAACTACCAAAACCCACGACAATGACAACAACGACAACAACAAACCACCTACAACAACACCAATGACAACGACAACAACGACGACAACGACCACAAAACACGACAACAAAACACAACAACAACGACAACGGCAACAGCAACCCAAAACGATAAACGACAAAATGACAACAAACACCAATAATACTAACAATAATAATAATACATATTAATAATAGTAGGGGTCTACATCGGTTTCTTATATAGCGCATATACAACCTAATAGTGAGAAGAGGTGCGTGACTCGAGAAAACGCCCGCCGCCCGCCCGTCCCCGTGCGTGGAAACGGGTCTTCCAAAAAACGCCCGCCGTTCCGCACCGCCCTCCCGCCCGCCTGCATGGAAAGGCGGCTTAAAACCCAAATGTTCTTAGACGCCTGCTCCGCTTAGATAGTCACGTTGCTGGATTACGTGGATACTTCTGGCCGAAAACATTCCTGGACGCACGCCAGAAATTCAATATTGAAAATGTTGTCCCCAGGACAAAAAACCCACCCCAGCCTCAACCCGCCCTCTGTATGTTAACACTTTCGGGGGGACCATTCGAGCCCAAGAATTAACCATTTTCATTGTTTGGGGCTATAAAACCGAAAACTACCAATTTTCAGGGGCACTTCGGGGGGAACACTTCAAGCCCGAAAAGCTTACCATTTTCAGGGTTTGGGCTAACCGCAAACCAAAATTTTCAGACGCTCCGCGCCACCTTAGTGGCGCTTCGCTTAGAAAGGCGCGCTGGCGAGTCATAAAAAGCCTCAATACGCACGTAGAACTTGTTCTTTTTCCAACAAAAAAAAAATTCTTAGACTCACACCGCCCTACGCCCCTACAAAACACAGGCTTAACAGGACCGTTACAATAACGATGCAGCACCTCTTGGGGGACCCATGTATTCGTAGTGACTGGTGCAGTGGCAACGGTTACTCAGTTGGGGAAATCTGTATATTTTTCCTAGAATAGTTTTTCATAAATTGAAAACATTGCAGGCGATGTTCGTAATTGAGGGTTTTGCCGGTTTTCCTTTCCGGCCATCTGGAGGGTTGAATTTTTTGTGTCTGTTCCTTCTGTCTAGATGTCCTCTGCACTTTTCCCACCCCTTCTGAAAACGCTGAACGGGCCGCCCCTAACTACATTTTTTGCCCAAATTTTCCATCTCAAAATTTCCTCCCATATAAGAGAAATAAATCACTCACACACATTTCACCAAAATTGCCCATCATGATCATGTGTTCAGGGCCTGGCAAGTGTATTTCCCGACGATCTTAGGTGTCTTAAGATCTCAGTTTTTTGTCCATGCCCCCAGAAAAAAACTCGTTGGCCCCCCCGGCCCCCTACTGAAATCCAGCTACGCCACTGGTCTCCGCTTATAGATAGTAACACACATCAATTCATCAAAAGTTTTGGTCTGGCGTCCCCCCCTAAATTTGTAGGCTATAACCGCCTCACTGCCATCATGTTGTGCCCGCCACAACCCCATGTCGGTCTTTCCCGACCTCTACCGTTAATCGGGATCTTTTTATATCCGAGTTGAATTTCTAAGGTTTTTCACGCTAATCTGTAGACCCTAGCTACTCCAGTAGCGCCTAGCTGCTTCTTGAAATTGACCAACTCTTCTCACCTGCATACTGCACATGCTATCAACCACCGTTCCCAAGTGGATGGTATATAACTAGGTTTCCACCAAACCTTTGACAGGTGCCCCTGAATATTCTATATATAATGAACTAATGGCTTAAAGGAATACCTGCTTCATTGGATTATTATATCGCCTCAGAGAATGAACACCGTTGGACGGTGAGCCCGCAGAGTAATCAGTATCTATCCTCCTTTGGGGTCCACACCTGGAACGTTCTGGGACCGCTTTTCTTTTCTCGCTAATGATCTCCCTCCCCTGCATAATGTGTATAATCTTTGATATTCGGTCTGTTTGCCGATGACGCTCTTTTGTATAGACTGACTCCCCCTCAAGACTAATTAGTACTCCAGGAAGACCTCCCAGCACTTGACACTTGGCCAAAACTGGTGTATGTGTCCTTTTAACACTCCACAACTGAATTCATGTCCTCACTGTCACTCTTAAAACCACCCGTATAATTTGATCATAATCTCTCAGACCATCCCTTTCGCCCCCTAGTCATATCTCCCCCCTATCTTGGAGTCATTCTGGAGTCATTCTGGGCTCCAAATTGTTATGGACCACACACCCAAATCCAAGCCAATAAAATCTTCCTTGTATGAATTTTCAGTGTTGCCCCTCCCGCCCATGTTGAGGAAACTGCCTACAACTTCATGGTCGTCCCCAACTTTGGGGAATCCGCACCCCAAGTGTGGTCTCCTTGTCTCAGTCCAGGGCAGGAAGAGCTGGTCCAAAACAGAGCTGGTAAATTTGTTACCAGATTTCCGCGCATTGATGTATTAGTGACATATCATTCTCCCGTTGAACAACAGAAGAGATTTCACCCATATCTAGTTGTGTCGCTGCCGTTGGGGCTCCTAATTAAATCCGAATGCCCCTGGTAAATGGTACAACCTCCCTCGGACATTGCTGGTCGGTAAGTGAAAATGTATTCAAACGGGCAGTGGACACCTGTTATGCCCAAAGTAATGGTCTTCCCACGCACCAACTCTCCTCCATCAAATGCCTACGGGGGAGCATTGGAGTATTTCAATGAATAAGGACTAACATCATTCCCCATTCCACCCAAACCGAGTTCCGTTTTTCAATTCGACAGAAATGCCAGAATCGTATTATCGTAAATCGTAAGGTTATGAGAAAACACAGTTGGGTTTGCACGCTCTGGTGTCCTAAATCACCGCCAATGATTTCCCGGGACCCCACCACCATGCCATTCACGTAATCGACTGTAGTTCGCATAACCACCCATCTAGGGCGCAGACCAGCGTGATGCCCACTTTTGAACCCATCCGAGATTTACTAGGACGGACATGGGCCCAAGTTCAGATCGATTGAAAAGTGTTGAAGAGTTATGCGGCTGACGCTAAACGTTTCCGGCGGCGGCCGATAGTCCGTAGGGAAACGTCGTGTGCCGTGGCCCTGGGGTGGGGACAGCTCGGTGCGCGAAAGGTAGTTCCCCTGCTAGGTATTCCTGCAGTATCGGTGTGAGAGGGCGCTATCCCACGGTTGCACTAGATCACACATTTTGGGTGTGGTTGAAGTGCTATCCAGTCAATATAACAAATCCGTGCGTGACGGCGGACACGCGCGACAGGGGCCAACACAAACTACACACCGCGTAGCCTACTTATACTCGTCGTATCTCACAACTGCCTACTAGTCTCAAGAAAAATGCTTTTGGTTTCCTACTCTCTTCTTGATTCTGCCTCTTTTCTTCTGCATAAATGCTGTTGCGGTTTTGAATGAAGAACGTTTTCTACGCAAAGGTGCCGCTGATTACCATGTTCATTCCCACATCATCTCCTAATCTAGGCTATTCCTGACGTTGGAGGGTCATTTGAGTTACTCCTAAGCTCCAGACGGTTTCTCGTACGGATATGATTTACGTGGCCGCGGGACAGTGTTGTTAACACTTCACCAATAACACCAGCTAGGCCCCAGGTATTTTTTCCACAGATATTCCAAACAGGCAGGTTGCTATGGTCAGTTGAGGCGGGAATGGGGTGAAAAATGTTTCAAAACTTTAACTAAATTCTGACTGACTAGAGTCCTATCCTACCTATTGCCATCATGTATGGTACCCATGTGTACCTGGATGTATGAGATAAGCTGCCTGAGAAAGGCATAACACAGGATGTGCAGCTGGAAGATTATCAAAGCATAGCGCCACAATTTGTTGGGGCGTATCTGCCGTATCATACTGGACATCTTTAAAAATAGTGGCTCTCAGTCTCAGCAAATCACTGGAAGAGGCCTCAATGCTCATGCCTGTTCTCAGATTCACGACAGGGATGAAGGCACAACTCCAAAATACTAAACCATCATACATACCACTTTCAGGAGGGAATGCAGCCTCACAACTCCCATAGGGACAGTGCACTGATGTTGTGAATGAACCCGTTTCCTAAAAAAAAAGGCAGAGTTCTATGATACAACGATTGGAAGAGCTTGCGGATGGGCTGAAGTCTCGCTACGTGTGCTTTACAATGCCTTTGGGAATGAAGTGGCGTAAAGGAGTTTTATATAGTTGGGATGGTGGAATTATTTGCTCGGATGACATCACATCATGCTTGGTGACAGGGGACGGTTTTGTTAGCTATGGAGCTGATGAAAAACTGCCAATATATGAAAAAAGGCCAAGTAACTATGGCCTGAACCAGATAATTCTTCAGTTCAGAAAAGGGAACGGTTATTATTGTCTCGTGGCACTTTAGCTCATTGTACATTGGTGCATGGGATTGCAAAAGTCCCTGTGTACACTCCAGCTCCAGCCCACCAGAATCCCAGATAATATATTTCACTTTGTCACCTACCCGTTTCCTCAGCGAATATTCTACATGAAAACTGGAACAGGGTTTTATGCAGTGTCCGAAAAACGGGGGCGCAGGGCGAATTTGCCCCGAAAGTTGAAAAGAGCTCTCGAAATCAATTTAGGGGGGCGAGAAAAAATATCAAAAAATATGGGAAAATAGCCCCTGAAAAAAAATTCTCACTGGGCCATGGTAGGTACAGCAAAGAGAGGATTCGATTTTGCCGCCAAATACAATCCAAATGTTTATTGAATTTTGTGAATCACGATCATTTAGTAAGACCACTGTTTCATTAGAAATCACGTGACCATCGATAAAAATAGTTCCCGTGGAGTCACACCACATTGGGTACGCATTGAACCTTCCACTGCACCACCCATACACCGTACGTACGTACACACTCGCAAGTTAAGCGGGACGCAGGGTACGGTGGGCAGCTAGCGTCAGGATCGATGCGATCAGGACAGTCGAGTCATTAAATACCCAATCACCAGAAAACAACAGTTTTGCCGGAAAGTTCTCAAATTTAGTCGGGATTCGTAGCATTAATTATTTAATCGGAAAAACACTGCCGACACATGTGAAATGATTAGAATTCCTTGCACGAAAAGGTATGAGAGCCGGATACAAGCTGATTTTGTGCAAATCAACCTAAAAAAAACATCCCAAAATTGATGAAATTAAGACCCAACAAATTTCGAAAGATTGCTTGGGTGGCCTAATGGTTAATTTGCCTATGCTTAAGTGTGTAGGTAGGATACACGTTTTTCGAAACTTGAATTTGTGATCGTAGCTATCAATTCCCCACTTGTCACCTCCAAGCATGAAACAATATGGACAGGATTAGCACATGGACATGTTAATGGCACTTCAGAAACCAGAATATATTGATTTTGACTGCAAAAATCTCACGAGCGGACCTTAAGAAAGAATTGGTTAGATCTGGGAGTCTCTAGGTTTGGGAGTGTCTAGGGCTGCAGTATCCTGCAGTAGTAGGATACCGTGTTTAGAACTTGACTTTGTGAATCTCAGCTATCAATTCCCTTACCTGTCACCTCCAAGAATGTGCAAATGTACAGATGAGCACATGGGACATGGTACTGCGCACTATTCAGAAAACCAGAATATATTGATTTTGAGGGAAAATCTCAGATAGCCGACAAGGAATTATTGGTGGATTGGGAAGTATCGAGGCTGGGGGTCTAGGCTGCAGTATTCTTGAATAACACAACAAGCAGCCGTGCCTTAAATCTATCTGCCCTACTCCACCGGTGAGGTCACTGCTAACAGCTCAGCTACGCACGAGAGGCACTTGACTCTATATTAGGGGGGGGGATGGGGCGAGTTTCCTAAAAAGTTACTGTGTTACCGTGGAAATCAAATGGGAGGGCATGTTTTTTTTCTCCAGGATGCCACCCAGTCAGCTACAACTAACCTGTAGCAGAGTCACCCTGTTTTTCATCATTACCTATAATATTTAGTAGCATTCTGAAAATAGCACCCAAAATGATTGAGGGGCATTTTTTTCTGAAAAAATAATACCCCAAAATTGCAGGAAAGTAGTCCGAAAACCCTGACAAGAACACTATATTCCATTGTTTTGCAGTGCCCGATTTATAGTTGGAAACATGCACGGTTGCAGCCTAACGAAGGGAACAAATGATGCCGGGAATGCCTGCCCACCCTTCGAAGGGCTACGCTTCCAATCACCCAGCATCTGGGGCCAGAGGACAAAATTTCCTACCCCCTCTATGAAGGGATCATTCTAAGTGACTCACCACAGTGGCATTATACAATGCATGCGAGGTTCCTAGCCATTTGAGGGTTATTGTTGAACAACTTAAGTGTATTTCAAGTAGCCCCCGAAAGCTCCAAAGGAGCCCCCGAAAATAGTTTAGGGGGGCAATTTTTTTTTCAAATGCCCCGGAAATTGAAAAAGTATTTCGGAACCTGGTTTTGTTATGGTAAAAGGAAGCACGGGTTTGAATACGTGCTTTTAGCTTGCGAGGTGGTTACACTTTGCATTATACTAAATTATCATCCCATAGACTTAGGGTATTCAGAGGCTTTTTCAGGGATGAAGGTGACCCGGGAATTTAAAGTGCCTTATAGGCTAGGCTTCATATGAAGAAAAATATGCAAAACTCTACAGATTAGATCTCTACAGATTACATAATACTTGATCACGTGTCAGCATGCACTAGCTAGTAGGAGTCACTTGAGAGGGGGTATCTTTGACTTTGATCCATACAAAAGTCTCAAAGGGATATAAAATAGCTAGTGTGTCAAGGGCATGATGAGCCATTGTGGGAGGACAATGCAAAATGCAGTTCCCTTCAAAACAAAGAGCATTACATTTTCTTGAAATCACAAATCATTGAGGTAAAGAATGGGCCAATGCCAAGAGATCTTTGCATGCAAAACACTCGAGTGAATTCGCAGGCCATATTGGGTTATCCTCTTTCAGTTGCCTGAGACGCTAAATAACAGTTGCTCAGACCACCATTGCCAGGTGATGGAAAAAATGGGATACTAAATTTCATCCAGAAATGATCCAAAAACAGCCTTTAAAGGGACAAACTGCAGGCTTGAATCAAGATCTCATGGAGAATGGAAAAAATGATATCTATAGTCCAAACCCCATTCAATACCATGTGCTATAGTGGTGGAGTTATTGCTCTTCAAAATTTGGGCCATACGCAGAGATTGATGGGGAGAATCCAATTGCACAATAAGCATGACGTCACACATAGACAACACGGGGAATCAGTATGTTATGTATTTCATGTTTCATTTTTGAATAAGACAACATTTAGCAGAAGTTCTATGTCTTCTCTCACCCAAAGGTAAACCGTCAACACTACCAACCCACTCAGCAATCCACTCCAATAAACTAAAATGCTTTTCAAAGTAATTCATGTTTGAATTACAATAGAAAAAAGCCAAAGTATGTGCAGGTGTGCAAGTATGAAACATAATTTACTATTGCATGATGGGCATGCCTTCAATGCTTGTGCAATACCACAGGCTTCACAAGACACAAACTGCAAAGGAATACAATTTCAGTTTTTATCCAGCTATTATATTAGCCTTTTAATGAATCATCCTGCAGTTGTTCCTTCCCAAGGGGGAATTAACCTGACAGTTCATGTGATTCATCCTTCAATTTAAAGACAGCCAAATAGGCTAACAGTAGAGGACTAGAGGTCGGCTATCTACTGGTATAGGCAGCATATTTCAACAAATTGTCCTCAAAGGGGCACTTGGGTTAAGCATTCAGTAAAGCCAACAAGAGAAATCATGATATTTCACCATTTCTGGGTGATTCCACGAATTATATATCGTGTATATATCAAAATTTCAAGTTGATTGCATTCTAACTTTACCTAAATAGCACAGGGATTATTATTGAAATTTGATAAGAAAGAAAACACTGCCTACCTGTTAAACTGGGGAATGCGAGCTTTCATGGTTTACACCGTATGAGCCAAAAACAGAAAACAAATGTTGAGACAAATGCTTGAGGAAGTAGGCCAAACAGCTATGCAAACCCTGTTTTATGTGGACTAGAAGGGAATTAATAGGATGCTAAATGTGTGCCGGTATTCGTGGTTTTATAATTCAAAAATTGAGGGATTACACAGGAAAGGTGGGCCACAGACTGGAAATGGGCAGACGTATGTACGATGTAGCGAATCTAGAATCAAGGAGTCCAAATCAACTCCCCTTGCGACTGCCTCTCTGGCTAAGGCTCTGCCTCAGTGACGTCCATGGAAGTCTATATACGAAAAAATAGGACGCTAGGTTGGAAAAACAACCTGCCATTTTCATAGCAACCCACCACAATTTGTGCACAAAATGAGAACCAAGCGCAAAATAGAATATGGGTCATTTTCAAGTGACAGTTCGTAGGGAAACCATATCTATTGCATATCAGAATCGGGTCGAAGAATGAAAATAGAGTTGTGTCAGCAACTGACAACTTTCAGTCCGTACTAACTCCCAATTTAAAATATCTGGGCAGACAGATAGGAAGTGTGTCTGTTCACAATGATACTGGAGCCTTTCAAGCATTAAGTGTCAGAAAACCTACAAGTGTGGTTAAAATTTCCTTCCTTCTCTCTGCTTATCAACAGTCGGATGGGGCAGTGACCAGACCGTGGGGGGCTTGTGGGAGGAGCCGGGGATGAGGCGCAGCTGATTAAACCTGATACGGGTCAAAAGGACGGTGATGCGAGGTAAAGATTCTCATATTCCATGTTCTTGGAAAGGGAGAAAAGTGAGCAAACAAGACCTCAACATGGTAAAAAGGGCTCAAGAAAGTGAGAGGTATCTTGCTAGTATTGTGTTTCAATTTCTTCTCATAAAAACTGGGGAGAGGAAATGTACTGGTTCACTGTGTATATAACTGTGTATTTGTTAAAGGGAGTACCCGAACCAAGGTGTTCAAAGAGGGAGATGAAAGAATAGAAGGGCTTCCAAAAATCAATGGAAATCTATTATCCAAGTTAGGTCTTCGATCTGAAGTATAGTGAGAAAACAAAGTTCTGTGTGCTTGCGAAGTTTACCTACAGTGTTATTGATGTGTAAGTTATACCAATCATGTGTTGACTCTGTTGTCCCATTTAGGCTTGGAGATGCTTATCGGAAGATTTAAAAAAAAAAAATGAATGTAGAAGGTGCTGTAGGTGCTGCAAGATGACAGTAAATTTCCAATCATGGCCGCTTACAAGAGTTTTTTTGTGGGGGGGGGGCACATTGAGGTGGAGTTGGGTTTCAAAAGCCCCAAAAGGTTGGAGTTCCAGTTAGGGTTCCATTGAAGTCTGTTCGCCCAATGGTGCCAGAGGTATGAATGTTGTGTGCGTCAAAGTGTTCCGACTAATGTAAAAATTGAGACTTTGAGCAACGAAAAAGCCAGAGCCCAAAAATACTTGAAAGAGGACAGGGCGGGACATTTTTCCAGGACCCCCTCACTATCCTCCCCCCCCCTCCTCATATTGAAAAATCTCTAGAAATGGCCTCTGTTGGTTACTCCATCCATTCTTGCTCTTCTACAGTTCCCATAATTTCCTGAATGTGGTGACAATTTTGTTGAAGCTGGAATTCGGATGGACGCTCTGGGAAATGGAGAAGGAACAAGCAAGACGGTGATCTTTTTTCATTTGGATCTTTCTGAGAGAAAAATCATGCTGGAAATTGATATATTGTACCTTCAAGGTGTTGCATTGTGGAAGAACTTGGAAGAAACCTTGAAAGATTTCGTCACAATCTCACAGGAGACAATCAAATGGGCTGTGTGGATGGTTCGTTCATCAAGAGAACAGAGGACCAAATGTCTGGGACTGACTAACAAATTCCTGTTCATGATACATTTATGGATCTGACTTACTGTACCATTTTACATATTTGAAAGACACTGTATGACTGCCTTCTAAAGTCCTCAATGGATGAATTTGTATCCAGAGCGGGAATGCCCACATTTGGTAGTACCGGGCCAAGGAGGAATGTCCTCGTTTGAATCTTGGAAGGGGGGGGGGGTGAGCAGCATTGTAAATTTTGGATGGGTGAAAATGGCACTTCATTTGATCCCTATTGTCAGGTTTGATGGGGAATGTTTCCCTCTCCAGTGTTCTCTGCCTCTGACACGGGGATGTCAGTACCAGGCACTTTTATTCCACGTTCATAAAATGTGCCTAGTTTATTAGGCACTCTGGATTTACAGGTTCTATTGTTGATCAATTATGATTTGTTAGTGTGCTTTCCAGTGTGGGGGACTCTAGACCCGCCTCGGATTTGAGGCCATTTTCCTGGCCTCCGTTTTGGCCTCTTTCTTTAATATAGGAATTCTCACTATAAAGGTTTGGCATATTTATTACTGTCGGGGTACTAGGCCCTCATCGGGATGTGTAAACCTCACCCACTTGGGCTCTCCGTCAAAATGGGTAAGCTTCCCAAACGGGGTGGGGGGGGGGGGGTTACGGGGGATCTTACCATGATCCTATTTATTAATCAAGGTATTGGTGAAGTTGTCCAGGAATAATTGGGCCTAAGAAGGTACATAGGACTGGTGAAATGTACAATGTGCTGGGCTATGCCTAGCATAAAACTCCTACATCACTGAGCTGCATTTTTCTTAAATATATGCGTTTTGTAAATTATTCTTTTTTAAAAATGTTCAAAAGGCAAAGAAAAAGACAAAATACATTTTTGGTGCCGGAAATTCATTTTTTTGAATAATCATTCCCCTGTAACTAAATGAGTAATGTATACCCAATTCAAGTTTTGGAGGGGTTGGATGTCATATTGGCCATTTCAGTGCTATCACCAGGTACAAGTTTATTGTTTCTGTGGAATTATATTAGTAACGTGCCAAGAGGCCTAATTTTAACCCAGTGCATTCGTAGATATTGATATGATGACTTGTTTTGAATGATATCACGTCAATCCGGTACAGTTGCAGTCTGGCATTGCACGAACATTACAGTTGCAGAATGCTCTTTCAAAACTCCCTGGCGGAAATTGAAGAAAAACATTCGTCCTTACAGGCTAGCGCTGCACCGCAAGTATTAAATGCCTTTCAGTTCTGTTAGGTAAGCTAGGTGGCTCAAAGCTGCAATGGCCATGTGGAGATGATTTGAATTGGCATATTTGGAGGCCTAGGCAGCCTATGCTGCCCAGTTTCCAGGCATGCCCCTGTCTCTCGACCCACTGGCACCCCTATGTCTAGGAATCATACCAGGAAATTGCCAGACCCTCCCCATCACCCCAAGCAACCTGGGACACAAAGTTATGCCAGTAGTGACCAAGGATGTAGCAGAGTGGGATGGGAGCAGCTAATCATGTAGGGCTAAGAATAGATATCACAATGTGTGGTTTGTTCCTGTTTGAGAACTGATAGCTTCCCTGGCGTGTCATTGAGCGAGGCACTTCATCCTCATACTTCCAACTCACCCAGGTGGTAACTGGGAACCTGCCTTGGATGGTAGAAGATAGATAAGGTTACTTACTACATCCAGCAAGGGAAATTCCCCCCAGTAGCATTGCTGATTCCCATTATCAGGGTATTGTCTGGAAGTACTAGAAATATTGTTTGGGAAGACTTACAGAACCAGTGGGAGTCAGAATAGAACAAAATGTTCATTTGGTTCTACACCTAAATGATGTTTTTATCATCTAGGCATCAGTTAGTGTCCATGGAATTAGCAACAAGAGGACAATTGTGCGCTTAATTGAAGCCTGCAAGATTTCAAGCGCCACTATCATTGCACGTACCCCCAGCAATATGGAAAGGCAGCTCATTTATGGCTCATATGCTAAAGAGGGTGACATTTCATTTGTGGGAAGATGCGAGAAGAGAGCTATAGAGATGGTGCAACCAGTGGAGGATTTTGCAGGAAGGTGGATACAGTGAAGTTTGCTACTTGGGATTTGAGCCTAAACAATCATGTACATGACAGGCTTATCATCAATTCAAATCTGATAGATAATCCAGTTTACTGTTTTTGTTTCATACACCGTTTCTGTAGCTACTAGTACCCATCTCATCCCGCATTAGGTAGTTAGCTGATATACTCCAGATCCAATAAGGATCAAAAGATTAAGAACAAATTTGTGAAGTATAATTTTGCTGAATTTATTTGCACTGGTGTATATATATATATATATCTGGCGATTATCACTCAATCTCATTTACCTTGCACATCCCCGTTTTTGACATTCTCATTCATGGTTAGGTAGCTACCTTTACTTCCCACAAACGCAAACATTCTTGATTTGCCATTCATCAAATGGGTTCACTTCTAATAAGTCTGGACTCCATTCTAAGAGCACAGAATAGCCGCCTCCATCAGTCAAGGTGTAGCATATTCCATCTTAATTGTTCCAGTGCTGTCCTACCAGTTCCCTCTTCTTCTGTCCCACCAGTTCCCAATATCCACAAAATGACATAGATGAAAAAAAAAAAATCTGAAAAAAATCTGGAAGCTGCTTTTTCTTATGCTGCTGGTCGGTTTTTGCGATGCAACCATGATTTATGTACGTCAACATCCTGGGGATGTCCTCGATAAGCACCAGGTGGGAATATGTATAATAAAATGGGCTACAGAGAGCATGTTGGTCAGTTTTGGTGAAATTGAATCTATCAAAGGTTCTTCTAAGAGGCTCGCCTCGTTGCAGAAGAATCTGTTGCAAATCTCATAAAAATGATAAATTCAAAGTAATCGTTGCTACTGAAATATGAAGTGCTTCACATATATTACCTTTAGTCATTCATTGTTTCTATGCCATGCAGAGATTCTTCTTTTAATAAAATGAATATTCAGTGCATGCTAAAGACTGCATACACACTATAGTTGGAACTGTTCAATTGGAAAAAAAAACTGACAGATCGTATCTGGAAGGTATGATCTACTGAATTATGTACGTAGCATACTATGAAATACAAAGTACTCGCAAGCTTCAATGAAACAATAATTGAATTCAAGGCAATGAGTATGCAACCAAAATGGCAACCGAAAATCCATACAAAAGAAGAGGGAAATACTACCTAATCCATCATTGGTCATGTTTAGGCAGGTGGATTGGATTGGATTTATCACCATGACATCATCATGATAATGGAGTTAGGACATCCAGTGTTGCAGTGATACATGGACCCAGCATTCCCGTCATTCATTGGCAGTCCTGGTGGTTTGTGGCATGGGTAGACCACTTCACTCCAGCGGTGCTAGGAATAGACAATCAAGAGGCTAATTCTTTCTTGGTGGGGGATGGGGGGGGAACACAAATGATAATAATACACAAAACCATTGCATTTCTAAAATACCTCCCCCTTCTATGAATTTGTTCCTTTCCATCTGTACAACAACAACAGTTCTGTTGAGTTTCCATGTTTCTTGTATATTGTGGGATGCAAAGCTCTGTGGCAGTGCAGGTTGCATCACAGTTTGCAGTAGTGATGGTTAGGTTGCTACCAATTACTGATGATGATAAGGAAGATTATAGGCTACCCTCCACATGCCACAAATTGCGTATGTGGTACCACGGTTGTGTTAGGCGATGCCAGTCGCTGCAGACCGAAGGACGGCGAGTGGGCCGGCGACAGCAAATGGAACTAGATGGTTCACCTTTGAAAATGCAACACAGTGTTTTAGTATAGTAATGTCATTTAAACAATTCATTCCTTTGGTTTCACCAGTGCCATACCAACAGAAGGGGGGGGGGAGGTCAGAAGCCCCCCTCGTGACACGAGTGATCAATTTTCTTTTACACAAAAACTGATTTATTGCAGTCCAGTAGACGTTTTACTGCTGTTTTTAGAGCAATATTGCAGCCGTGTTCTAGGGGCGCATTAATTGTACTTTTAGCAAAATAGGGAGGGTGAGGCCATTTATGAGAGCGCACTTCCCTTGGGTTTCGACCTCGAACCCCCCCCCCCCCCCCCCCCCAAGACCAAATATCTTCGGGATGCGGATGCGCCTGGTTGCCACTTCATGCGACTTGCAGGCCCCCAAACATGCATCCTAAACTCCAGGGCAAATTCGGAATCAAAGTGGTCCTGAGGTGTCTTCCCACAATGGAGAGAGGACATTTTTTGGTCTAGCCTCTTAAAGAAGGGAGGGGGGGGGGGGGTAGGTGAAAGAACCCTGAAGTGATTCAGGCCAAGGCTTTCCATAATCGAGTACAAGCTGGGGCTCTAGTTACCAAATCACTGCTTTGTTATCATTTTGTGAGGGTGCCAAGATTTCAAACTATGTCAATTACCTTAGCTCCTCTCGTGGGATTTTGAAGTTTGACGGGATGTTTTTTCTTAATTCGGGACAGCTCAATGACAGAGTGGTACGAACATACAGCAACCTTTGTGATTGGCCGAGTCACTCAAACAATTCTAATGAAGAATGAAGCAGTGTTGTGACTCATGACCATGTTCACAACACTGAATGAGGTCATTAATTGCTGCGAAATGTTAAAAGTCCCTCTTCCTTCTCTGCATGCATACAATAACAAGATAGTTTCCCTTTTCCTTAAAATGGACTTTAGGTTCCGAATCTCCAAAATACTGGAATGAAATTTATCGCAATAACATTAGTCATTTGCTATCCATAGTCGATCTTTGTCCGTTGATTGCGATGGGTATTCAGTTGCCCGTGGGGAGGTGCCCAACATGATTGCACACGATGGGATCCTCGTCATCGATGTCCATCTCAAAGTCCAGCTCAAGCTCGTCGATATTGATGTCAGGAACCTGGATAGAGGAAGAAAAAAAAATATCAGTAACCAATGGATGCATATATAAAACACACACACACGCATGTCACAATCCATATAGTCATCTCCTCCAGCCAGAGACCTACATTCATGTTCATGTAGGCTGCACCATGTCTACCATGCATATACATGAACGCACATGTTTACCCCCATATACGAGTCATCCCCTTCCCACCAGAGACATAGGCCTGAACACATTCTCACATACCTTATCTATGAGTGCATAATGCACATGCACATACATGATACATGCATGAAACCAACACACATATACCCATAAATTGAAGTGATATATTTGTGTGTACATTCACATAAAATGTATTCATACAGTCAAATACATGTAAGGTTCATATCATTATTCATACTGCATTTGAATCTGCACATGTATACAGTACAGAATGACAAACACATTATACGCAGGGGCGGGTAGGTAATTGTACATCATGATAGACTTTGTTATGCCTAATGTAGTTTATGACAAAAAGAATCGACAAAGTTGACAATAATTACAACTATTTGGCATACAACAAAAATGTATGTAAAAACCCTGTGTGGGATTGTTCCAAGGCACCTTCGTCTTCGTGCAAGTTTTTCAAAATTTCACATTCTGAAACAATGCGGAAAAAAAAAAAAAAGCATAGATCCTCTCATTTTAATACTGACACCCATATCTAAACAATACTTTGTTTAATTTCAATCGGACCTTTACTTCTTGTTGTGAAGCTGACATTTGAATGATTCTCTTCATGTTAGGCATAAGCAAGGACTGTGCGTTGCCTAGTAGCCATTACATCCGCTCAGTGCATTCTTGCCTGTGTCATTACCCCTCTTGGCAATAGAAAAGATGAAATACTGCCCTCTATTGTCCTTAGTCTCCAACAGGAAGTCTGTGTGCATCCTCCCTGAATTTCATATCTCATCTATTTAATTGAGGAAACTGGCATCCAACCATCCGCACGTTTTTCCTTGACCAAATTCATCGCAAAGTTGCCAATTTTCATCAGCATTTGGTCGTTGGCACTCGATATATATCTATCCCCTCTGCGTCTTTGAAAGATGGGACAATCCTTGTGCTTGTTTGTAGACCCTTCTGGACGACACGGTTTTGTGGTGCTTCCCGTTTCTGTCATGTTGACATAGGAATGATGTTCAGTGGCGGATGACATGCTTTCGAGCATATCACTGTCCTTTCCACCTACATCATCTTGCTTGCAGTACCTGGGGTAGTGTAACACGTTTACCCTCCACTAACCCTCCTGGTACTCTTGGTTAGGGCGGGAGAAATGTTCTTTATCACCTCGGCCACCCAGCCATTTGGTACCAGATGTCAAATGGGTCTTGGATGGTTTGTGAGACCGCTCTGGGTTGAAGCCCAACCAGCAATGGCTTGAGTTACTCTTCACCTGGTAGCCCACTATGTATACAAGGTGTGCAATTGTCAGGGTGATGGACCTATCCAATGAGATGGAGGCCGCAACAATCCTGTTTGCTGTCCTCAACTTCTCATGACCCAGAATTGCCCTCTCTCCAAGATCCTCTTTAACAAGTTCCCCGAGTGTTCTTCCTTTCCTCAAATTGCTATCTGATGGAGCTCACATCTTCTCCTAGATTGGAGAGATCATCTTGACTTCTGGATACACTGAAAATGTCACTTGTCTCGGGCAGTGCCAAAGGTCACTCTGTCCTCGGGCAGTGTCAACTAGTTTGGTTCGGTCTTTCGGTGTTTCCTAATTTTTGGATCATGACGAGCCCAGCATGGCGATCGTTTTGTCCTTTCATTTTCGGTTCATATGCTTAGCAACCGCGAAGTTACCGATTCACTGGAGGATTCATTTTCCTCTTGCAACTGCGGTCGAGTACCAGTGGCCCTGCTAAGAATCGAGCTAAATTCCTGAAATATTGACGATCATTCTTTATCAAAAATTGACTCCAGTGTCAAAATTTCCAGCAACATAGGAAGGGGTGACCCAGTAGCCGAAGTAGGGCTTTTATACCTCTTTTTTCAAGCTCTCCGCTTTCTGTCACCTCTCATGTCAGGCCTGAACATCGCAACAGGAATATGCTACCATCCTGCCCATCCTGCAGTGGCTTCAAAGACGTTGGTTCGATAGTAACACATTTATTCCACGTGTTAGTCACCAAGAACGGAGCTTTTTTGTAGGTAATTTTTCGAAGGAGCACTAAGGTCTTGGTACCACTGGCATGTAGCGAGTGACATGACATCACTATGGAAAATCTCCCCACTAATTCTATGTGAAGAATATTGTCGCTGCAATATCTATGCTGATGTACCGTCAGAGTTCTTCGCACTTTGGCACCTTTCCTTTTTTGTCGGATTTTGCAAGACAGGGACCCTCTTCATGACATTTACACACGGCAGCTCTGGCCCGACCCTTTCCATTACGGAGGTCGTCACGACAGCATGGACCACTCACTTCACCCCGTTACATATCTTTACACCTCAACAAATTTTCAATCCTCCTGATAACCCGCAGGACCATAGACCACCAGCCTGTATGGTCTCCCTAACTTCAAACTACTTATGTGGAGTACCACATGCAAATGGCAGTCAGTCTGTCCCCTTTATATAACTTGTCAAAGGATTTCACCATACGCAGAAGCTCGAGTTCCAATCAATCGTATACCGGTACCAGTGGTGAACTCTTCTTGGTCAGCGAGTTTTGAATTGCTGAAGCATTCCTTTTAGTCCCTTGGTCTCTCTTTTCGCGTTCAACTTGATGACTACATATGTGCTTTCTACGCCTCTTCCATTTCAATCCAGCATGTGTACCACCTATCCTTTCAGGTTTACACATTCCTCCCTAGTTTACCGGTCTGATCATCACTCCCTGGTCGCCATCATGAGAAGTCAACCACTATTAGGCCTCTGCACAATGTCCTCTACCAACCAAATTGTTGCTCTTTACCGCTTCCGACTCCCAAAGAGTGTTTGCCACATCATTATGCCACTGATCATGACTTTTTCGGTCCATCCGGTAATGTTCCTCACCCTTAGCCTGCCACCCTGGGACACCAGTGCTTACGGGGAGCATCACCCCCAATGGTAGTAGCCCAACAGAACCAATACTTTACCGTCTTGATAGGACCTTGACCACGAGTGATGTCACAGTGAATCGCAAACGTCCATTCTGCGACTTGGTCGCCGTGTCTAGTTTTGTGAAGGGGTTGTTAGACCAATCCAAAACCCAATTTCCGAGCTGGAAATTCCAGTCGAGTCCCTTTATTACTCTTCTGGGAAAAACCAGTCGGCGTGAATCCAGTTGGTTCATTACAGATTTGCAGATGCACCCACTCAATTGCACTTGACCATTCACCGGTGAGAACCATTTTTTTGTTTTAGTTCCGCGAACAACCAGTCGAGTCTAGTTCTGGTACCACGAGTCCAGTTGATAGTTCCATGGGACCCAACTGGAATTTCTTCCCCGAATCACTTTTAGGACAGGCAGGGAACATATGCACATTCGTTGACCCAACCAAATGAAGCTAGCATTATTGAAAAGGTTGGTTTTGGTTCACTAGGTTAGAACTTCACATCCAGTTGGTGAAAGTGTGGTACACACAGAGCTGCTCATAACAGGGAATTCAAGGGGATTTAGTAGGCCAGCTGCACACCAATACAGTACAAATTGACCCAATTGAATACTCAACGTATTGACTACATCATTGTGTGTTGCCTCGTATAATTATGGCAAAATGTACTCCCCTCTTTAATGGCATTCCACGTGGAGACGACTTACGTTGGTTTTTCTAATAGAGTGACTATCACCTCAAATAGTTACATTGATTACGACTGATTTTATACAATACCCAATCATGGCAGGGGGTTGTGGGATCTGTATTTTGATGAGCCAACTGGTATTTTTCCCCTGCTTGGCGACTTGTCACTCTATATGCCTCCCACCGCTATTTACTTCCAGATCAGTTCCAATTTTAGGGGTTTAATTTTTAAATTTTTTATTAGTAGTTGTTGAAGCCAGCACACATGAAGTATTCTCAGTGTGGTTCAGATTTTTTTCATACCTATTTTTCTTAACCCAATTCTACTGCACCAAAGCTCCCTGTCATGTTTAATTTCGTCCCTTGTCTCGCATACTGACGAATCTGCATTTTTGTCGATATTGAGATATTCTGCCTAATTTTGGGGTGTAGAATCTAATGGCGTGGGCCCTGAAGTCCAAAAGCCGTTTTTTTTATGAATCCTCTTTTTCGGTGTTTTCGTGGAAATTGCATTCCGCGTAGTGACGAATGTAGGATTCGTCAATATGCTGTGTAAAGTCAATGGCACGATTATTATAACAGTCAGTGGAAAACAATGGAAAAAATTTAGCGTAGTGACGAATGTGCTCCGCACGTGTGACGAATCTGTCACTACATGGCCATTTCCCCATTTCGCGTAGTGACGAATGTAGGATTCGTCAATACGTAATGCCAAAGTCAATGACACGACTATTATAACAGTCAGTGGAAAACAATGGAAAAAATTTCGCGTAGTGACGAATGTGTGACGAATCTTCACTACATTGGTATATTTCCATTTCGCGTAGTGACGAATGTCTTCTAAGCCTAATATAATATAAAAAATGTTCGTTTCATCGCCAAAAGCGTGCTTAGAAGGGAAATATAACTTGTTTTCTTACGCTTGGACCCAACATATGAGAAAAGTATCATTGCTTTACATTCGATACGACCATTTCAAAATCCTCAAATCTTTGAACCGCAATTTCTCGAAACCGACGCTTTGCACATTCGTCACTACGCGAAAAGGGGGACAATTTTTCCCTCACTATCATCATTACCGGAGTTGCCATTTAAAGGCTGTCAATGTCACCAGAGTGTCGTCCAAGTAGTAACCGGGCTTTCCATGTAGGTTTGTGTTAGAGTAGCACACACATATTGCAGACGGGCAGTTTGTTAATCTGTGTGATATATGTACAGGTCTGATAATGCCTCCACTGTTCGAAAGAACCTCGGCTAATTAAATTTTGAAAGTCAAATGAAATAATTATGCCAAGTAGGATCATAATTTGAAAGGAATATAACACTACACAATATTAGTGAAATAACTGTTTGGTAGTTATGATCTGTTTTGGGGTTTGCTATAATTTAGGGAAAAAAGAAAAGGTTGATTGCACAAGTAACATTAATTTGACAGAAATCATACCTTGTGGTAAACAAACTTTGTTGGAGTGTGGTGGTTATAATGTAATCTAGTATTGGAAGTGAGGAGCCTCTAACAGAAGTTGGACTAAGTTCACTTTATCAATATTTGCTTTACTTGGGATATTGATCTAGGACAGCCTTCAATCAGAGGGGGGAAGGCGGGGACTTTACCAACAACAAGACATGGATGTCTGCACTAAACTCCTATGTTGGGGGAGAGAGACACAGTGAAAACGATAACACCCTAATTGTATTTGGACAATTATGCTACAACTGGCAAGAGTGGTTGTAATCAGACTATCACCACTATATGAAAAACTCAGAAATGGACAGAATTAACAAGATTAGGTTCTGTGTCCAGCCAAGCTCTGTGTCCTATTGAGATGCGAATTAATTATTTAACATACCATGGATGTGAAAATCTCAATGAGCATGGGAAAAAAGTATCTAGATGATGGGAATTGTGTAGCATGGACCCTTACAAAATCTGAACAAACAACATCAATCTAAAATAACAAAAACATTGCAGCAAAAGTGAATAATATTTTTTTTCTCTTTTCTGGCATCATGGGATCTAACGATCCCTGATCAATTACTCAAGTAACCGCACGCCCACACTCAATTGACCATCCAACATTGCCTAAAAAATTGCAAGTATATTATGCAATCTGGTCCATTATTAAATTAACCAAAATGCATTCTAATGCGACGACTTTAAGTGAATTGAAAACTAATGTGACACGTATACACTTTCTTAGTTTATAATAGATATTATGCCCGAAAACAAAATTTTCACTAGATGAGATAACAAATAAAGTGTTCGCTCCGCTGCAACTCCCAAGGTAGGTATTTTTAGCTACTGTAATCACAAAGAGCTGTTCCTGATAAACAAGGTGTTGCAAGTTCATATGAAACAAAAGCTGCAATGAAAATGATCTCATGAATGAACATGGAAAAAAATCTATGGAAAATTTCTTGTGAACTTTTTTCAACCTGCAAGAGTGCAATAATTTTTTTCTTATTAGGTCCAGTGTTTGACTTGAGCCGGAAGCATGTGGCAAAATGCTCCCTAAATGTGCAGAATCGCTACACACTGTTTAATGTGCGTAGTTGTCAGTTTGTACACAAAATTATAGACAGCATGCTTGTTTCCACAATAATTCCCGCACTATTTCAAATGCTGTATCTGAGCTTGATACAAATCTTGAATACTATCATAATACAGCTCTATGCTCTGGAAACTGCTTCACCAATGTAAGAATGAACACAAGCAAATTTTGGTTTGCTCTTGGTAAATTATTTATTTGTATTGAAAGACATGCCTCATTTTGTTAATTTTGAACATAGTCCATGCTCGAGCAGTGACGATTTTTTTTTGTAAATTTGACAGATCTAAGCATGACTATATTTTGTAATTTTTACATTGCTCTCAGCATGACGATTAATTTATTATTTTGACACGGTTCTGAGTATGACCACAATTTGTAATATTGACATAGTTGTAAGCATGACTATTTTTTTTGTTACTTCAACCACAGTTCGAAGCATGACCAGATTTTGTCATATTGACAGTGTATAAGCTGTGAATGTTATATTTTAAATTTTACACATCTAAGCAGGACTGTTATTATAATTTTTGTCATTGTTCTAAGCATTGGACAAAAAATGAATGTGATAACTTTTTTATAGTTATTTTGACACTCACGGCAAGTCCACTCTAGTTAAAAGAGTGAGCTTTATGGAAGTCAGAATGCTGATCAAACTTGCAGACTTGCTGCTATGCGAGTGTGGAATGAATGCTGGCCAACCAGTTGGTGAATGTGTCACTGGTTGGTTTTGGGGCATCAATAGGAGTCACATTCCTTGGGATCTATTCTGCATATTCAATTCATCTCACCCCAGATGGAGATGTCTCTGTGGGCTTAAGAAAGTAGTTGTATCACCATGCTACAAGAGACAACTACAAATAATTGGAACAATCCACTGTAATGCCCCTCATGCTACGTTACCCACAATTTTTCAAAACAGATCTAACAGTATGTGAAGGCGTTGCAATGTTAATAAAAACAATCTCCCACCAGGGCAATAACAACAATGACTGGTAGCCTCTCAGAAATGGGTGGTTTTGAAAAGCTGAATATCGCATATGTATCAAGTACAGAGCTTGTAAAAAAAATTATCTACCATTATGATGATGAAATTACAGTTGTATGCATGATACCACTACTACAGGGGCCAGTGAATCAATTGTGGTCATCAGTCACTTCATACATGATTCAAACAAATGCACTTGAATATGCCCTCAACAGGGTACACATGTGCTAAACCTCACAGACCTCCACCTCTCTTTTGAGTCATCACATTCTCCTACATGATGAAGAGCCGGACACTCATGAAATTCACGCAATTGTAGATGAAGATACATTTACTGTGAGATGCACTGGTTCAGTTGTTGTTACTCTGACAGTCCTATGTTGCTGTGGTTCTGATGGTTCTTTCAGATAGCTGAAGATGACCTCTCTCTGCCCGTTTGATAGGTGCTGGGGAACTGGTCGACTATCTAGCGGGACTGGCCAGAGGGAACAACAGCGTCGCTCCCCTGAGGTAATTGACTGTAACTCACATCAACGACAGCAGATCGTGAATACTGCAGGCCCCGATAGTGCAGGGATAGAGATACTGTCGTACCATAGCAGGAGATGCAACTTCTCCCAGTGTAGTGTACAGAGCCATTTGCGAAATTATGGCCGTGAAGACCGGAGATGCAACTGCCACGAAAGAGCGATGCATCCAACAACCATTCTTCCTTATCACAAGTTCGATGTCAGATGCCAGTAGGTGATATCATGTTAACAGCATTCGTAACACAGTAGCGACAGTCATCTCTAGCAAAATCACCACAAGTCAGTAGTCCATTTGACTTCTTCAGCTTGAAAGCATGAGTAGCCCTTTCTACATTCATCCACGCTGCAGAAAATGAAGCGATCCATTCTGCATCAAGTTCTAGCAGAAGGGAGTCGAGTCTTGTAACCACAGATAGTTGGTGGTATTAGTCAATTAAAAAATTATGATCCTCTGCCCCAACACTACGATATCAAAGCCAATTGTCATTTTCTTGCAACGTTGATTGCTTTCACGGCCAACAGATTTGCCGTTGAGCGCGTTCTGCAAAACTCTTCTGCTGGGGCCAGCACCGACGAGTTTGAACTTAACGACGAACCGAACGAACACCTCCCCGGAGAGGCGGCACTCCAACTTCAGGTTGCAAGCGGACACGGGAAGGCGATCGTATGTCTGACCTGCCTGTCCACCCCCGAGATACACCGTGATCTCGTACTCGACAGAGGTGTAGCACGGTTTGACTGGTATCGTTCTCACCAGAGGCAGCAGTTCCGGCTCTTGTCTGGGCAGAGTGTTTGGGTCTAACGTTGTTAGCAAGGCGGCTGTTGGGACAGTTTGGCTCGGTGGAGGATCGGGCATCTCTAGTCAGATGGACTTCTCCTTCTCGCATATTGCGGACCTACTGTCCGATACATATTTCTGGACTCTGGAGGGGACCTGCGTGAGAGAGATTGTATGACAGATACCTGGTACAGAGTGTGACTGGTCCACAGTGGTCCAGTGGGCATTACTGGGAGCGGATACCCCCACAATCCAGCACCACAAGCACCCATCAAATTGATTTGTTAGGGTGGAATAGAGGGTGGGTGGGAAGTAGAAAAGAAAGAGGGGAAAGTTTGCATGGAGGTGACAGCCAGTCAGTCCATGCATGCATGCATTCACACTCGGCAATATTGAAATGGCTCTAGCTCTTCTACACATCTACAAGATAACTACATGCCTTAGTGGCATCCTTCCGAAGATATAGTGACAAGATCCAAAAACCGCAGAGGAGGGGCTTTCCACATCTGGATGGTTTGGCAAATAGCGAATGAAGTGATCAATCATGGCAGAATTGTGTTGCTGCTGTCATGATAAAGGTCTGGTATTATTCGACCTGAACCCATTAATATGGATCGTTGCACGACAGGAGGTGTTGTCGTGTGGCCAGCCCTTTAGGCTAATAAGCCTGTTCATAGTTCCAAGGATTGAAATGATGAGATGGTGTCAAAGTCACAGGCCTACACTTGGCAGTCTGACGCTGCACGAACAGTCCGACGATTACCTGAGATGATAGCGAGTGCTATGAAAAAAAATCTCACCTGCAGTATACCCTGCACATGCTTAGTAGTGAGCATGTGCAACCAGAAACAGGTGTAATATGATTCTGGTTCATTGGGAAACATGTGAGAACGTACTAGTCAGCATGCCCAGAGGGGGGATCACCCCTGATATCGAGTGACCAGGAGAGGGGGGGGGGGGGGGGGGGGGGGGGGGGGGGGGGGGGGGTGGGATCATATATATATAATAGTGCATTGGCGAAAAAACATGACAAGGTCTCGGGTGAAAAGATGTCAGTAACAAAGAACTTACTAAGCAATGCCATGCCGTCCATTTAGGACATGACCTACATACTCCATTGGTCGCCTCTTACAAATAATTTATACCATAAAATGACTTAACCAGTTGATTTCCCATATTTGTAATTATCAGTGATTATCTCGTGGAGAAGCAATATACAATAGGTCCCCCTTCACCAAGAAAAAAGCTTAAAATCGGACCACTGGGGACCTGGTCCAATTTCCTGAAAAACTAGGTAAAAAAAACAGCTACCGAACCTATTCCACAAATTTATGGAAAGAAAATCGGCAGAAAAAAAAATAATGCAGAGGAGATTTTCACATCCTGGATGCAACCACATAACAGGCAGTGCCACATTATACAAGTGTAATCTCGGAGACCATGCTGAAACAGTCTGGCACATTTTAGGCTAGACATTAGCAGGTTATGTGATTCCCAAACAGGGGAAATGGTTGTCTTGAAAGCTGCCTTCAACCAGTGGAAAAAATACACAACCATGGACAAACATTAGAGAATTAGATGGGAAGGTTAGGATTGGAAGGTAGGGGGTTAGGATTTACATCGAGGCCAGGAGCCAGGCTTCTTTTATTGTCGAGCTATAAATACTCGATTTAGGAATGTCCTAATAATATCACGCACCAGGAATTTGTGCAGGTCCGAATTATTCAGTTGTGGTCTGTAACCATAGGGACCTTACATGACAATATCAGTGGAGACAGTTCACATGCTAGAATTATACACTTGTCAATCGCACGATTGCCCCAACTGCCCTACGACCCCCCTCCCCCCCCACCCCCTCCCAAGCCCATGTATGTATGTCACTAGACTAAACAATCAGACTTACCTTGATGGAATTCACCCAAAGCCCATAACAAATTTTTACCACCCTCCCATACATCCGATGCAGTAGGTTATTGAGAGTTGGTGTATGGAATCTAGCAGAGCCATCCATCGATCAATCAGAATTACCCATGACAGATTACCCATAACCAATTTAGGGTGCTGGGGTGTTCCCTCCTCTCCTTCGCCCTTACCCCAATCTTCGCTGCCTTCTGACCCCCCTCACCTCCGCTTCTACAAAGTAGGTTAGGGGGTGTTGGTGGATGGACTCCTCCTCTCCTTTGCTTCCTCCCTCCCCCCGCTTCATTCTACAAAGTAGGTTATGGGAGGGGGGGGGGGAACGGGTTTGCGTTGGATGGATCTAGCCGAGTCATCTCGATACAATCAGAATTTCCCACGACAGAAGTTCCGACCCTGAATCATGCAATGAACTAATTGCTGCTTCCCACCTCGCCTGTTACATACCGCTGCTAAAGAGGATATTAGAGATGAAAGAAAAGAGGGGGTGGGGAGGGGGGCGGATGGAGAAGACTGCAAAGAGTTATTCGAAAAGGCATAGATCTGGGTAATGGAAAAATCAGCTGCAAGAGGTTGATGGGAGAGGTGGATTGTTTCACAAACAAATCCATTCATGCAGGTGCATTCCCTTATACTGTACGAGGTCTCATATCATCAGGGGCTTTGAAAAAAGGTATCCCGAGTGTGTGTGCCTGTTCGGGGTCTGTCAGATTTTTGACAGTTTTTTTCGGAACATTTAAACCATTTGGAGTAGCCTATCACTGTCAAATTCAACACAAGCCCGGACAACTACAAAATTGGTGAAATTTAGTAGGATTTTTTTCGTTTTTCAAAATGTTTCACACACCGTTTCTCAAGATATGCTTATTCCCCAATGGCTGAATGAGGTCAAATTTTGTAACCAGAAGGTAAAAAGGCACAAATTGCAACCCTTTCTTTGCAATCAGGCAAAGTCAAACAAATGTGGGATTTGAGATCAAATTTCAGAGTTTTGGAAATGTCTACTTTATTATTCATATATATTGAAGATTCAAAGGACTGCATATGTATGCTTTCAATTTCGAACAAAGATTTTCCAGCATAAGTGGGAAATACTGGGGGAAAAAATGGGGGGGGGGGATGTAAATCGTCAATATTGTTAATGAATCTTTTGAATTTCCTTTCTTCGCTGTAGATGCCGACCTGCAACTCCAAGTCTTCCCCCTTGTTTTTCACTTTTCATGTGCTGTGTATTCATTCACTAGAGACATAACAAATGTGCTGTTTTTCTGAACCCATGTCATCAATATACCCCCCCCCACCCTCTCCCAGGTGGGGGGGGGGGGGTTGAGAATTGGCTTTTAGAATGGCTCCCCAGTGTACCTACTATTACTACTTTTGTGGTCAGAGGCTCATGATCAGTTGATGTTCCTTCATTTTTCTTTTATGATAAGATATCAGTCAATTTTTACCCTATTTACTAACCTGCAGAATGATTGAATAGTATAATTTTGTATCCAACTAAATGGCCCCAACTCGTTCAATCCGATGACGATCAATTTTTCTGTCTTCAATTTTCAAATTTTGGTTCAGTTGAATTCTTCTCAGTCTCCCTATTTAGGGGGGCACTTGCTAGAACACCCTACAAGAGTCTTCATGGGGACCACACTAGAGGTATTAACCGCCCCCCCCATTTAGGGGGCACTGGCTAGAACACCTACAAAGAATCTTACATGGGGCACCACACTAAGGGTATGAAACTGTCCCCCCCCCCCCCATTGGGGCACTGGCTTGAACACCCTACAAGAGTCTTACATGGGGCACCACACTAGAGGGTATGAACCTTGCCCCCCCCCCCCCATTTAGGGGGCACTGGCTTGAACACCCTACAAGAGTCTTACATGGGGCAACCACACTAGAGGGTATGAACCTGCCCCCCCCATTTAGGGGGCACTGGCTAGAACACCCTACAAGAGTCTTACATGGGGCACCACACTAGAGGGTATGAACCTGCCCCCCCCCATTTAGGGGGCACTGGCTTGAACACCCTACAAGAGTCTACATGGGGCACCACACTAGAGGGTATGAACCTGCCCCCCCCCATTTAGGGGGGGCCACTGGCTTGAACACCCTACACGAGTCTTACATGGGGCCACCACACTAGAGGGTATGAACCTGCCCCCCCCTTTAGGGGGCACTGGCTTGAACACCCTACAAGAGTTTACATGGGGCACCACACTAGAGGGTATGACCTGCCCCCCCCCATTTAGGGGGCACTGGCTTGAACACCCTACAAGAGTCTACATGGGGCAACACACTAGAGGTATGAACTGCCCCCCCCCATTTAGGGGGCACTGGTTGAACACCCTACACGAGTCTTACATGGGGCACCACACTAGAGGGTATGAACCTGCCCCCCCCCCATTTAGGGGGCACTGGCTTGAACACCCTACAAGAGTCTTACATGGGGCACCACACTAGAGGGTAGAACCTGCCCCCCCCCATTAGGGGGCACTGGCCTTGAACACCCTACACGAGTCTTACATGGGGCACCACACTAGAGGGTATGAACCTGCCCCCCCCCCCATTACCTACTGGCAGCAGGTCAAGGCTTTAACAGGGTGCTCCAAGTCACTGATCAGTCGGCAATGGGTGTGGAAGAACCCTGACAGAAGAGGTAAGAGAGCAATAACCAGCCACTGCATAGCCGATGAATTCACCAGGTAGTCAGCAAGGACACGGAGGCCCTTGAAGCTGGACGGAGGTCTTTCGCGTTTTCAGGAGGGATGCGGGAGATCTATGAAATGACGGGCCTGTTTTGGATGGATAATGGATAATATACCTCTAATGGTCGGAAACCAATGCCTGGGGGAACATTTTTGGGGTGCATAGGGCAATATTGCACTTGGAACAGAGGATTGAGCTGTCAAATGTTGTCAGAGAGGCTAGGTGAAAGGGTAAGCTATGAATTGTTGGGAGAACTTATTTACAAGAATTGATATGATGTGAACAGCTAGTTTGGATTAGAATGACTGACCACTTGATGAATGACCTCTGCCTTTTATGGTATACTTGCCGGAGCAGAGGATCAAAAACCTATTCAAGGCCATCAAAGGACGCAGACTGGATACTGCACCTAACGTCAGCTGCGAATCCCTACACCAGGTAAAAGGAATAAGGCAGTGCCTTCTTTGGCGGTACCTTAATGTGACGGGTGGGCTAATCAAACGGGGGCAATTGCAATGCCTCCCCCGTTTGTATCTGCTCCAATCCCTTGTGCTGAGCGTACAGCCAGAAGCAAAGGTACCATTTTCAGTCTTTGGATGGACCCGACCGGGAATCAATCCCTGGTCTACCTGGTGGAAGGCCGACGCTCACCAATTGTGCCAACCATGGCTCAGAAAATGTCCTCAACACCCGAATCCCAACAATAACGACCAATGGTAGGACAATCCAGCTATTCTGTAGAGGCATTGTTTGAAACAGTCAAGTTCCCCACCCAATCAAGACAAGATGTGTGGGCAAAGTGAAGAATATACTATAGCACCACCATATACATTTTGCGGATATGCCACCCTCTCTTGCCATTGCACTATAAATCTAGTTGCACGATTACATGGCTCGACTGTAAATCTCCAGTCGTCCTCCAATTGATGATCTATTCTGATGGTTCGACTGTTTAGCTCTAGCCACTCGTTAATTTTGCAAATAAAGGCAGCTGGGCAGTGTAGTTACTTTTGTTGCATGAACATGATGAAATAGTATAGTAGAAGTTTACTCTGCGCGTTAATGGGTGTTTACAGTATATTCAGGGACATGGTATCCCCAGAGGAACTTCCATGTTCCTTCAATTTGGGCGTTGTAGAATACGGATAAACCATTTTTCAACTTTTGTCATTTTAATAGCAGCCTGGACTCCAAATTCAGTAAATTACCAGATTGGGCTTAGCCTGGTCCATTGTTAGCCGTATTGAGTCTTGACTGTTGAATCCCCGAAAGAAATTTCACAATAGTGCTTCATCCCTTGAGTCGCAGTCATGGCCAAGACCAACTCAAAGCTGCCTTAGCCCACCAAAACCAATGACCGAGTGCACCCGACTATTCTCATGAATATCCTCCTAACTTGCCTCCTCAATGTGTTAACAATGACCTCCGCCTCGACTATCGCTTCCTCGATCCGACTTTCCAGATTCTGAGGCCGCACCCGGACGCTCGCAGACGAGGGTTGTTGCTGAGGTCGTACCGCCGTGTCAGGTTCCTGGCGATGGCGAGCGTCTTCTGCTCTCCGACTGGCAAGAGAGGAAACAACACGTCCAGGGCGTTACTGAAAAAGGGGGGCAAGGTTTTTTTTTTCCCCCTCCTCTGTCACGGGTGGCATCTACAGCTATCTTTTTTTAAGCTGTGGTTGAGTGGATTGCTTTCCCAAACTCAACGCTGCATACTCTGTAATGATTTCTACCGGGCCAAGTGTCATCACTATGTGAACAACTTCCAACTGACTACCTGAAGACAACAAAAAAATGTCTTGGAACAGGTCTAGTTGTTAATCGTGGCACTCTAATATTCAAAACTCCTACCATCTCTGACTAGTACCAGCAGGTATTGGTTACAAGTACTAAAATTTTGGGCCGAGAAAATAATGATTAGAATAAGCTGCCTCACCACTGCTGCTAAAACCTATCAGCTTGACATGGAAGGGTTATGAATCATCAGCAGAATCAGCACTGATGTCCCAGTGATCACACTTTCCTGCCTCCTTGGAAATTTCAGTATGTTGGCCCCACATTTCAGAAATGTCGAACCCGCACATTTGGACAGACAACAGACAACTATGAGTGGTTACTATAGTAGTCGCTCCTCGAACAAGTCAGAGAAGACAAAGTGCTGTAAAATATCCTAGCAGTTTCAAAACTTACTGGAGCCACATTGACCCCTACCAGGGGGGGATGGAAAAGAGAACCCCTGCCTCCTGACATTGGTCGAAGCTTAGATCACCGCATCAATCCTGCAGGATTCTAAACTTCATGATACCCAGCGACCCTGGATAACAGAGAGTGCGGATACTGCAAATAGTCTCTTCAAGCCCTTCATTTTAAGAAGCGCCCTTGGCCATTCCAAACGTATGAACTCCACATTACCCTCCCATCAACCCGAGGGAATCTATGTCCTTATCATAACAAAAAACATTTACATTGAACCCGCTACAGCTGGTCTATTAATTGCTCATTTCCACATAAACCTCTAGTGAGTGATGTGACCCAGTCACATGGAAATCCCATCTTCACTTCATCACCATGAGCATCTCCAAAGACATCTAGAAAAACCATGTTTAAAGCAGCTACACTTGGTATCCTGTAAACTTGAGTTCACCATCTTACATTCGTAGGCCACTCATTCTTTCCCCAGGCCTCCCTTGTTTAAAGCATTACCAGTTTCGTTTCGATGAGCATGAGTAGAAAATCTTGAGAAGTCTTCCTTTTTTTTCCAAACTGGGAAAAACAATAACTACTGGAAGTTTGATGCTTACAAAGAGAATAGCCAATAGTGTCTAGTATCAAAGAACCTCACAGAGACCTCTCCCCTGACCCTAGAATACAGTTTGAATCCTCCCCTTTTCCCATGTAGGTTATCCTCGGAAGGGATAGCTGGAGATGATATCTCAAGTCTATTTGTATAGTTCAAAGAGACAAAAAGTGAATTTACTTCAGTGCCTCTGCAACCACTGACTACCGTATTGGGCAGCTTAGTCTTAAGGCGGCCCCGAATGTTGTGAATTTAACTTGCAGGTACATACTTTGTTGCCTAGAGGAAGCCATGTTCCGGTGAGCAACGGGGAGATGTGGCGTGTGCAATTCCTGCATATGCTTTCCTAGAGTGGGGGGCGCAATCTGGTCATACTTCACTGTTGATGGATCCTCTGAATTGCTACCAAGCCCAACCCCCCCCCGAAGGTAGTGATTCTAAGTTACCTACTGCCATTGCAACTATGTATCTATATAATTCCAACCCTTCTTGAAGAAGACAATTGTGGGGGAGCAACAGCAGCCTATTTCAACGTCCACCTCGTGGCCTCGCAGCACATGTAGGCTTCGTAAAAATCCCCAGGCTCCTCCATAACAACAATGTTACAGACATCAGCCTCCCCCGTGGTGCTGAGAAATATCAATTATCTGATGCACTGAGTCCTTAGGCGTCAAGCAACCCCCCACCCCCCTTCCCCGATAAACCCTTGGAAATCTCATTAGTAAAAAGCCTTTCTTTAGAATGCTCATGTCTGAACCACACTGAACCTGCGTGTGACTTTGTCTGCAACGTCAATGTTTTTTATTCATGTGACATTCCTCATGCTCGTTAACATGGTTTCCACCCTCCTCACTGCCTCAGATTAGGTCACTAATAGCAGCATCTGCTTATTATCATTTTGGAATTCGTTATCATGGTGGGTTCACTAAAATCATACACTGGAACCATCTTCTCGGCCTGGAACTTATCAAGAGTGATGTTTTTATATAAAGGTAATTTATTCTTCTGACAAAGACGTAAGCATCCTGTGTTAGAATGCTGTGAAGATTTTCAGCTATCCCTTCCTGGTGTTTAACCTGCTAATTGGCACCCTGCAAACCTGTTTCGCTTCAGAAAACCCGTGGTTGGCCCCTCTATCTCCAGCAGAGAATCTGAAGCAGGTTACCGAAAATAATCATAATCAGTGGGTGCCCAGCACCGGCTGATACGTTGCATATTTCAATGCTCAGGCCATTGCATTGGGTCATGTTACGGGGTGGTATGGGGGGGGGGGGTGGGTCACTGCAGCAAATATAACCTGGTGAGTTCCTGTCCAGTCCCAATTGCCCAGTCTAACTCCAGCCTGTCCTAGCATGTTACAGAATCCAGCATAGCATTATAGATGTTCATGGTGATAGATCATTTTCCACTTGGTGTTGACAGTCCCGTGTAACGTCCCACTCTGGGCACTTGATCCAACAGATAAGACAGCCAGGCCAAGAATGTCCTTCGTGTTATACCTTTGATGTATAGGACGGGAGGGTGGGGACAGAGACCAGATAAGGTATGGAGATGAAGCTCCCCCCCCCCCCGCCTCCCCCCAGACAAAAAGGATGAATTACCTAGATTAATCCACAAGAAGCCCAACAGAGCACAGGCAACGTTTCAATAATAAATTTTCCCCCCCCTAGCTGAGGCATACCCCCCTCTCCTGCACTTGTTTGTCTCCTTCGCACATCATGCAACTAACTCCGCCTGGCCTGCCTAGCATGTTACAAAGAATCAGCATAGCATTAATAATGGTTCCATGGTGAATAGATCCATTTCCACTTGTGCTGACAAGTCCCGTGTACGTCCATCTGGGCACCTTGATCACAACATATACGACGCACCGGCCCCCCCTCAGAGGGTCCTGCGTGTTAAGCTTTATTAACAGGACGGGAGAGTGGGGACAAGACCAGATAAAGTTGGAGTAAAGATCCCCCCCCCCACCCCCCCAGAAAAAAAGGGAATTAACCCAGAATTAACCCACAAGCCAACAGAGCACAGGCAAAGTTTTCAATAATAAATTTTCCCCCCCTAGCTGAGGCATACCCCCCTCTCCTGCACTTGTTTTTCCCTTCTGCACAATCATGCACCATTTCGCAAACATTAACACCACTGGTTGAACACTTGAAATCATGCCAAGTCCCACGATCCCAGTGAAACATCTTCGCACTTCTGACATTCTGCTCAGATCTCATAACAAGCACATGTCTGAATCCTGAAACCTCCACTCAAGAACATCTTCCCCAGTTCTGCCTACCTCCCATATAATTTCAGTAAATCCCCATCAGAGTGAATGTATTAGTTCAAATCATGATGTTGCGGACTTGCGGCGAATGAGAGAATGAGGCGAAATATGCATATAACAACGTCTTTCTTTCCAACCTCTAATTTGCTGTCTAGTAACCCCCCGACAGCGAGACCTCATTCGTAATTTGACGGCGAGACCTTATTCTGTCCATGATATGCCCATTTCTGGTGTATGTCCCATAATTGCGCACAGCTGCTGGGTTCCACATATAACGTTACATATACACGTATATATAAGTCTCCGCCTACACGGAGAAACTGTTTACGATGGCTTTGGGTTCGACGAGATGTTTTACAACCAGTATTATGAAATCGTACAGAGATGGGCTCTACAACCCGAAAACACATATCAACTCGTATGCGAGCATAGCGAGAAACACAGAGACAACGGTTTATGTGTGAAATCTGAAATGATATACATACATACACTTTCTTACAACTTTTTATCCTACCTGTTACCTTATGGTATATTTTGCACACAAGACCCAACAACCATACTCCTCACATACTCATTCCTTCCTCCCATCACAGGAATTGTTGCCCCCTCCATTATTATTAAGTGACATGTGCCCCAGTGTCTCCAATTCACTGCCATCACATATTTCCTACCCTTATATAATGTCAACACCTCGTGGTAACTGAACAGACCATGTCCGGTTCCTCCAACAACATCCCGCCTCCCCCCCCTCCCCCCCCCCCCACCCCCCCTCAACACTCAGTGTGAACTTTGCCCCATATACTCCACTCAACATTCTGACTACAATTACAAGACCATTCCTCCTTTTTCCGCCAAGAAGAATTCAACTTCGCTCCATCAAATAGTACGCAAGATCCACAACTGTCATTTGACTAACCCATTCTTCCAGTTATGACATCTGCTGCCACCTATCAGCTACTCACAGAACCTAAGTGGCTCTTCTGATAGGGTGCTCAGCCATGCTGTTTCGCGGAGACATCCTCCTTAGTCATAATATACCACAATATTTTCAATTTCACACCCCTTGACCAACCGGATGATTCACAATGTAGAAAGGTCTGCACTAATCTATGTCTCCAGATACATAACAACATCTTTCCTTACATAAATATCCATTCTTCTAGTACTTCTTCACGCTCCGAGAGATCCTGATCTAAAATCGGTCTATTTAGTACAAAAACCTCCCCCCATCAATAATACACCATCTTTCCATCTTCCAGTTCCACAACTTCCTAAATCCACCACCCTACTTCAGGAAAGTTGATTCTCAGTCCATCTGCGATTTGTGTCTACATTAGAGTCCACCAAATGACCAATCTGAAACGTCTGTGTTTTTCAAAATTCTGGGGTGATAAAAAACATCACTACCACAGTGGTCGGATACTTCAGACCAAAATAACAAACCCCTCCCTTCCCTGACATTAACCCCACCGTCGCCTTCAACATCCTCAATCCTTTTGCCTCCTCTCCCTCCTCTCCGGGTTCCGTCGTCCACCCTCTCGTTCCAGGTGTTCCCAGTTTCTGCTGAAGAGTCACCTTGACTTTGATCCCACTGTTCGCAGAGGTCGTGTTCTCCTTCGCATAGCGATCTTAGGAAGTAGGGAAGAAAGAGTTCTCTCTATTATAGTAGGTTAGGTTACTACCCCCATCACTATTGAATACTGATACTGAACTAGTGTGTAACCTCCTACTGATTTTTCCATTGAGGTTGATTTTAAATGGAGATAAATTTTTGCAGTGGGTTGTGCATAGTGCTATACATTTTTTGGGCAAGAAAATTCTACCGAATTCAGGTCAATTTGGCCTTGCCAGCCTTACTTGTGTGAACATGGAAATGTAAAAGTTTTTGTATGTATTGTAACATTACACAATGTTACGTACTTGTGGTAGTCTAGCGGGTAACACTAACGCAGGTTTGTTCATTGTGAAAGTCCACTAGAAGACAATATGTTGCAACATGTTCATCTTGGGGACCTAAAAATGACCTCCCTTAGTTTTTTGAGGCCACAATGTCCCTTTGAACTCCAGTAATTCCTCTTATCGCCGATGTGTGCAAGTTTTTCAGTCAATGGACAATGTGTTATTCATCGCGCTGAGGCCACAATGTCTCCAGTGCAGAGGCTTAGACCCCGAACCTACTCTCCTCCCTTACACTCGTGTTACAAACACAGCAATATGAATCCAAACCAAATTTCTTTCTTTTTCAATTTTTCAATTGGTTTCACCGAACAACCTTGTTCACAGATTTTTGATCGGCGATACCTGATGTCGTTAGTTTACACATTGGTCCTCAAAACCGGATTACTTACTGGTGGAAGGAGGCATGGGGTGGGGTTAGAATGCCCCCTCATGACTCCTGTAACCAAACACCACATTTTTTTAATTTATTGTTCATTGTCGTAGACATGTTTTAAGTTTTACAGCTTGTTGTTTATCTCAATCGCACAGCCTGCGTCTAGGGGGCTGGATAATTACATTATTTGCCATAGTGAGAGAGGGCGCGGCTATGAATGACGACACTCCTGATCTCAACCTCAAACCATCTCCTCCCCCCCCCCCCTCCCACCCCTGTCTCATCCATAACTCTGTCCCTCACAATGTTTCTTCCTCATTTTTTTTTTTTTTTTGGTTTGTTGTCCAACTAAGATACGCTGCTGTAGCCTGCCCACATGTATATCCCACAATTTGGGATCCTGTTAATTACAAGACAGAGCAGAGGGGGTCATACAGCATTGACCCTACCAGATCGATGGTGAATGAAGCTTTGGAGGGTCCTCCCGGCTGCGTTTCTGGGCATCCTTGATATTGATGAGGGCCTTGTGGTAGAGGCGCTTCCGGACCTTCGTGGAGACCTGGCTCGCCTTGGTGACAGGTGGGAGAACCGCTCGTTGCTGGGGACTTGTGGCTCCCTTCACTCGCTGGCCGTGACCTCATCGCATCATCAAGGTCATTATCGTCTTCATCCAGGGGAGCACAGTTGGATTTTTCTGATGGCACGGAAAAATGGTTTTGTTAGTTTGGCTTGAAGAGCATTTTAGGCTCAAATAACAACCTCTTCTGGTTCCACTAGCCCACTACTAGTCGTCAGATTTTTCTTCCATATGCTCATGCAGCGCATCTCGCTGTTAATTTCATTTAAAGTCAGTCCATGACTGTGGTTCATAATCTTTACATTTATCCATTGATTCTTAACTTTTATACGCTACCTATCCCTCGTAATTTCCTCCTGTTTGCTGCTTTCGCGCAATTTGTCCTATGTGTAAGTGACCACATTCTCATGCATGTCCGATTTTTTTTCTCTCTCCATTGGTTTGCTGTGTCCATGAGTGATTTTTGGTTGTTGTACTTGTTTCATAGATCCTACTGAATTTCATCTGCAAGCATGTGTATCATATCAGTCGGAATAAGTTTCATCTATCCTTACAGTTTTTATGAGCCAGGAATTGGCCCTGATCTGCTGTCACTCTTCGTTGTCAGAGTGCGTGCTCAGAACCAGGTAATATATCCTATTCACCTTACGGTATACCGAGTCAGAACGTGCAAGGATGGTGCAACAAGACACTGAGAGAGCATGGGGTGAAAAGACGCCAACCAACCCTCACAGAGGGAGATTAAAATGGGGAGGTGCTCTGAATGGCTAGGGTAGTGTTTTGATGCAGGGTATTGTCCTTGTTGTGCGAATTTGAATAATATTACCCCAATTCCCACAGTTCTTGGGAGCTTAGTGAAGCCCGGGTTGAGGAAGTTTTTGACTGACTAACCCCGGCCTAACCAATGAATTCAGGTTTCTCTGGAGCCTTGCCACACTATTGAATAAGTTAACTGGTAATTGTTTAAATCTTCCAAGTTCTCAGTCATTTCTATTCTACGTTATCAGTCTTCGCCTAATTTGTCCCACCTACATTATGCTCCCATTCCCATAATTCCTACTCTCTCTCACCTCGTCTCGGGGAGGCAGTAGTCAACGGCCATCTCAGAGAGTTGGAGGGGCGCATCTACAGTGGAGCCACCACTGGCCCCCCCTTGTGTCCAGAGGGGTCGTTCATCTCTGGGTGCCCGTGCCCCTTGCTGTGTTCCACCCGGGGCACTCCAAGCGCTCTCCTTCAGCGTTTTCACAACAACCTGTCAATACGAATGAGGGACCATTCTGAACACGCTGCTTGCGATCTCGGCTTTCTTTGCTGCTCTGAAATTTGCATTCAACATACACAGTGCACACTTGCAGCACCCCCCATACAAAGCTTTGTGAGTGCCCACAGCGTGTTTGAGCATCCCTATGTTTTGCCCTGTATTTCTGACTGCAGAGCTATGCTGGGCACATATATGTAATCCACCATCTCTCCTTTAACAGATCTCATGAATTCATTGTTTAAAATGTTCATCATTGTAGCTTTCCTCGAAGCTTACAATTTTCTCATCAAGAGGGTTTTTTCTGTACAATATAGATCGAAATCGCCCCTCATCTGGGAGCTGCTTTGTAATATTCCAGAGGGTTAACACTTAATTTAATAATTTAATAGCTGTAATGGCTTCCTTCATGCCTGCCCTGTGTAAATTATGATCTTCCAAAGCTGTTTTTTTTTGACATTGTACTTCCACTCTTATCTGTCATGAATGCTATTCATATCCAGTAATTTTGGTTCAGCAAATGCTGCCAGTAGACTTGTTGTTTTTGTTATAATTATGTTGGTCCATGTCCCACAAGTATTTTTTAAGGTGTTTTTAGTTGTAGGACCCAACCAATCAGTGTTGGGTGGCTACAGAACGAGAGACAATTTACATGCCATACCTTATCCGGAGATGCTCTAGTCCGGATGCTCTTAAAGAGAAGCATGGAGACTACTTCTAACCAGTTGGGGTCCCAGTGACTAACCGTGCTTGGAAGAGCCGCAATCAAGGACATCAACATAATAGTTTTTGAGGGAGGCCCTATAAACCTTGACAGGTCAGATAGACGAGAACTTCAACCTACTAGGTTTTACCTTATCTGATGGTTTTCTGTTACTGATCGGGACCTTCTCCTCCGTTTGTCAAGCTGCTGATTGGCCACAAGAGTGCATTTCTCTGATCGGACCTCCCAGGCGTCAACCACGGGTTTTTCGCATTCGAAGCCGCGACTGCGACTGACTTCTTCGGCCACCCCCGAGGGAGTCAGTTGACGATGGATCTGCTGTCCTTCGCCACTGATAGGCGTCCAACACCCGAGGTCAGCGCGGAGGTCACCATTGGCCTTTGTGATCCGGGAGATGGCACTATCTTCGTTTGCGATGTCCATGCCGTTCCTCCTTCGGCTTCAGATCACTTGTCACTTCGGTGTGCCGTCCATGTCACCCACATTCTCCTCTCGTTGTTCCTCTCTGGGTTCTCCTCGGTATTCTCTATTACTGGTCCCTGTTTCCTTGTTACTACTGCTTCTAGGTGGACAGGTAGAGATGCGAACTGTGTGGAAATTAAAAATGAGTTGGTAATGAATGTTCCATTTCTGGTAGGCGTGAGATTGCCGTTTCCATAGAAAATGTGTTCGATTGCACAAATTTGGCAGAGAAATCATACCATTCGTAGTATTCAAATGAATAAGAGCATTTCCATTGTTGTTGCTATGTAATCTCCTACACAGTTGAGAGCCTAGACTCCTAAGCCATGGGCAACTAACATAAGGTCACATTTATCGGAAATATGTGTTAGTTTGGATATTGATCAATCACATCTATTAATGGTCCGATAGGCACCGCGCCCCCCCCCACGCCCGAATTCACAGATTCTCCATTGGGTAGGAATCTCTCAGGAATGGTGGTGACGCACATGTGAGTAATTGTGTAGTAGTCAATGAGTGACTGTCTGGGGGCGAGTCATCAGTCATTGTTATTCAGGCAACTTACAGCAGGAGTAGTATAGTACGTATTTACGCACTGGATTTCCCCATTTTTAGTTATTTTTTGTGAACTGTCAACATGGAACCGATCAGCAGCAGCACTACTGCAATATAAATTATAATAGATATTGAAACTGCCGTACTTATACTGCCTTTTTCTGTGATTATGTGAAAGGCTGAGAGAATGGAAGACAACTATATATATATACAAATATAGACTTATCAGTAGTACCCTTCATAATCATAGTCGATGACCTTGCCTCAAATTCTTGAACACCCCATGATTACCATTAGTTAATGCAATACTGACCAACGTCCATGATCATCGATAATAAGTGCCTACTGCTTAAACTCTCTTAGGAGCCTATATGCCATGTCGGCAGCTTAAGGCTTTGCAGACGGCCTTCATAGTTAATGTCTTTCAAACCCGGTAATGTTGGTGATCTTCTTCGGGTTGGAATTTTAACAGGACGGCATGAGGCCGTCGTGTTTTCCATAATGGCCGCAGTTGCCTAAAAAAGCGCCTATAGATCACGGCCACGATGGCCCGTCCAGCCCAAATTCCTTTGCCGTCATGTCCTCTGAAGTTGGGTCTTTATCAACTTGATGACTCTTTTTGAAGAGGTTTTTTATTTTTAAAGTGGTTTCCGATTCCCTGTGTTGAATGATCCTGAATACATCCTTCAATTATCCCAAACACCTGAAATTACGGGGGGAGGGGGGGGGGGGGGCTGCCTTTTAGGTATCTGTAGTGGGGATAGGTACACAACACCTGCTTAAAAGCGTAGTGTCATACTTCAGGCCAGGGTTGTAGCAGGCAAAGTCACCAGTCAAAATGAGCACTACTACTAAAAAACTATGTCAACCTAGAGTCAGACTTGAAGGATTTAACATCAACGGTCTCCTGAACTCACAGGGTAGGTGTTCCATTTGGGGATTGTCCTCGGGTACAGATAATAACAGTTAGCATCCTTATTGGGGAATGAGGTTCATGATGGATTACTAGTTTTCTCAGAAGGGTGATGAATAGCCTCTTCTAAAAGTGGTCACCAAGATGCTAACTGCATTACAATTGGATTTTACTCTGAGGTTCACCATGCATCCGTGTAGAAGCATTTAAGATGTATTTAGCAACATTGCCAGTCCCTCAAATTGATGGAGTGGTCCCTTTGGAGTTGTGAAGAACAATCCAGTATGGGACGTGATCTCACGATAGAGAACACAATCAGCCGCAAGCAGCTTAATGTCGGAGAGGGATTTCTGAAGCAAGTGCGTTAGGGTGGAGGACCCCCCCCACCAGAAATCATGTGCAGGGGGATCCAAAATATTTTGACCCTTCATATGGGCTGCATACCCTGTCCTGAGGCTTTTACTGTTATCAATTCACATTTTGGTATTTTGCCTTGGTGCCCTGCCATATGGAATATGCTTCCTTGGTTGCCCCTTGAGCTGTGCCCTCTAAATTCCGACAATAGACAAGGCCAAATGGCCGCGCCCTCCCTCACTCAATTCCAGGCCTGCTTCTTTGAATGTTTTTAGTAATGTGATATATGCTTAACTGAATGGGTTCCAAATAGCATAGCATATTCAGGTGCAGTTCTGTTTGGTTGCTTTGTTGACCTTTTCGTTCATGTGATCCTCAAAGTTTAGTTGGACAGTTCTACTTCACTCCTAAACCTTTGTTAATGTCATAGCTCAGTATGGCAACTTGTAATGGTACGAGGAGGAGAAAGAAAGCCGGTCTTGACAGTTTTAGAACCCCGCCATGAATTTCCATGGACTGGACTGGTACCGAGTCCCATCATGGACAGTCCCGAGTAAGAGTCATCAAGCCGAGCCTTCAAATCGGTCACAAGACCGAACGGGACGCTAGTCCTCCAACAGGAGGAAAACCATACCTATCCTGTTAGGATTACTCATTGGATGTATAAACAAGGCGAGCGCCCCCAGTGTCTCGCATGGTTTGCGCGAATCAGTGATTTCTTCTTTGTAGATCACCATGCAAATAATTAAAAGGCATTCCATATGTGGCTTTAATATCCCAATACCCAATATGTTCAACATCTATGCCATCATTGACTACACCCCTTGATCATACCTACTGTACCCTCCCATATAAAACCCATACTTAACTGAGTTAATAAGTTCCCTTCAGATTACTTTATTGTCAAAACAATGTAAATGGACCCTAAATCTAATGAAGGTTATCCTATTATCATCAAAGAGTATCCCCTTTATACATCTACTACTTCCATCAACTCCCCAGGGAGTTCACACCCCACCTCCACACCCTGCTAGAGTGGAACGCCAAGAATTAGGCTTCCCTGGCAGGAGTCATGCGGCCCTATGGATGAAAGTATGACGAGGTACCTCCCTCCCCCATCTCCACACACAGAGCTACTGCAGGTGACACCTCACACCAGCATTCTTGAATAGGTGCCGGGGGGTAAGTAAACAAATGACAAAGTATTTACACTTTATATGGTCGGTGTAGGGGGCCAGAAGAGGTTATGACAGGCTGATGTGAATCAAGGTTAAAAAAGGCACGGCTTTGGACAATGGATGAAATATCGTTGTCACAGATGGGAAATAGTTTAGGATGAATGGAAACCAAATACATGCCTGAGGGGTTGAAATGAGTGATTGTGGAAATGATGTTGGAAACATTTTGTTATGATAGCATGCTATAATAATAGTGAGTTTCCGCATCATGCTGCGTCAGCTGGGGTGCCCAAGACAAACCATTCTTAAAGGTAGCGTACAGTCTCTGGAGCTGGTTGCAGTAATGTTAGTTATTTGACAGTTTTGGTCATTAAGTGACCTGAATGACCTTGATGCATAACGGTTTTTATGAAAAATGTGACCCGTGATCATAGCATGCCTGTCCTTGAAATTTCAGTATATAACACACCGTCACTAGAAATGATTGCAGAACAGAAAATGTTAATAGTTGGCAGTTTCTTGACCTCGAATGAACCTTTGATGACACGACGGTTTTTATGAAAAAAGCTTGCATCATGTGAGCACCAAGCCCCAAACGCATTATGTCATCAGGTACAACAACACTATGCTATCGCCCAAAAGGTATTTTTAAAATAAACCTTTAGCCCCTTGTAACTCTGGAAGAACAGGTGTCAGATTGAAGAGGGGAGTTGTTTGTCTATGTAGCAGATATTAGAACTATTCACATATCCAAAATCGACAGTTTTTATTGCTTTGGCCTGTAACTCCTAAAATAACCACAGTTTCTTAAAAAACTTGAACCTTTGACCTTTGACCTTGTCTATAGATGTTGTATGATTACTGAAACCAAAAAATACCATGACAAATCTTACGAGCACCCTAGCTGCATTCATTCCAATGTTACTGGCCATTCAACAAAATTAAAAAATTGTGTAATTTATTGCAAATATTCACATTAAATGACCTTAAGTGAACCTGACAATGTTGTTTAAATTTATTCAGGATCAAAGGTCGTACCATCTCACCAAGTTTCATGAGGATTCACAATGAACACCGCCCTAAGTCATTGCGAAAAAAAAGCTATTAAATTAAACTTGACCTCTTGTAACTACCAAATTAGGCGTCCCCGGAATCGAAGCGGGAGTTGGGAGTTCCTCCATGAAGCACACAAAGGTCTATCACATATCCCGAATACCAGTTTTTTTTGTTTTGGCCGTAACTCCTTAAATAGCCACATTTTTATTCAAGACTTCAACCTTTAACAACATAACAACCCGACAGAGGTCAATTGAGGTCAGAGGTCAACAACATGCAGGTCAACAATTAATCACAATGGTGAACCTTCAGCCTTCACGACATTCAAGAACCATTCAATTCTCCGATTGATATGGCAGGAAAACAGTTTGTGACCCTAGTGAACGTGAATGAAAGATTAGTAACATTGAATGACCTCTGGGCCCTCGTCCCTACTGTGTAAAATTCATGGCATATAGATTAAACCATCTCCACCAAGTTTCGACAAAATCCAAACAAACTTCAAAAATATCGCAGAAATTATGCAAATAGACTACTTAATTAGCATATATCATGCCAGGACACTGATCTGATTCGTGTACTCTTCATAGTGTTATATACCCTGAACGGCATCACCAATTGCATATTACCGATCAGGAGATATCTTGTACACAAGCTTCTGGGCCAATTTTCATTAAATATGCAAATTTATGCAAATGAAATGGTCTTTCGGGCGAAAAGGGAACAGCACACGGCAACTCTTCACCGTGCACCTCCAAAAGGTCCCAGCATGAGGCTTCCACGGGTTCGGAGATCTCTAACCGCACTACGGACAGACAGACAGGACACACAACACACAAAGTGACCCACTATGTCTCTCCTTGAACAAATTTCAGGCGAGACAAAAATGCAGCCAGAAAGAGTGTTGCTCTTCTTATGGCTAGCACGTCGTGTTATTGGGTAATGAAGGAATCCCACTATCTATCACAACCAGTTGAGTATCTTGTAGTTGGAGGCAGAACTATTTAGCTCACCAACCAAGTTGGCAACCCAGGAGCATCAAGAAGCTTCAATCCTTAGTCCTGTTGATTTTGTTATTGTTGCAATATGATATTTTGCATTTGCATTGCAATTTGCCTCACACTTTTTTTTTTCATTTTTAATTCTTGTTAATCTTTTTCATTTTTTCGTTTTCACCTTTAATTTTTCTTTTTCTTTTTCATTTACATATTGTTTGAAAACCTGTCAGAGACGAACTTTGGTCCTCAGGACTCCCAACAAAAGCTGATCTCACCCCAGGTGCCTAACAACGGCTCCGATCGCCTCTTACTACGGGAAGACCAGTTTGACGACGAGATTACGAGTGGAAAGCCCTCGCCTAAGAAAGAGAAGACCACCCCCGAACGACCGTCTCCGAAGCCACTTTCACTACCATAAAGAGTCATTTAATTGTCCTTAAGCCCCTGCAGGAGAAGACCATCTTCTCACAAGGGAGCTGTCGGAGCTTGACCGCAAAGTGGGAGGGGTACGTGCCTAATTACCTTCGGGTAAATAAGGCTTCCCTCCTCCAGGGCAGAGCCAACGCCACAAGCGGAAGGCAGGAGTCCTTGATCTTGCTCCGACGTGCGGGGCTCCGGGCCGGGTTTGGCGCGACGAGCTTTCCGTTTTTTTTTCAAGCGAAAAGCGGTTTCGAAGAAAGGTTCGGAAGTTAACTCTGGCAGAGCTCAAAGTGGATCCATGGAAGACAGCATTAGGCTCATCGCCATAGAGAAGCTGCTCGGTCCGCAAAGGAAAGCGTGGAGAGGAGGCCAACAGCAAGCCCAAGGCTAAAAGAAGTGGCACAGACCAAACCACCCAAGCGGCAGAAGGTTTAAATCTACCTATATGCAACACCAACCAAACGGCTCTTTTAGGGCCCCAAAAATCCAAGAGAGAATTGCAGCAAACTGCCTCCTCAAACAAGCAAGCGTTCGTCGATTTCTTCTTTAACTTAAGAAAGTGAATATGACCAGTCTAGCAAGGCGGAGGTTCCCCTAACAAAAGAGGAAGCTAAATAAAACTGTAAAAACGAGAGGCAAAGTCATCCAGTAATAAATCCACAGGGGAGGCATGGCATCACGTAGCCAGCGCCTGCAAACCGAAGAAAATAAAACTTAAGGAGTACATTAAAAACTGTCAGACCACCCTTATCAAACAGAGATAATAGCCCTGGCCAAAGGTATCCAAATTCATCTAAACCAGTAAACAGAAGCGCACCCAGATCCTGCTCGTGAAGGACCTGGAGAGAAGAATGCGCATCCATTTATCATGCCAGCAAAAGGGCACGAATCTCAAAATTCGCCTACTTCAAACCTGGTCCCACTGCGACCATAAACCGGAACCTTGAAGATTACCTGAGGCAACCAATCGAAATAGCCAGCATTACCATAGTGCTAAAAATAAACATCACAACGCAGAGCGCTTCGCCCTTAACGGTGGTAAGAACCGACCCACCCAGCTCCATTGTTGGTGGAACCCTTCGGATAAAGGAAGAGGTTCGCCATCCTCAATCGCGCCGACTGCCAGGCCGAGATTGAGCGTCAACTCCGAGGAACCATACGAAAGGGTAACGGGCGACAAACAGTGTTACGTTACCCTGGCGTTTTCGACACGGTTTCACCACATGCTCTCTGCACAAGAGATAGTGTTACGTCAAACATGTGAAAGATACTAATCTCATACTAACACTGCGAGGAATCTAAAACACCACGCGAAGGTCATCGACTATGGACGTGGTCTCCATGTTACACTACACCACAAATCGAGGCCCTAGACCACATGCCAGGCAGCATATGAGCAGCACCGCAAGGTCTGTTTTTACAATATACCAGAGATAATATTGTCCCATGCTCATGCGCAATCTCAGGAAAATCCTCACACGCAACATGCTTTGAATTCAACGGACAGTTTTATAGCACAAAAAAAATTGGCTGTGCAGGGCAGGTCAGGAATAACCGGAGATTGCGGTGACAGTCCTGTACGAACTAGAGACTTCCATTATCCAAACGAGCCCAAAATCATAAAAAAAAAAAAAAAAATGTGCTACGACAGAGACGATATCTTGATCCTATTGAAGGTCTAAACAGAATTCAGTGTGGACTGTGTTAATAAACAAACACCAAACTGCAATAGTTGAAATCTCGATCTGAAAATATTCAAAGGGACAATTTCCGTGTCAAAGCGGTTCTTTTTCATACTAGACACCAAAGTCTATACCAAAGCCCACAGGAACCTTCCAATATTTAGATCGCAATCTGACACCCCCTAGCCACTTTCAAGGGCTGCATCAAAGGGGAGATCTTACGATATGCACGCGCTGCAGCAATGAGGCGAACTTCATAGAGAAGAGAAATTCATTATGGAAAAGCTCCTAACGGAACACAACCAGATGAGGAGGTAACGCTGCCTCAAGTGCGGCGAGTTGGGCACACACGCCCCGTCGCCAGGGGACCACCCACCAGAGAACACAACGTCAGACATCCATTCGTGGTGGAAGGATACAGAACACCCCACCTCAAAACAAAGGATCTTAAACAGCCTTAAACAGACACTGGCACCTAAGCAGCGGTAACCCAGACTTACCACGTCTATTCCCTAAAAGCCCATAATCACTTACAAAGAAAGAAAAATCTCAATTTACTAGTTAAACCAGATTTCCCTGCAGATGCGTACCTATGGCAACCACGGGGAGACAGATATTGTTACTTGACGATGAACTCACTAGACGAGCTAATCGCAGCAATGGTTAGATGCACCCCTAGCGGCCATTCGAACTTCGAGACGCCACCGTTACGTAAGGCGTACCACGATGAAAGGCCAAAATACTACCGATGAGCAAAAACTATAGTTGGTTTCAGTCTCAGACCTTTAAAACAAAAAGGCTCTAACAATCTATATTAACACGACTCATTGGCCTCATGGGCCCCCTCCATACCACAAATTGTTAGCAAGATGGGCGCAAAAATCGATTATTCAAGCCCAGGATTCCAGGCTGCCCATGCACAATAAAACCCTGTTCTGGCAGGCCTACGATCCGACGACACTAGATGGGCAACGGCGGTTCCCCCTTTTCATTTTCATCCTTTTCATTTTCATTTTCATTTCTTTTCATTTTCACTTTTCATTCCATCCTTTTCATTTTCACTTTTCAGTTTCAATTTTAGGTACTTTAGCACCCGCAATTCTTGGGATTTGGATTATTACTGGGTTGTTTGTTTTAGGGATTTTGTTTAAATGAAAAAATCTTGGTAGTCACGAACACCAGAAAGCGTGATGGATTGTAAAATGAGCGACGAAGACTAGGAAATGCGCGATTGGCGCGATCGCGCAAAATCCCGCGTGCTACAATATCAAACAGTGATTATCCGTAGTTGGCGGGCAGAATATTAGCTCACCATACCAAGTTGGCAACCCGGAGCAATCAAGAAGCTCAATCCTTAGTCCTTCGTTTCTGTTGATTTTTTTATTTGCATATGATATTTTGCAATTGCATAGCAAGTTGCCTCAAATTGACTAGCAACTGCTATGCTTACCAGCTAATGCAAGCCATGCCTAGACCTGCAAGCACATGGTAACTTCCATGCCCGAAGCATGTGGCAAATGCAGGGCCGCCAAGCATGTGGATTGTATGTATGTGTACAAAAGGCTGGAGCACCGGCCTATTGTAAGCAAAGAGTACCCTGTACTGTAGCCTATATTTCACTGCTCTGCAAACACCAAAAAATAAAAAATGAGTGAGGTTATAGAGGGAGCGTTCTGCGCGTCATAGACCCTTAACTTCAACCTCAGACGCATGGGGAAAATTTTATATCAAGTAAAGGGTACCAAAAATAATACTGGACGTGCAAGATTTAACCACCGAAAAAGGAAGGGAATTAATGAAGGTGGTGTCAAGTCAATAATTTTTAAAAGATTGTTAAACGCAAGTCAATTTCCACCAATTCCACAAACAAAAACTACCAAAAGAAAAAGATTATGCTTCGAATAATTACAATTTACGAACGGAACCGACCGCTCTGCGCGCCAAAAACAACACAATTACAACTTCATGTATGTACGGCGGCCCCGCGCTAGCAGAGCATATGTGGTCCCGCAACGGTGCAGAATTTCCTGTGCCTGCAGCGTGAGGCTGGATCGCTGAATGTGGAATATCACTACAACTGCAGCAGTGGTATTTACTTGCGTGTATGAATACACGGTTTCCGCTCCGAAAATTGTTAAACATCGATCAATAGATAGCACACGATAGACAAGTTTCCAATCGGATGTTATTCAGCAAGCAGGGCAGGGGAAAACAACTGTCACTACATTATGCCACACATCTTAGTTCTTACGTGATATTTTGCACTTTTATAACGGGTTACATAGTAGGAGTTATTTATAACATGTGTTCTGGTAGCAAATCACTGTAAAATATCGTTAGAAAAAACAGTATGGATTTCTTCAAAAATGTAAACGATGTGAAACAGCCATGTACATGTGTAATGTCAATGCTTGCACCAAGTTTGAAAGTTACATCTTTTGCGATGTGTCTTCAGATGGTGGATTCAAGTTTCTAGGATAAACTGGGTCCCTGTATAAAGGGCGATAGTAAATTCATTAGCTTGGGCAAGGTTTAGCCTGTTACAGGCTTTTAGTACTTGTACTAAAGCCGGCGTTCACAAATCGAGGCATAGGCGTTTTTAGGCTAGCGCCAAGCAGCCAACTTTCTGTTTCAATTCAGTTCCTGCCAAGCGTGCATCTTACATAATATACCCAAAAGGGACCAATTTAAGGTAGTGAGAAACTGTTCGAACTTATTAATTCCCAAATTGGGCCTTTGCAGGTGAGAATTGCCAAATACTTACCTGAAATCAGTCAGGAATCTCCATAAATGCCTTTCAACCAAGTTCAAGTTCTTGTCTGGTTACGAGTTGCGTAGATATAAAGACTATGCGGGATTTTTATAGGAAGGGTTCCTACATGTGATGTGCCCGAAAGGTGAGTGTGAAATAATGACTGCCATCAAATGACAAAATGGCGTGAGTGGGCAAAACTCCTGTTTACAAAACTGTTTTCAAAACGGGACAGCTTGAAAAAACAGGTAGGCCTCGTGTTTTTACCCCAATGATACGTAAAAATTAGGGTGGGGTAACTAAGTTCAACGTTATACTGATGGAAGGTTTAACATGTAGTGAATGGAATGTCTTGAAGTTTTGAAGGTCTAGAGAGATGTGTAATCGGAGGGGGAAGTTAGAGGCATGAGGTGACGGATTTCGTCACCTTCAACATGAAATGTGCTACAGTAAAATTTTCTGATAGCGACTAGCCTTAGCCTGAGTTAGGGCTTAATACTTAGGGCTAAGCCTACAGACTTTTTCTTAGGCTAAAGCCCTCTACAGACTTTTCTAACGTTAGCGGTGGGTCCTAAAATTTGCTACTAAGGTACTACTACTACTACTGTACTAACATGAATTTACCGTGAAATGACAAGTTACTATTCCAAAGTTATCCTCAATTTTGCGCTGAGAAAATGACTCAGAAACTATAGATAGGCCCTATGAGTTTATGATTGATTGATAATGATAGATCCGAAAACAATGTTGAATGTGTCACTGCAATATGGCATCCATAAAACACATTGCCTGCAGCAGCCTAATTGAATGTTTCACTTCAAAGACGGAGCTAACAGTGAGTGACATAATTAGCGCGCGCCGTGCAGTAGAGTAGCATGCAGGCGCGAACGCAGTATCCAACAAAGGTGGCAGTGCAAGTCATGGTTTCCACAGACGATTGTTCTCTTAGTTGTCCGTTTACGTAGGAGGTAGGGTACCCTGAAAGTCCGAGATGCCCACAGCCCCGAAGAACACAGATTTGTGCCACAGATATTGCGTCATATTGCGTATCCTATTGCGTAATAAATAGTAGCAATGAAGATAGTACGTCATGCGAAATGTTCCCGGGAAATGTTTGCGTGATTTCACTCCCGGATTACAGTTTGAAGTGATTCACTGAAACTAAATGACGGCTAACGTAATGATCATAAGGAGCCTAGTAGGGGTGCCCAACCTGTGTACGCGTACCACCAGTGGTACATGTGGACATTTCACGGTGTACGCGGGGTGGTAACACAGTGTGCTCATTTTTCTTTCGCATCTATTGTATTCTCCCTCGTGCATCTTGCACGAGAATTTTACTTCCAATGATGCTAAACTGCAACAATTGCATATGAGGGTACTTAATAATTCAAAAAATACAAAGAGGGGAGGAAGATACCCCCTAACATGGACCCTGTCCTCTCCTACGTCTACATCTGGGCGCTTGATGTTGGCGATGGGGTGGTCATCAAGAACATCCCATTCACGGACTGGAGTGCTGGAAAAATATTTTTTCTGATAAAATGTTTATGATCATACAAAATTTCCGAACAAGAAATGCTAATCAAGAGATAGTTTCAAAGCAGAAAAAAAACGTTCGAAGCAATCTCCGCATCTGGGGCCTCTTGGAGCCAAAAAATATGGTACGCTCTGCGCCCACCAATGGTGGGCGCTCCGCTTAGATAGTAAAAATAGCAGTATCTTACTCAGTGGCACCACGATAATTGGAATGGTAACCCAGTGAAAAGTGGGAAACCTGCTCTATGTGAAGCTGGAAATGTTGCTACTATTCCTGCACGAGCAAAAAAAAAAGATCAAATGTAATATTCTAGGGGTTTGGGATAGTTGTCATTTTTCAAATCAAGTCCTTTATTCTCAACGACATTCAAAGACACAAAAACCGAAACAAACAAAAAAAAAACGTAGGTAGGCCCTAATAACATATCGCGATTTACTAATGATATGTAGGGTGGTAAATTGATTCCTCCGCCAATATAATTAAAACTGAAAACAGGAACCCCCAGAAAACGGAGGGAAGGGATTCTGACAAAGAACGAAGAGTTAGATATATTTAAATAATGAATTCGGTGATAGAATGAATAGACCTACTCAAATTCCATGCGCATAGTTGGATTTAGCGTCCAATTTAATTTCAAGTAACGTTCTACCCCCCCATTTCCTCGTCTAGTAGTAGTAGTAGGACTGTCGGAAAACTTCTGATGAATGCGATTCTCGCACACTGTACCGAGCCTACTAGTCTAATGAAAGCTCAAATTTCAGCAGGATTTACAAAGGCACTTACACGCAAATATAAACAATTGCTGCGGCGCGTCGCTATTCTGATATGGCGATGTCTGCTCGAGATCGCGCGCCGCTATCTACGTACAGATACACCGCAGCCATAACACTGTACACTGTTACACTGGCTTTGAAGGTGACCGTTCAACGGCAAAAATAAGTTCGAGTGGAGTTCATTGTTTTGTGGGTATAGCTGAGTCACGTGAACGGTCACATGTTTGGAGACGTTCTTACATGAGTGGCTGTCCACCGTTGAATACCGACGACTTAATACTAGTGTCTAGTGAACTGGCGGTTGTGGGGGGGGGGGGGGGGAAACCACTCATGCCCGAGTGATGCATAAAATTTTGAACACCAAAAGGTTTTGCAGTGAGGGGACGTTTTGCAGCTGTTATTTAGCAACTTGGAATAGTTTGTGTTCTCGGGGCCCATTGAGACTAAACTAGTCAGTAGAAAGGGTGAGGCCATTCTTACGGGAGCCTTCTATGGGGTTTCCGCACCACCTACCCCCCCCCCACCCACCTCCAAGACAAATCTCTGCGTACGTAATGGCCAGTGAACAGGTTTCGCCCGACCCGATGATTACCGAGACGGTTGCACGTCCGTCGGGATGTGGGGAGTGATGATGGCAGGCTAACATTTGTTGGGACCATCTTGGATTCGCACTAAGGAAGAATCAGATAAGTCTGGCTTCAGTGGCTGGACTGTACCCCCGAGTACCCAGTGCGGAAGCTAGCATTATAGGCCTGGACCTATCTGACATTATGAGTAAGATAGATGCGGGGTGTAGTATGATGTATCAAGGCCGCGTCTTCTACGACTATAGCGACTTAATCCTGGTTCATGATGAAGCACGTTCGATCGCGACCTACTACCCCCCCCCCCCCCTGGCAGCCAACGCACGTCGCCTACTTCCGTTACCTCGCAGGTACCCACTTTTACACGTGGGTGGTAGCGTGAGACATCGAGGAGACATGCCTTGTCTAACAACTGCGTGAAAAGCGCTCCCCCGGCTTTCAATTTGATCTCAAGTCCAAGCTCTTCCGACTGAGGCTAATCCGCCTTCTCACCAATGACCTATGTTCCGGGAGGGGAGAGGGGGAGGGGGGCAAGCCCGATATTCCCATAAGGTTTCATTACTCAGAAAGGTTCTCCATGTTCATGAGGTAATTTTCTTCATATGTTCATCATTCATAAAGTTCGCTATTCATAATGAGCAGAAAGGTTCATTGTTCAAGGGCTCGGACGGTTATTAATTCCTATACGAAGGTTCGTTAATTCAAGATAATTGAAAAAAGTTCGATTTTTTTGATCCTATTCCTAATAGGACAAAGGGTCGTCATCATCCATACTGAAGCAAACTGCGAATTCTAATTCAATAATAAGGTTCGGTATTCCAATCGAACACTTAAAGGTTCTAATCCATAATGGACGAAAGGGTTCGACATTCATAATGATTAGTAAGGGGCATAGGAAACTTTCCCTTCTCCCGAGGGAAAATTGCGATGCTCCCTCCACAAAAAAAATAGATGAAATTACCATCGGACAATTCTTTCCCCTCTTACTTTCATGGATTAAATGATGACGCGGGAAGGACGTCTCCCATCATGCGCGCACCCGCGAGATTTGTCTTGGCCGGGGGTGGAGGGGGGTGGGGGTGAAGTCCAAACCCAAGGGAGTGCGCCCCGTACTTGGCGTCCCCACTCTCCCTATTGGCAAATAATTACATTTTATGGGCCCCTTGACCCATACTGCCTGCAATATTTGCTAATACCAGCTCAGAAACCTCTGATGAACTGTCAAAAAAAATCTTTTTGGTAAAAAAAAAAAATCGATCACTTGGGTCAGGGGGGTTTTGACCTCCCCCCTCCTTGGGTACGCCACTGTCCCCCCATGGAAAACCTTGTGCCCCCGCCCCGTTGTTTGGCCAGCGCCCGGTAATTATAAGTTTCTATATTAATAGGATCAATTGTTCAATAGGGTCGTTATTCTAAGGTTCGTTTTTCATAAGGTTCGCTAGTATAATGAGCGCAAAGTGTCATTGTTTAGGGGGTCGTATTCATATTGCGAAAACAGTTGTATTCGTAATCATAGGAAACAGGTCGAAATTCATACATTAGGAAGGTTCGATCTTCAAATAAGACGAAGTTCTATATCCCTGATCAATCAAAGGTACGTAATCATAACCTATATTAAGGTTCGTTTTTCATAATAGAACAAAAGGTTCGTAATTCATAATCGACAAAGGTTCGATATCCATAGACAAAGGCTTCGATATTCATAAAAGTTAGAAGGGTATAAGGCTATAAATAAGGCAGACCCCTTCGTGGAGGGGATGTCATAATATGTCAATTCTGACTGGGGATTTTTTTTATTCCTTTGCCGGCGGCGGAATAAGGGAGTGCTATTCAGTCCCCCTGCATGTGTGTAGGATGTATATGTGTGTGCTGTGTAGCCCGGTACTTACTGTTACGCTCCTGTGGGCCCGATATCTAGAACACGCACTCCTGAAAGTGTGTTTCGTGGCATCCCTTACAGTGGCGTACCAGGAATATCTCCAGTGTAGGGAGCGCTGGGGATCGACAATTCTAGGGGGCGTCAGGTTACTATCTAAGTGAAGCGCCACCATCAGTTGGCGTGAAGCGTACAAGAAAATAGTGGTAATAAAAATTAAGAGTTCCTCCCAATGGCTGGATAGGAACGCCCCATTGTTGAAGGAAGTGATCAGTGGCATAGCCACAATTTCTGGTATAAAAATGGTGGGCGTGCCATATTCAAGTTGCCCAAAGCTGTCATGGATCAATCAAGTGAAGCAAAGAGTACCGATACCGTCCCCTTCTTAACTTGACCCTTGTAGTTTAAGCTAGAATCATAGAATTCATATGGGGGATTATACTAGCCACCACACTGAAAGTGACATGCTCTATTTATTTGAATACCACGGAGGTTATGATTTCCGCCAAATACGAACATTGTAATCTTGTGCAATCGAACACTTCTTCTTTTCTGGAATTATGGCCAATCACGCCTACCAGAAAATAGTTTTACTGATATGTTCTAACGCTATGATATGGTCTAACGCAGGGGTTCCCAACCTGTGGTACGCGTACCATCAGTGGTACATTTGGACTTTCACGGTGGTACGCGGAGTGGTACACAGTGTGCTCCATTTTTCTTTCGCATTCCAGTTATTCTTCCTCATGCATCTTGCACGAGAAATTTGACTTCCAATGATGCTAAACTGCACTAAATTGCATACGAGCGACCTAATTATTCAAAAAATGGACAAGAGGGGAGGAAGATACCCCCTCACATGGACCCAGTCTCCTCCTCGTCCACAATCTGGGCGCTGCTTGTCGGCGATGGGTGGTCATCAAGAACATCCCTCTCACCGAGTGGACCTGGAGAATATTTTCTGATAAAATGTTTCCTATCATACAACATTTCAAAACAAGAAATGCAATTGAGAGATAGTTTCAAAGCAGAAAAAAAAACATTCCTAGATGCAATCTCCTGGCATCTGGGAGCCTTTTGGGGCCAAAACAATTCTTGTACGTTCCACGCCAACCTATGATGGCACTCACTTACAGGCTTAGATAGTGGAAATACAGTGGTACTCAGTGGCAGCACGACAATATGGAATGGTACCCCTGTTGGAAAAGGTTGGGAAACCCTGTTCTAACGCTTTAGAACAGGGGGGGGCGCCAGCGGGGAGGGCAGGGGGGACATGCCCCCCCCCCCCGGCGGGGACGAATGGCCCCCAACGTCGGGGAATTTTTCCCATCTCGTCGGGGAGCCCGAGTGGGTACGCTGAAATGTACACACCCGACGAGGGCTTTTTGCCCCGACAGTATATATTTCCAAACTTCATTATAGTGAAAATTCCTATATTCCTATATTCTATAGTAATGCCAAGTTCCTCGCTCGAGTTTAAGATCAGCGTAATCATCTTCCTACATGCTATACAATCGTGGAATATACAGATAAGATACACACAGCCCTTATGGATATCTTCGAAATGTCCCTGCAAGAGATTAAGGTTACAATTCGTTTGGGGAGGATTCTCGTTCTGCCGTCTGTCACTGTTTGCTCTGCGTGGAGTGGTGGCTTCACGACGCAGTGCCCAGGTATTTCCTTGCAGTTATTGGGATACTGACTCTATTATACTAATAAGGGCGTCTGATTTGAGTGGGAAGCTGTTGAAAGTAAACATTGCCCTCCACAATGTGTATTTCATTTTTTCGTTTTTTCTTCTTCAAGCAAAAATGTTCAAAAAAGGGGAAAACATCAAAAAGAGGTTTTGAATAGGGGGTAGGGTGAGCCTCGTCGGGGGAACTTGGCCCCCCGTCGGGGAACTCGGACCCCCCGTCGGGGAAATCCTGGCGCCACCACTGTTTCGAACGTGCGTGCCTGCGTGGTGCTTGCTGTTACTCAAGCCTGCAGCCGCACTGTTAATTCTGTGCAGTTCAGCTCATCATCGTTGAAAGCTTCAACCTTCCGGTGTTTTATCGAGTTGTTAGGAGCCAGGGGTGGCGCCAGCGGGGGGGGGGGGGGGGGCCGGGGGGCCAGCCCCCCGTCGGGAAAGCCTGGCCCCCCCTGTCGGGGAATTTTTCCCATCTCGTCCTCCCCCCCCCCCAGGGAGCCCGGAGTGGGTACGCTGAAATGTACACACCCGACGAGGGCTTTTTGCCCCGACAGTATATATTTCCAAACTTCATTATAGTGAAAAGTCCTATAATGAAGCTGAAAATTTTCGGCGCGCGTTCGCGCGCTAATCTCTTTCTATAGTACTGCCAGTTTCTTGCTCGAGTTTAAGATCAGCGTAATCATCTTCCTCCAAACTATGCACATCTTGAAATATATCTATAGGAGCACAAGCCCTATGGATATCTTCTAATGTCCCTGCAAGAGATTAAGGTTACAATTCGTTTGGGGAGGATGCTCGTTCTGCCGTTTACCACTGTTTTGCCTTATGTGTAGAGGGGGGTGCTTTCACGACGCAGTGCCCAGGTATTTCCTGTGCAGTTATTGGGGAATACCTGACCCTATTCTACTAATAAGGGCGTCTGATTTGAGTGGGAAGCTGTTGAAAGTAAACATTGCCCTCCACAATGTGTATTCATTTCTTCGTTTTTTTTTCTTCAAGAAAATGTTTAAAAAATGAAACATCAAAATGCAGGTTTTGACCTAGGGGAGGGTGAGCTTCGTCGGGGAACTTGGCCCCCCGTCGGGGAACTCGGACCCCCCGTCGGGGAAATCCTGGCGCCACCACTGTTAGGAGCCCTAAGATTTCGTAAAACAATTATAAGGAAACTTTTAGGGATCTCCTCCCAATATGGATAAATAAATAATAAAAATATTCCAGTGAATTTGGGACCATATTGGAATATCTCCTAGCTCAAATACAACCTACGCAGCCAGCTGATTGGAAACGGTATACCAAATTTCGTGCAGAAATTGATCCATGACGCCTTCAAGTGAATTTCCTAGCAGTTAATCAGTGTCCAATACCCAGCCATGAGCCCATCTGGGCCCACATGGTTTGTCCGTTTTTTTTGTTCAAGTGATCAAGGTGTGCTTTTGGGGCTGGCCCACGGTCCATGCCCAAAATGGGCCCATTTGTGCTCACATGGGATTCAGTCCGGACCACACGGAAAGGCTGCCCCACGTCAAGACCCCCACGGGGCTATATTGGCCGTGTTATGGGGTTGTGGTAGGCAGATGTTCCATGTGTCCCCCGGAGGTCCCACAGGATCCCAGCATCCCAGACGGTTGGCCCACGTGGAACCGCGGACAAATCGAGGTGGGGCCCGAATGGCCACCCAGTGGCCCAGTTTGGCATGCTGGCCGGGTAGGTATATTATCAAACGACGAGACTGCGCGCGGAGCGCGGTAAAATTTTCCACATCTGGAAGAGGGTGTGGGGGCGGGGGGGGGGGGGGAACAACAAGGACACTAGGCTCTCAGTAAAAAATCGAGGTATCCTTTCACTTTTGCGTTTTTAAACTTGAATATGCGCTGTCTCGGATCAGGGCGTAGTGGAAGAGGTTAGCAGGAGGGGACAGACCCGCCTCTTTTTAGGAACATTTCGAGGTGATCTCACATGCCATTCGGTGGCAATGAACAATTAGCATGTCTGTACCTAAGATTATTTGCATTACGAGGCGGATGTGATGCAACGGTGGGTACAATAAATACACCTGAACCCCATTCCCGTTTCCAAAAATTATTTTGAGTTCTCACCTAGTCTGAGTATAATTCGCCACCGAATCAATATCACAACACCCTCTCGATATGCCCCCAAAAACCCTGGCGCCGCTCCTGTTGGGTGCAATATAGCACCATAAACACCTACCCCGGTTGGAAAATTAGCGTTTTCCTCCTTCCCCCTGGTTTTTGTAAATGAACATTTTCAGGCGGTCGTTGATTCAATCTAGTCACGTGTAATATAGCACACTGCCACTATTGCCACTGCCACAATTAACCCGACTTGAGCGAAATTATCCGAGTTATACAATGTTATACCCAATTGTGAATTTGGAAATATTTTTGGAGATATTGATCGGTCGTCATTACTATGAGGAGTTAAAAAAAAAAAAAAATCCATTGGGGAGGGCGAGTAGGAGGGGGGGGGGGGGGCGACTTTCAGAAGGGCGCATGCTGCGCCACTGTCCATTAGGTTCAAATTAGACATGTAGGTTACCGTTTTGAAGGGGAAGAAACCTTCTGTTTTGTGGTCAGGTCTGAAATTACTCAAGTTCAACAGAGGTAGACTCTGGAGAAAATTGTGAGCATGCATAACTGTGCAACGGAGCCGTGTAGAGAGTTCATACTTGGCACGAAGGGTTTCTCTGCCTATGCGGAGTAGATGATATCTACTGATTCGGGGTCAGGTCCAAGATCAGCAAAGGTCAAAGTCTAGAAAGCTTGTGAGCACAATACCGTGCAAAGTGTGCATCGGAAAAAAGAGCTTATATTTGGCATAAAGGGTTGTCATATAGAGTGGGTGACCCTCGTTGTTTTGGGGTCAGGTCGAAGGCCATTTACGGTCACAGTCCCATGATGAAGGACATGTTTAAAGGTCAGGTTCAAGATCACTAAAGCTCAACCAGTCAACAGAGGTCGAAATCTGAGAAGATTGAGTAGATGATCCATATTAGTTTATGGTCCGGTCACCAGGTCACAGAGAGGTCATACTCTCCAGCAGCACTAGCCCCGTCGCCTGACAGTCATAGCAGGTGGGTTCGGGTCGAGGTGTCTGAACCCTCCCCCCCTCCCCTTCCCCCCGCTCATGTGGAGTAGATGATCCCTATATCGTTTTGGGTAAGGTCGAAGATCACCAAAGCTCAACAAAGGTCAAAGTCCGAGAAGTTTGTGTCCATGATAAGTGTGAAACAAAATGATGTAGGGAACTCATCAAGGGTTGCTATTTGGAGTATAGATTATTCCTATTGTGTGTGTTAATGTCGAAGACCATGCACCCAAGGCCACAGCCTCGTAATAAGGGCATGAACTAAAATAATCCTCCGTTTACTCAGTGGCACGGCAATGAATCACTGAGCTCTTGGGTTCTTGTTTCCAACTGAGTGACAAGACTATCTGGGCAGAACGCCGCGCGCTGAAGATGACGCGGACTAACTGGTATGTAGAGTGGTATCCTTACCTGCTTACAATCGTTCTGCTTGACAATTTTATCACCACGTGATTGTTTCACCAGTCTGTAAATAAATATTAATTCGGCGAACCAGTGGGTCCGTCTTCCAATCAGAGAGAGAAAAAAAATCAGTGACACTGTATAGAGCAAATATGTTCGAAATCCAGCAGTCGCGGAGGTTTTTATCTAGGTGGCTGTATTTGAAGTTGCGATGAGCGAGGTCTTCACTTTTTCTGGGGTTACTGGGGTTTGTTACGGGATGTTTGCGCTAAGTCTCGTTTGTCGGCTATGAACAGTCACGTTGAACTTCCGAGAAAGTTGTCGGTCCTGGAATTCATTGATAGCCCTTTCGGGCGGGAATTGGCGGTTCCGAGAGGGCGAGAAGGGAAGGCGAGTTATCGCCCATCCATGAGCAATACGGCCAGGATTCCCAGATGACTGAGCCTTATTTGGCTTCCTGAGCCCGTAGTAGAAATCAAATCAAATCGAAAGCAAGATGTTTTGACACATGTCGGCTGTGAGCAGTCACGTTGAACCTTCTCTCTTCCAGTCATTAACCCAACATGTTGGGACATCATTTGGGGTTATTGACCTGCAGGTGTGAATATTCCAGAGTCGCGCGTGTGTCGAATTATTTTGTAAAAATTCCATGTCGCAACTTAAAGTACATTGGCCATGCAACAGATCATTATTGAAATGGCACAGATGAAAAGAGGACATGTTAAAACCCTACCCCCAAAATTTGGCGATTCTGGTATGTTCCCTTGTTGAGTTATTTGTTTTACTTAAATGAATCTCACCCTGACCGATGACGTCACCAGAGTAATGATGCAAAGGTCGCACATTGATTTTACACAGTTAATACTGATATTTCGCACCATTATAGCAGACAAATATTAGTTGATATTCATAAATGAAATGAATGAAATTATTCTTTCTATCTTGTGAACACACTTTTGTTTTTTAGGCATTGTTAGTTCTGTAGTTCTTTTGTCACAGGTTGGTTAAAAATACGTTTCGGATTGACTTTGTATTACACAGGGTCACCTGTTACTCTCGTGACGTTCACGGGGCACATTGCGCAATACCAGAATTGTCTCCTTTTCACACTCGAATCGGCCGATTTTTTTTACTGAGGTTCGCGCTTCCCAAATATACTAGATATAAGACACCAAATAGCAGAAGTGTTTAGATGACCCTTGTACTTTAATAGGCAGAACGCCATTATATATGGTGGCGCGAAGTTTCGGAGAAAGGTTGGGTTTCTCGGCACCCCAAGATCCAAAATGGGACTTCCTGGGCATAAAAATGACGGACGAACGAAACGCTCGGCCTCAGATCGAAGTGTTATCTCTAAAACATGAGGCATAGCTGATCTGAGTTCTGAGGACAATATTTTAGACTGCTGAGTTACATGCATGTGTTCCGGATTTTTAGCAGCTCTACAAGCAGACAAGTCATCATGTCTCTCTTCGTTTGTTCGATCCGATTTCGTTCGTCACATTCACTCATTACTCCCTATCTCTGCAGAGCAGACAGCAGGGAGCAGGAGAATGTATAATTTATATGTCAAGGTCCAAATAGCCTACTTACAGTGAGCCTAGCACAGCTGTCCTGCACTTAGCAACGACTGTATTCTTATAATATGACTCAACTGTCTGAGTGTTTCCACATAATCACAAATTTGTATTAGAATGAGCTGGAGTTGCCCAATGGTTAATATTACCAAACCGTAGATGCAATGAGGTTGAAAGTTGGCATATGTAGTCTATCTATTGGTAAAATTTTCGAAGGTCATTGGGCGGTCATTCAAAGTCATTTGAGGTCAAATTGGTGAAATTTTCCTACCATTCAAACCGTAGATGCTGTATGAGGTCAAAATTGGGATATGTGAGGTCAGAAGTCAAATGAGAAACAGTGTCCGATTTGAAAAGAAAGAAACATGGTGCATACAGTCAGCTGGCGGTCGTGAATATGTAGAAGGTGAACGAGACGTTTCCAATCGCGCTTGTTGCCTATAAAAGGAGCGATAAGCTAAGCGGAGCGCGACTATAGGGGAATGCTACTTCGACGAGTAGCATTTCCTTGACCACCATGGGTGTGGTGGTGCAGAGTGTACAAGAACGTTTTTCTAGCACCCAGCTCACCATAAATGGCAGTTTCTGATGGGCATGAAAATAACCACCATACACTCTGCCAAGGTCGAGTTGTTACACCGGCGTGCATGCATGTGCCCGGGGATTTTACTTTTGCCCAGGAGCAAGGCTATATCAGCGGAGCGCCACTGTAGGTGGCGCGCAGCAACCAAGAAAATGTTGGTTCCCCTACCCCCATTCACCGGGAAATAACACTTCCTGGTGAGCAGAGCGCCACCATGGATAGCGAAGAAAATTTTAGTTCCGTACTTCAAAAAATGGTAGGCCTACCTATTGAATTCTCGCTGGGCTCTCATGCAGCACAGGGGTTTGGAGCAGGACAAACGAGGGGTAGGCGATCAGCATGTTGCCGTCTGTGCGCGACTGCGCGGTCACATTGTAATGAAACCATGTTCAAACATTAACGCTTACACAAACCCAATAAGCATGTTCGTGGTTACAGTTTAATGAGATGATAATGATATAATTATGACATGAGAATTTTTTTTTCATGAAAAATGTCTACATCCATGATGTGCACCACCACCCATACCAGGGGAGATCACTGGCATTTACTGGCCGATTTTTTTTTTCAAGTGACCTTCAATGACCTCACCTGCATGATTGCATAACAGTTTTAGGAGGAATGACCACCGATGACGTATTCCCTGTCTCAAAAGCATCAGGTATTTAAATGAATGCACTGGAAACTATGGCGGAAAGGCATCAAAACCAACCTTTTACTTCTCGTAACCTGAAAACCGAATGTCCGACATTTTTACTGATCCTAAAAAGCACCGTCATGCTCTGCGAAAATCCTGACTGCATTCATTCTTACTTCAATTCTTACTTCAATTTGACCTCCAATGAATTCGAACACATCACACAGGGTACCTTTGAGATCCGGACGGAAAAAAGCTTCCGAAAACTCAAATCGGCTTCCAAAAAGTGGTTAAAGGTCATCCGAGGTCAACATTGACGTGATAGGTTACACAGACGCGAGTCAAGTAGATACTAGAGGATCCGGAATGGCGCATACATTTCCCAAATCTTTCTCAACATATAGTTTATCAATTTCCATCGCATAGTCCATGTCGCAGGAATGTAGCGTAAAATTATTATGCAAATCGCAGAAATTAGTGGCAACAAATGAACGATTTCGTATCTATTATTAGGCTAGTCACTCAAAGTTAATAGGATAATGATAATTGAAGAGGCAGGGCATCGTTGTTACGACAGATGCGGGATGCAACATGGCAACACACATAGTGAATCACTCAAGCACAACATAACAAATTAAATCATCTGTAATTGGGTTTTTCAGAGGGAGAGGCAACATGTTCTATAGCGGCGAGAAAAAAAAAAACCCCACCCACATCCGAAAAAACAAAACAAAAACATTCAAAAAGGTTTTTTTGGGGATTGTTTGTTTTAAAACAAAAAAAAAAAAGGGGTGGGACGCGCACTGAGTAGGCGCAGAATTCCCTATGTGTAACAATGTGTAACATTAAGGTCAAATGCGGCAAGTTGATTCTCCGGAATAATCTTTCTCATAGAGCAATTTAACTTCCTCATTCAGGTGATACTAGACATTTAGGACCATTTAACCTCAATTACAGTTATTTTCCCTCAAATATCTCCTCTCCCGAAAGGTATTCATTTCTCACAATTCGCCCAATATTATCGCACAACGCATCCGGATGCAGGGAATCCTAGCTGATTGACGTATGTTTCCGGCGGCGGCGGGCGGAGACGACGGCGGCTATCACACCCAACACTATTATCCCCGGACACTATATACTCTTTGGCGCAGGGATATAATGACCACGTCACCACTTAGGGATCAAAATGTGGGGAATATACATGTAGGCCGGTAAGATCCCGCCCGTCGATGCCTCGTGGTAATAAAAAGATCTCTGTGAATCTTCGGATTCACCATGATGTTTGATGTGAGAGTTCAAAAGACCAATACTTTCGTTGGTTGTTTGGAGATATTGCACGCGAACGCGGCGAAATAATACGGCGCGGAGGACGACGAAGGACAAACCTAAATTCTATGGAGGAGGATGTAAATAGCATTCACACTCACGATTATCTGGTCTACACAAAATGACTTTCGTGTAAGCCCGTTGTTTGAAGGTCAAGAGTCATTGTATATGATGCACTCGGTACTTTCCATGCATTACATTAGGCACAGCCGAAACTCCATACCGAATTTAGCCGATTGGGGAGTGTTCCGATAAGGCACTGTCGGCTATTGCAAAATTTGGCTTGTGAAATCACGAAGGTACCACGGGATCCCATAATACAAAGTCAAGTAAGCAATGTACTTTCGAAAATTTTGGCAAAACCCTTGGATCTGAATGAAAACTTCAAAATTGTTCACAAAATATTAACGAATAAATCTCATTATTTCTAAGTGAACACCCTTTTCGTCTTTCTGTTATCACGACGCGGAAAATCGCAAAGCATTCCTGTGTATTGGTCTATCGTCTCCCCGTGATGCCCTAGATATCAAATTTCTCCAAGTAAATTGAAATATCGGAACGAGGGCAACATTCTAGATAGCACCTAAAAAATTAGGGTGTGGGTGGGGTTCTGATTACCTCTCTTCCCACCTGGGTATATAAAGCAAAAATCTGGTCACATGGCATTGGCCTTTTAAAGAGGCGCCATTACCTGGAGCTCGCCATGCAGTCAAGTGCGACATTGAATTACGTGCCGAACTGGCAGACGAGAGGCTTTAAATATAACAGACTGATCGAGGGTTCTCCTTTCTCGATTGAAAGGACTGAGATAAACAAACGAAACAATAACGATAGTCAGGCGTCACGTGTGTCCTCTGCATGACCCCATGCTCTAAGCCCCTGTTTTTAGCGAGAACAAGACCACTAGGTCTGTCTGTGCGTGTTCGTGCAGTGCATGTTGACATTGAGAGGTTGCTTGACGGGAATTAATACGATTTGGCAGTTTGGGAAACTGTAGCGTGCATACGCTGATGAGATCAGTCAGGCATGGTATTTAAGCGGGTACTTATCTTAATTGGAGGAGTATTGCATCGTCTGGCCCCCGGTCTGGCCACACGACCGAAAACGGTTGCTCCCATACCTGGGTTTAAATTTGTTACACTCTTCTATACCCCCACTACATGATTTCGTACGAAAATGGAAATGGAGACACGGTGACACACACGTTGCGCTGGTCGGCCGATGCAAACCCATAAACACCTTTTTTAGCGTCACATTTACCTGCACTGGAGTGGCAACGTTCCCAATGTTCGCAGCCTAATTTACAAACCCCATTTATCAGGAAACGCTGGCAGCTACTCGCGCATTTCGAGCGATGAATGTTGGCGTGCACATAAGCGCGAACCACGAGATTTTCCTATGGTTGTTTCAGGGGGAGGGGTGGGGGTGTTGTATTAGGGGAGGGGTGTATTGTGTACATTTTATATAATTGGACGATAGTTTCCGCTGACAAGGGAAACTGTACACCAGTAGAGAAACTGTTATTGAATGTAACCTCGATAATACAGAGGAGAGAGAGACCCAATAACAGAATGTGGTGTGAAGTCCCCTACCTTTTCAGAGAGGGTGAAGAGCTCTACAGTCATAATGTTTCTCCGGCCGTCCGTCCGCCGTCGTCCAGTCCGTCGGTCCGTTCCGTTCGTTCGTTCGTTCGATCTGGTTCGTCACGTCACTCACTAATCTGAACCATTACATGCGGTCAGGTTGAAACTTGCGTGGTGGGATGAAGCCTGCCACGGGCTAGGCTGGAGTTAAATTTTTTGTTTGCACAGTGTGATTAGATTTCATTGGAATCCAATGAATTACGCCTGATTTCCCACAGCTATTCCCACTGAGCTCTTGGCGAGAGGAGGTGGTGTTGAGATTACTCCTAGCTCTGCAGAGCCCGCCTCATAGTGTTTATCTAACTGTCAGCGGTACAGGTAACCGTAAGCAACCCACCTGCCCACAGACTGAGCCTAGTTCAACAATGAAACCCATATGCACAGGGAAAGATTATTTGTCTGTAACATACCAACACTCCAGTTTATGTTGGTATGAAAATGTTAAGCCAGGAAGAGATGTGTTTCCACATGTTGGGTTTCAGTCCGCAATGGTTTGTTTTCGAAGACGGCGGGTTTATACTATATTTATCGCAGTGAATATAAAGCAGATTGGGGAGGGGACCAGAACCATATCAGACGATGAAAAGTCATTTGGCCGTAGGCGAAATGGTAGGGGTAGGTAGATCCAAAGAGGGAGGGCCCACCGCCTTTTATATGCCCTCCCATAGAGAATACAATTACATCAACACGTAATGTGCTGATGTAATTGTTTCCTTCTTGATATTCTAATGATAGCTATCTTCCACCTGTTCATTACCTTCATGCCTACCACCATGGACTCAGACATTATAGGTTACTAGGGTAATCATAAAGATGACTGCTGTAACTTAAAAGAGGTTACAAAGAACGTCCTACCGGCCAGGTACTGGAGATATGATGTTATCACGCATCACAACTATATGGGATATATGGAACAATTGATATTGAAACAGGGTAATCTATCTAACTAGAGACGTATTTCCCATTGGCACCTGCTTTTGTCGCATGCACGAGTACTGACCTATCACAGGGCGTCAACGTGTGGGACGGGGGGGGGGGCCATGTCCCCCCACTTTCAAAAAAGTGGGGGGATATCATGTCGTTGTCCCCCCCCCCACTTTCCGGACCGTGTTTAATAAAAAATAATAGGCACATGCCCGATATTGTATCACTCTAAACGACCAATTTTTGTCTAACCAAACCCTAATCTCGTTGGAAATTGGCTTAGGATCACTTATTCCAGGTGCGGACCCCAGGTGAAGAATCTGGACCCGACTAGGGTCGAGTGGAAAGATTACCATTTTTCATACCTAATTCTCGAATTTTAAATCGAATAGCCCAAAGTGCATAAATTTTTCAAGTGTTTCGCGCGCAATGGCGTTTTTTTTCCAGGCTTGTAAATATGCGATTAATGCCAATTTCCGAAGTTCATTTGTTTCACTCGATTAATTTCAGAAGCCTTGTAGGCAGACTGCCCCCCATTCTTCTGAGATGAAAAATTCGTGTAAAATTTGGGGAGGAAAAAGCAAAGTGAAAAACATGCTGGAATTTTTGTCAATTTTTTTCGATAAATGCCCGGCCAACCTGCACTTTTTTTTCGCGCGCTCCGCGCGTGCCGGTAGTTTCCGCGACTTCGGGTGCAAATTTTCTACTCCCAAATTTGAGTGATCCCGTAACTCCTAGGGCTTTCCCTTCGATCCACCGGAGACCGTTCGGTACACCCTTGATCCCACGCAAACAGCGCCAGGTGAAAATGTAATAAAAATACCATGTTTGAACTCGGTTAAATCATCTTAGTCTGCACAATGCACTTTTTTGTCTGTCCGTTTACTCAATCACACATGTAGATGTTTGCTATTGAACTTGGCAAGTGCGTTTCCATCGATCTGTAGGGTAAGAAAATCTGAAATTTCCGCCGTACGATCCGCGCCAACCGATGGTGGCGCCATGTCGCTTAGATGTCCTTCCATTTGCATTCTATTTTTCCCACCCCGCCCCCCCCCCTTTGCGAACGCTCCGACGCCCCTGCCTAGTCAGTACTATTCGCCATCACACAGAAAACAAGGTTCCCATCGTCAATCCGCCAACGCGGAGTCTATGCTACGAGCTAGATTATTGTTTTCATTTCGTGAATCCCGTATAATGCGTCTGTGCCAGATTGCAATACGGGAACCACCAGGAGAAGAGGAACACAGCGCAGCTGATTTCACTCCCCCATCCTAACCAACACTGAAGTCAATCCACTCACAATCTCATTCTGATCGTAGCGTGTGTCTATGGCGAGGTAGAATCTGTCAAAACAGATCATGTTTGTTTTCATGACACTATATGCATAATGGCCTCCAGACACGGAGTGAGTGTATTCAATTAGAGGGCAACCCTTATGTGAACTGAAAGCAGGGGCGTATATACATTTCCGCAGGGTTGTTCCTGTTGGGACCGACATACTTTTTGAGAACCGATATTTCACTCGTAACTTCCTTCATTTCCCACCCTTTTTCACCCGTTTGTAGGCAAGGCTGCGACGAGATAGGAGGGGTTGGCCGGGGCGAGGGAGACGGGTATCTAGGTTCACCTTCCGTTTTCGTTATCACTTTACATGTATCCCCGACTGTTCAGAATGTTCCTTAGAGATAGAAATGCCGCGGAATTCCGTTTGGCAATGCATTGAAGAACGTAACTGTTCTGTGTTCAGTAGCGTAACTGGCGTGATAAAAAGTGATGGGGCAGGGACGAGAGGCGAGTTAAATGTACCGACGGCATATTCAATGTATACCGACATTTTCAGGCGCGGTTTTTGAGGCAAACGTTGGGGCTACTTACTTTGTGACTACTGAGCGGAGCACCACCATGAAGGGTTATCATATAAGGAAATGTTGAAAAATGAGGCCTTCAGATCACCAGAAAGCCTTTCCCAGCTGCAAAAGGGCATTGACGCATCGTCTTTTTGCGATTTTTCATGTTCACACGTACATACCGTGGACAATATTTGGGAGAGGGGTGGTCAGGCGAATTTTTGGACGGCTGGAACGATGCCTTATTACATACACCCAAATGACGTCATTCACCAGTAAAATACAGTAACATGATCCTAGATTTGAGCATCAATAAAGAAGAACTGGTACCCCACGAATGCAGTGATGTCTTCTAATATAAACACAACTTAATGAAAAGGTGCGTGAATGACTCCCAAAAGAACGAAGCAATCGATATGGACAAATCTTTCTCCTCAGATTACGTAGAAGGCTGGCGGATAGCCATCACATGTCATACGGTTACACTGCCGAGACTCACTTATCATAGACCGCTTAATAACTTTTAATGTTCTGCAGATGTATAAAATTTAGATTTGATTTGATTTCTACGGGTCCAGACGCCCAATTAAGGCTCAATTAGAAACCATAGTTGTATTGATCGTGGACTAGCACCGGCGATGACTCACCTTCTCTCCTCGAATAATAGATGATATCGAGACAAGGAGTGTAACAATCCCAACCAACCCGGACCTCCCTTTTTCACGTCCTCATTCAGTGAAGCCCAGGACCCGACCACTTTCATAATGCCTGGACGAGGGGCGGAAGTTCAAAGTGACTGCTCACAGCTGACAGACGAAACTTCCCGTAACAACCCCATTAACCCCCAGAAAATCCACTGCATTAACAAATCGGAACCATGAATGAATATGCCTCGCTCACCAACTGCAAGTACAGGGGAAAATATCCGGTGACTGCTTGAATTCGACCCTGGCTACTTGTTTTCGGAAAGTGTCACTGATGTCGCTTCCACCATTCGTCAGGGTAATCATACAGTTTGTATACGACACCTCAGCAATAAACATCGAAAGTTGTAAAATTTTCATTCACTACGTTTTGGAAACTCATTTATTAAAAGCCTGAAGGATGACGCTATATTACTTTCCAATACGACGACCTGCTGCAGCTGGCTTCGGGATCTCGAGAGAATATCAGTTAAAATACGGTAAAGTTAGTTAAAATCAGTAGCACGCCATTGCTCGTCGAGTATGTCTGCACTTTCCACGCCCTCGAAGGGTCAGCAAATGTACCGATAGACCGTCTCGGGACAGAATGAGGGGGGGGGGGGACCGCCCATGCCCCTTCAGTTCGTAGTGCTGCTGGTAGGATGTGTAATTGTTATCAGGTTCACGGTTCGTGTACCCCTATGACGTTTGACACCATATCTTTATCATCTCATTAACCTTTAACCACACCTCACGCTGACAGGCCTTATTGCCCCCGCGATGACCCCACGATTTGTTGCCAACTTCTATCGTTGGTTCCTTTCTGGCTACATCAGTCCAAAAAATACCTTTCCTGCTAGGCAAATGTTGGTTAAGTAAAGACGCTTGATCCAATGTGACGTATACCTCGTTTAAATGATATTGACTCTGTATGCGCTTGCCAATTTGTAGATATATGAACCAGGATGTATTCATTCTTGCCACATTGTAACATTGATTTCTATAGTTATGTACTCACAACCCTTCGAAACCCATAGGTGGCAATAAAGGGTCACCATTGCTTGGGGGAAACACGCTTGTAGGAGTCGGGAAGGTGAGGTCTCGTACGTCCTTCCGTTCGTTCTGCCTCGTAGAGGGAGCATGGTGCCCTAACGAATGTATATATAGGCTGAACGAAGCTCAGAAAGAGATCTTGATATTACTTTTGACTTGCGCGTGGGCGTTCATGTGCGTGCGCGCGTGCCTGTGCTTGTCGAATTTGGTTGCTGGCGCGTGTGCGCGTGCGTGGCTGTGCTACTTGGACGTGTAATGTACGTGGGTATCGTGTGTGTTCCACTTGTGTTCTATAATGAATGAAGATTAGCATAGAACATGGTAACAGGTTTCGAAATACTTAAATATTTAGCCTAATAATTGCCTAAGTCATGTAATTTGTTTGATTTTTTGTCGGATTTTGGAGAAACTCGGCAAAGGAATTTAGAAGATAGATAGATAATAGATAGATAGATAGATGATAGATAATGATATACTTTATTAATCCAACATGGAAATTACATCTTGAGATAAAAAGTTCAGAATGGATTATGGATACAACATTAGGACGTATGTAGAACAACACATAAAACAATAAAATTACTAAGACCATAAAAACAGCAACAATAAACGAAGAATTAGGATATGGAATCCAATGAATGCTCACCGCCCAGAAAGAGTACAGGAAATCGTTGGGCGAATCCAATCATGGACAAGGGGTGGAATTACTAGCGAGAAAGTTCTTGTTAAAATTCTTTATAGCCTGAACCCACAATGGGACTGATCACGGTTCGTTTATTGTACACTGAGACCTCCTTTCTACCACTGCGTGGAATATTCCGAACCATTAAACTCACTGAACCTAGGGTGGCTATCATCTCTCACCTCTCTGCATTTACCGTTTCATAAACTGTTCCATAGTAGGAAAAGGCACTCCAACTATACGGCTAGATCTCTTCACAAGCTGTCAATTATCAATTGTGAAGATTTGGTAGTATTGCCACACCACGATGTAATAGAGTAAGACCAACGCTGCCGATCCAAGCATTAATAAAACCGCAGCCAAAATGTCCTGGCTTAATGTTGAAGAGCGTAATTTACGTGAGCAGTACATTCGACATTCTGGGTTTCAAACCTTTTCGCAACTAATCAAGATGGGTATCCCATCTATTTGATCATTTATTCCCACTAGTCGCGGGCACGGTCCCATTTTGCCTTTTTTTTGTTTTTTTTTCCCCCCCTTTTTTTCTTTTCATTTTTTTTTTTTTTTTTTTTTTCCCCCCCCCCCCGAAAAATCACACTCATCTCCTTACGTCTTATAACTTTGAACGGGGTGATTCTCTCACAGGTATCACAAAATTAATGACCTGCGGCTGGTAACTGCGGTCCTCATCATTCTGATAGCCAATAGAGCAGTGTCATCAGCAAACTTGACGAGAGGGCAACATTGGTCAGTAGAGCGATACCGCAGTATACGGAAGTTAAAAGGAAAAGGAGCTATAACCATAACCCTGTGGAACTCCAGTGCTTCATGGTGTAACCTCAGGTGGACAGGTAATGGTTTTAAACGAACATCTGTGTACGGTTGGTGGATAGTGTAGAATCCACTTCACTGGAGCACACGGGAGAACCCCTGCTTTGAATAAGATGTCTGCCAAATATGGGGTTGTATGGTGTATGAAGGCCATGAGAATCACAAAACAATAATCGCTGCTGACACCGGTACCACATCTAGATTCTTCGAGATGAGAATATAGCCTGTCCAATGTATATAATTGGCACTTCAGTATTACGAATCTTTTTTCGATAAGGCAAACGGGAATCATCTTCTCAATCCACAGTGACTTCCCTACGTATTGTAAGTGAAACGTTCACATGTCCTTCATAGTGATGGACGTCACTACAATAACTAACTAACCTAACTAACTAACTAACTAACTAACTAACTCGTAACTAACTAACTAACTAACTAAACACTAACGAACTAATAACTAACTCAAAATAACTAACTAACTAACTAACTAACTGACTATTGACTTACTGACTGACGGACGAACGAACTAACGACCGGACGAGAGACATTATGACTGTAGCGCGGCTCACCCGTAGTTAAAAGTGCTGTCATGTACCAATGAGATATGCGTAACAAAGATATGTTATGGAATCGATTCCGCTTGATATTAGGTATATTCACACCTGTTTTGAATGAGGGCAATATGGAAACGGGCCAAACCCAGATATTGCTGGTACTACGGAGGAGTATGGTGACATCTATGTTTCGCTTTGCGGAAAAAAAAAAGAACACCATCTGAACTATGAGATACAAAAAAAGAACAGGTACAAGACATACCCGAAGCTTATCAGACCCGTTGGAACGAATTAGCCTATCGACATTCTATTTTCCTTTCCGGCCTACCATGCGTGTTAGAATGTTTTAACGACCCAGGTTGTTAACAAAGCAAAACTCTAAATGAGGTTAAAAATAAACTGAGGAGCTTCTATCAATCCAGTACCCCAACAGTATTGAACCCCGCTTCCTGACTCTTAATATGGGCGTGATTCCTCCAGTGGCTGTTTTTGCCGACTACCAGATCCAGAGAAAAGAGACTAAGGAAGACTGCTATAAGACCATCATTGTATCCTCTCACCATACCGGTTTGGAATCCACTGGCTATAAATGCCAGATCTGCCCGAACTGTCTCAGCTTTTAAGACTGTGCTGACAGGATGTCGGATCTAACTAATCCACCCACTTTGTGCTTCCAGTGGCGTCCCACGGGGGTGGGGGGGTCAAAAACCCCCATGGCCCCAAGTGATCAATAAGTTTTAACACACAAACTGATTTTTTTCCGCATTCAGTTAAGGTTTTTTGGCAAGCTGTTATGTGACAAATTATTCAACAGTATGTGTCTAGGATCCCATAAATTGTACTTATTTTCCAATAGTGAGGGTGAGGCCTTTATAGGAGCGCACTTTCCTTGGGTTCCGCCTCAAACAACCCCCCCCCCCCCCAGACAAAAAAAAATCCCCCCCCTTTCTCGGTACGGGCCTGGTGTGGCTCTGCACTTAACAGCCAAATCTGAGGCGATGTAGGCAAGTATACTGACATCACGATCACACCTTCAATATTTTGAGTACTGGCCTACTGTAGCCTATATAATACTTCATGACAAGGATGTCGCATCATCGTTTTCAAAATCAATGACCTTCACTATAGTGTTTTAACTTTATTTTATTACTCTATCCACCATCTCTCTCTGTTTTCGTTTATCATCTGGTTTCAATTCAACGTTCCCCCTTTCGTTTTTTGCCCTCCTTACCAGTGATTGCAATTATAACCCGCCCGAGAACTAAAAATGCTTTCACGAACTGCAAATCGGGTGAATAAAATGTGTTCCACCTTCTACACAACAAATCGGAAACACTAAATATGGACGAGAAAGACCTCCAAGTACCTTTAGCTTACCTAATTACTAGGTTTTAGTTACTAGCCTATGGTGTTAAAAAAAACTGTTGCATACGAGGGAGTGAAATACCCTGACACCGTATCTGCACTTCTTCAATTGGGGGGAGGTATTGGCAATCCAGTTACTTTGTACAACACATTTTGGGAACTTTGGTCCAATTAACTTCCTTGTAAATTCATGTTAATTAATTCCTTGTCCCAAAGTACGCCAACATTTCCTGAAATTAAGTTCATTGTCCTCTGAACCTTCAATAGCGCTGCTGCAAAATCAAAATGAATAACCTTTTTTGATCCTTGCCAACGGCAAGGATCTAATTGCGGTCACGCAAGTATGTGTGTGTGTCCTGTGTGTGTCCTGTGGTGTGTGCGTGGGTGTGCTTGTGTGTGTGTGTGTGTTGTGTGTGTGTGGTGTGTGGTTGTATGTACCATTTTGTCTCGTACGATATCTGGGGAACGCAGCATGTATAAGTTCACTTCGGCCTGCAGGTTCTTTCCTGTGGTGTAGTTGATCCCTAGTTCTTCTGTTGCCCGTCAAGGTCCCAAGGTCAATGAGAGGCCAAAATCTGAAATATTAAAAAAGGCAATAACTACTGTTAGCAGGTTACATCGCTGACCTTTTGGGACTAGTTGCGGATTGATGAGAGGGATCAAATTCAAACATAACAGTAATGTCATCCAAGGTCTCAAGGTCAATCAGGGGTAAAAAAATTTTTTTGGCCATCAAATGGAACCGAACATCTGCCGAGGTGGAAGGTGACCTTTGGCTCCACTCGTTGAACCTATCCATGTGACCTTTGACCTCAATTGACCTTTTACCATGTTTTGGGCCATTTTCGGAATCTCAAAGGTACCTTCTGAATCGAAATGGACCATAATTGACCCCATGTGACCATTGTGGCAAGATATCAGAGGGTCCAAAGTTTTGCATTTGAAATTAGGGGCAGTTGGATGTTCATAGTGATTTATCATTGTGTATTAAGAATCAGGGGTCAAAACTACCTCTGATGATTGAGGTCAAAGGGTCAAAGGTCCAAATCTCGAATAGATGTGCTATTCTTCGAGTTACGGGCAAAGAAAATTAAAAAAACCTTTTTTGGGTCAATTTTTTGGATATGTGGACAGAGCTTGTGTGCGGAATAGACAAATAAATCCACTCAATCGGGCACCCGCTTCAAGTACGGGGGGTCAAGGTTGGTTTGTACCTTTTTGGCAATAGCACTCGGCAGTATACTTGGGAAATATAATGCTTGTAGGACTGCGGGCATTTCATCGAGAGTAACAAATTTCATACAAAGTGTCATGTCATTTGAGTCACTTATAAGCAAAAAACGAATATTTTTTGGAACAAAACTTCAGGTGACATGCTTGGCATGTGAAGTTTCAGGACAGGGTGTAATCCTGGCCGAGAACATTTTTCATAAAAACAATCATGTTATAAAGGTCATTCAAGGTCAGTATGGGCAATAAAACTGCCAAATAGTATGTGTTCCTGCAAAAACACTGCCAGTGGCCTCTCCTGATGTGGTTTGTATTTCCGGACACAGGGACCCATCTAGTTACATTTTTTATAAAAACGGTCAGTCATCAAGGTGATTGAAGGGCAATTAGAGGTCAAAAACTAGTTTTTTTGGCATAACATTGAAAAATATGTCTGGCCGAGGTGGGGAGGTGTGCCAAGTGATACAATTCATTGAGGACTCATCGTGTGACCTTTGCCCTCAATTGACAGGCACATTGTTTGGGCGAATCAAATTTTTTGTGGCATTTTCGAACTCAAAGGTACCTCCCGATCGAAATGGACCATAAATTGACCAGTAAACCTTGGTGTGCCAAAGTTTGTAAAGAGCTCTGCCTGCTGAATACACAAAACAAACTCACGTTTCAATCGGGCACTTGGTCCTCAAGTTACAAGGGATCGAGGTGGTTTTGATACCTTTTTGGCAAAGCATCCAGTATACTTTGGGGATACACAATGCTTGTAGGACTGCGTGAATTTCATCAGAGTAACATAATTTCATAAAACGTCATGTCATCAAAGGTCAGTCGAAGTCAATTATGGACAAAAAACTAATGGTTTTGGAACAAAGTACAGTGTCAGTGCTTGGCATTGTGGAAATTTCCGGACAGTATGTACGTCATAAGGTAGTTTTGGTCAACAACAAGATAATATGCCTTAATACTGCGTTAATGAGTTGTAAGACAATGTTATTTGTGATTTTCCTACTGCTCTTTCATAGTTATTTAGTATTCCCCTGCATCATATAGATACCAGTCCATTGTCCTTTAATATTGGCCAGTTAAGTCTGATACAAATAGCATTTATCACTGTCTGACAGTTGTCTGATGTAGTCTTCATTGGCACTTGAGCTGGGCTTCCCCCTCTGTACTCCCATAAATAGCAGCAATATAAACTAGAAGAATAATGGCCCGTGCACTGTGGGCGACAGGTCTGTCTAGCAGTGACCTCCCCGTGACCTTGTTCAAGTTGGCCTGGTTATAGCTCTCTCCTATGGTTTCGTCTATTGGGCTGGGAAGTACATGTATTTTCTTACATTTGTCGTTGAAGGCTGTTTCATGGATCAATATTTGCATGAAATTTGGTAGCCCTGTTTTCAGTGGGCTGTCGGCGTAGTCGTTATTTAGGTATTTGGGCAAGTGAATGGGGATATTCCAATATGACCCTAAATTCACTTGAATAATCGATGATTGATCGTATAGTATTGGAGAAGATCTCTGGAAGTTTGCTTATAATTATATCTTATAGTATATCCCAGTGACACTGGAAGTGTCCGGGATATTATGGTTTTGGGGTGTAAGCTGCCGCCGCCGTGCCACGTGCCTGTAAATTTGGCACAGGTAGTTTTAGTGGGGTATATAACAGGCAGTTGGCCAGTAGTGACTGAAAAACTGCATAAAATGCAAATGGCAGGATTACACCACATGTTTGATAATTTGGGCTCCTGTGAATGAGCTAGGGGGGTCATTTCCCAAATAACATTATGTGATTGCAAGGTCAGTAAAGGGCCAATGGGGGTCATTTCCTGTTTTAAGTGCAAATTGAATTTTTGTTGGCATTCTGTTTTCATTTGAATCACAAAGGTATGGGTCCTCACTGGTGACCGTTTGTTGGCTCACTGCCACAGTGTCCCCGGTCACAGTGTCCTGGCGGATGGTACTGTGCTGTGATACTGTTATTTCATGAGTGGAGAGTAAAAATGCTGTGGTGCAGTATAGGGCTTTTACTCAGTGGCGTGGTGGTGCCAGGGCAGTAGCGTGCGCAGATGGGTGGTGCAGAATCCCATTTCCTCAAATTTCCCGTGAAAATACTGACCAACTGTTCTGTCCCAAAACACCAAGGGTATCAAAATTTTTCTGGAAGTGGGGGCCATGCCCCTACTGCATAGCAGCATAGGCGTTGACACAGGGTGTATTTTTTTTTGGAGGGGGGGGGCGGGTTGCGGGAATCCCAAAAACACGAAGGTCTATCACCCAATGGGTAGAGAAACCCTATTTCCAAAATTTGATAAGTGGCATAATCTTAATACCTGAAACAGGTCCAGACAGTTCAGTAACCTTCTGGGGGCAACTTCCAAAATTTGGCATAGGCCCCAAACCGCCCAATATAAAAACAACATTTATCTGTTAAGTAAGAGATATCACAACGTCAACTGAGTGTAAATATGGGGTATGTGTGACACTGTGCCCTGGAGCAGTGTTGAACCCTTAGTGTTTGTGAGCACCCAGGAGAAAGGAGCAAAAAAGGTCAGGCTAAAAATAACGGTCCAATCGAACCCCTCCACCACCTCACTGTGTTCAATTACATGGCTCCTGGCTTTAATTAATAAGAGTTGGTGAGGTAGGCCTATGCCATTTGCTTATGGGGATATATTGTACTGCTGACTCATTGGTGTGTCCTTTGACCTCACCTGCAGGGACCTTGTGGCATTTTAAGACATGGATGCGACAACCACAGATTGCAAACTCATGGACTTGAGTGAATATATACAAACTCATCCAAAAATTTGTTAATTGTGATAGCCTAGGCAGTAGGCATAGGCCTTGTTGTGCTCATATGATAGGCCCTGCGGTAGGCCTAGCGTGACCTATAGACTTGATATGGATGGTACACCCAAGGTCAGCCAATGTTTTCATGTAAGTGAGGGCTAGGCCTGAGTCGATACGCCTGTTACAGTTTTCCACATCATTTTCGTCTGGAAGTCATGTATAATGGAGTGATCTTGAGTGTCAACACCTAACGAGTACCAACTATTCTTCACATTTGTCATGATAATGAACACAATTCAAAATAAACGGAAATTTGGCAGTATTGGTTAGTGGATCATATTCTTCCACAAGCCACCGTTTGCATCGTTTCCGTGGACTAACCTCACTGAGAATAGAATGTTTGAACTCGGTCACTTTTTCACAGCCTTCAAAGCACTAGGATCCATAAGAGTGATCGCGAGTCAAGCACTGTGGTGAGTTGTGCAAGTTGTGTAAACAGAACAAATAGTTGACACTTGAAAAAATGTCCGGATGAAATTGTTACTTTTGGCAAGTGAATTGAAGAGAAAAAATCAGAGGAAGTATTCCATACCCGTTATTTGGTGGGCTATTGAACGAAGGTTTGTGTAACCAGTCTGTTGATCCAGATTTACCTAAAATTTAGGTTTGGGTGTAATGGTTTTAATTGTTGTTTATAGTTGTGTTTAAAATGGTAAATGCGTTCTCGGGTGACAGGATTGACAAATGTTCTCCCCAAAAAATCACTCAGTTTGATGACTATTGGTACATTGTGTACATCAATCATGCTTGCCTGTACGCATTGCTAATAATATTTGATCCGCACTGATCGGATCCCGTAACGATATCGATCCCGTAACGCTACTTATATTTCCACCCAGGTCTTCCATGTGTGCACATGCTCTCGGAATGCCTCCCCTTGAAATTGTATTCTGCGAATCTCTGCGTGGGTGCATAACAATGAAAGCAGGTCATTACTGCCAGCTTGCATATCACAAATTTGCCAACAATTTAGGCAGGAGGAAAGGGTTAAGGTGCATGCTGGGAAACATGACACAGGTGACAGTTCATTCTGTCGACTCAAGCCTAGATGTATTAGGAAGAGAAGGTATTACCCCTTGTCATTATTTAGGCGTTTTGTCAAGAAATTCATTATTATGCTGTCACTAGGCCACAGTATTTGGAGCAAATGTTGAAATTTATACAAATAGTCCATACAATTTATTATAATACCCAAGCAAACACAAAACGTTTTCGAAAAATGTAGGAATTTTCTGAAAACGTTTTATGTTGATTAACAGGAATGTTGCGGAAACGTTTTCATACCCTCCTCCAAGAAAATGTTTCGGAAAAATGTTCTAGATGAAACATTCAATTGGACTAATTTAGGAGTACAGCAAACCGAGGCAACAAACGATATATAGTATGCCTTCGACAGTACTAAAAACATAACTTAAAGCCGTTTTGGCGCAAATCTTTTGCACCAAAACCATTTTAGAACACTTTCAAAAATTTTGGGAAATGTTTTCAAAACGTTCTTTAAAACGTGTTGTGCAACGTTCTGGGAAACATTCACCTAAACCTTCGGTTACTCAACAAAAAAACGTTTTCGAAACAATCAGCGACACATGTTAAAAATGTTTTGAAAACGTTTTTGTGTTTGTGGATCCTTGCATTTCAATGGCCGCGTTTCCAAGTACGCGGGCGGGCGGGCGGGCGGGCACGCGGACACGCGAGTAAGGCTATCGTCGACATTGAACATGGGTTAAGAAACTAAAAACACCGGGTTTAGTTTTAACACTAGTGGGCCCATGAGTCCGGTGTTGATAAATAATAATAATAATAAAATGATAAAAATGATATAAAATGATAATAACTGGAAATAATAGAGGTACACGGTTTATATAGAGCATATACAATTAGGTGCGTGACTTCAAGAAAACGCCCGCCAGCCCGCGTGCAGGGAAAGGCGGCTGCTTAAGTATGGTGTATAACGATGGCGGCAGTCAATGTGCTAGTCAGACACCCAACATTACATTTTGATAACCACTCACAGTGACAGTAGGCCTACTTGGCACTGTTAAAATTCTGCGACAAGGCTGTTCAAGGACAAGGTGTCAAAAAAAAAGTTGATATCGCTATATGGCAAGGAATCACTACACAACTTTGTGTTCTTGTTTTTTATTCAACACGAAATCGAATTACAAGGTCAGATTCCTGTCGATCATGGAGCTAATTTGCCCTTTCTTGTAAAATTCTTCTGCCCCCCCCCCTCTCTAAGCTAACTCTAATCCCCAATACCCTAATATATAACCTCAACTATACGAATGCAATCATCGCCGAGCCATATGAGCGACCAATCGAGAAACGTGACCTTGTTGGTGCGCTCGTCTACCGATAATGATATTGTAGCTGTTAGTTTTGCCGTTCCACTATTCACTGTTGCGGATGCCATACCAACAATTGCTCGAGTAACAGTTGGGTGGGTGGTACAAAAAAAGGGGGGGGGGCTTATGATGGGCTACCAACGTGGGTGGGGAGGGTGGGGTTTCCAAAATGTTTTGGCTTTTGAAGACGTCTCCTTTTCAATATATTCATAGATTGAAAAGAATAAATAAATTCGAATTTTAAAACAAAGTTTAAAATAATCGAACGTACGGAGGTTCATAGCAATTCCGTTGAAATGACTACAAAAATGTTTTTTCTTTCGGGGGGGGGGGGCGTTTTTTAGCCAGATTTTGAATATTTTTTCCCTTTCAGCGACTTTGCGACTTGCATGATATTTGGAGATTGCAATGACAAAAAAGAGTCAAGTGTAATACCTCCTCCAGTCATGCTATAGTTGAGCCTAGATAACATTCCGTGTTCTTCCCGGTCCCGGATCGAATGAATAGCGCTCCTGGAGGCTGGTATGTGGCTACTGGAGATAATATTAATATAATAAGATAATAATTATAATAATAATCTATCTATTATTATCGCCTTATCTTAGCCAGCGTCTTCTTGTCGAAGACTTGCGCAAGCGCTCTACAGATATTCCATGATCATTAATGACTTGTCACACCGTACCATACAGCACGCACTTCTTCCTTGTTTTTTTCCCGAGCACCATTTCCCAGTACGTCACTTCCTCCTGTCCCCCGTGGAGACTTCCCCCATATCAAGCCGCCAGCAACGACGCTCGTGCTCTCACAAGTCACCTCACAATGACACCGACTTTGACACGCGGGTGACGTGGAACATTTCAGTCCAACAGCACTGCGGAAAAGTCCTCGGGGCTCTGAACTCGCAATCAATTGTTTTGCAGTCTGGAGCTCTACCGACTTAACTGAAATAATCCGCCTCCCGGATATGAACAATGAATCATGTTTTTTTGCAACTATCGTTCGCCATGTCTACGTGCGTAGTCTTGTGTTAAGACGATATGCTTGGATATTCCGCATTAACCTGCTGCTTTATGTACACCACTCGCGGAATTCTGCAGTGCGCCATCATATGTTTGTGTTTGTATCTGTATCCCATCGTCTGTCAAATTGCAATCTCCTTCCAATATTGGAGGGAGCCAATCCACAAAACACTGATAGGGAACACCCCCCTCGAGCCGGAGATTCAAACAAGTGTCCGTGATTGGTGGACGGTTAGTTGTTACATGAACAAGGTGACATCGAGGATTGTGTCAGCATTTGACCCCCAAAAAATTTAAAACAGGATTCTTCTCAAATGACCACGGCCACAATTTTGTAATTTGGACAAGACGATTATTTCAGCCAGTCTGGCTGCATATTTTTGTGTATACATATAAGAACAACCGCTCAAGATCGCGCTAAAACATATAATCGTCTGAAGCAAGGATACTACCGTGGCGGCATTCCACCCGACTTTAGACATCGGGCCGCACTATTGCCGTTTGCATGACGTCACTGCGAAGAACCGCATCGATCATCGTCCATTCATCACCGGGGTTGCACGACACTATATAGCCTGATTAATGTAAATAACGCGAAAACGAAATGAGTTTGAAAATAAAATTTGATATGTAGGGCAATGAATACGCTCCTTCCATCTATGAATTTCGAATGTGAGTTTAGGCTCCACAGAACAACGCCACTCCATTTCACGGATGTTGTGAGAAAATAATATTCTTTCACTTACTTCAGCACATGTGAATGAACGTTTTAAATGTGTAGGTTAAAATTATGTTTATTCACTAAAAATGTCTTTTAGTACGCCATTATTAGTTTCAAAAGTAGTGTTCCCGAGGATTCGTGGGTTGGCGATTGTTCCTCGGTTTTATGTCCCGGGGTTCGATGTTCCTAGGGTTCGATGTTTCCCGTTTTCCTTATATTTTTAATCGAACCTCGGGAACATCGTACCTCCTAAATTCGGGTGCCATTAAAAACCTATCAAAACTTTTCTCCGGTAACATTGAACACGGTATCTCGAACCCCGGGAACCTCGACCCCCGGGAACATCGGACCCCGGGAACATCGGGTAGACCCCGTTATGAGAAAAGTGTTCAATTTCTAAACGTTCTTTTATTCGTCAGAGTTCGCAAACACCGCTCAGGCCTGATCAATCACAATACGTACATTGCCTCACGTATATCGTGTCAGACTCGGCGTATGCTCGCAAAAACCACGTTAGCGTGTGGTGACTCTATAACGAGTTTGAAGAGTTCACGAATCTACCCTTACTCACACGCAGATGTTACTCAGATCGCGGTGTTGATAAATGGATAGTCATAACACGTAGTCACTGCGTAAATTGAATCAGCCATCATTTTCGCCATTATACGAACCGCAGTTCATAAGTAGCTGTTCTAGGCGACGGCAGTTACATGTCAGAAGTCACGTACGTGCGTCTATACGCTCAATCCCAAGAGAAATCTGCCTAGGACCTACGGAGGACCCAAGGAACGATACCCCCTACTTGGTGTCTGAGGGAGGGGGGGGTGGTAGTGGTTGGCCATCAACACACCATACATGATGTTAAGGAATGGTGGAACTTTCAGTGAGATGCAATATTCTATATTCATATCCAGCATCCCGAGTATAATATATCGTTCTATGAGGCCACAGTCGTTTAACACCAAGTTTTTAAATCATCAACACATCCGAGAAATACAACATTGAACAGTACCCAGAGATTTGTCGGGGGGGTGGTGGGTGGGGGGTGGGGGTGGGGGGTGGGGGTTTTGGTGGGGGGTTGGGGGTGCGGGGCCCTCAATTTCTAGCCTCCCCTTCTATTGGCGAATAAATGGAATTTATAGGCTCCAAGACACATGCTGTTGCAATAATTTGATAAACAACAGTGTAAACTCTACAGAAACATGAGAAAGGAGGTTTGTTTTGGTTAAAATTTGATGATTGCTACGAGGTTCAGGGAAGTCCATTTGTCGACTCATCGTGGAACCCAACCGAATTTTTGATCGTGGTGAGCACCTGGTCGACATCGCCTTCTCTATCTCGACTATGCTCAGATGAATCGAGGCCGGTGACACAATCCTCTCCAGGGGACCCATCAATTGTACGTCCCATCCTACGTACGATCAATGACTAAAACTCAGGACCTACCACTTTCTCAGAACCTGGGATCATAAGCTGTTCGACGCGACTGCTCAAAGCCGACCGCTGAGACTTATTGCAAAGTGCCCCCGAAAACAACCCCCCGAAATTCCCACCCTGCTCAACAGGCGGACCAGGAACCTAAGACCAGAACACGCTGTCGAACTGCCAGTACAGCCACTTCTGAAAAACGCCCGCTGCTGATCAGCTGTGAATTCGAACCCGGACCTGTTGCATGCAAAGCGACAACTGATACCGCTATACTATTCTCTCTCCCGGTGAAATAGCTTGGTTCACATAGATAAAAGGGGGTCTGATTTTCATGCTAACCAGTCGCGCGTGTCATGAGAACCTTTGAAAGATTTATTGTAACAATTACTCCTCCATGCATGCTAGTGAAGTGTCCCATACTACCTAAAAAGTTTCGGGGTCTCCAGTTTCGAAATTAACTGTAACAACAAAACGGTGCAACCTCAGCACAAGACCTTGCCCGATCCTGCCAAGAGGGCTCCCATGCCCAACAATAGACTATAGCATTGTTCAAATAGCGCTTCGGATCCCACGCTGAAAGGTATCATGGTCCTCGGGTTCCACACCACCAGTTGGCTGCATAACTCAATTGGCAGGGCGCTTGCCCGTGAAGGTAAGAGTTCGCGTTCGAATCCTGGAAAGGGCCATGAGCTGTTTCACACATCCAGATTTCCGCCTCTCTGTCTATATAGATATGCTTTTTTAGTAAAAACCTGCCATACAGAATACAGGAACTTTTGCCCACTATTAACCTCACGGCTCCAGTTTTAATACTTGTTACCTTTTGTTTTCAACAAACGGACCATTAGGCCTATTTTTTATAGCGGGATCATTTGCCATTGTAAACTCCTGTCCTGTGTATTTACAAAGGAAGTCCCCTTCAGGATTTGATCACATAAAACGTTCTAGAACTAGTTTATCAGCCTTAATATGTATACAGCGGGTTCACAATTTAATAGTGGGAAAGACTGAATCCCCTGACTTCGTGAAGCGCGTAACGTATGAAGAAGAGGACAAACCGCAACAACAATACATGATTACTGTGCGCGAAGCACGTAACAACGAAGATTAATGAACGGCCCCGCGTGGAAGATGGCAAACGCAAACCTTGCGTATTGGTCTCTTGCCTCGTTTGGTGGTCATATTGAGCATATTGACAATATATTAAAGATTGTCCGTCTGGTAGTAACGGTCTAAAAAAGCAACGGCTGCGGTTGCCTGACGTTACGATTGAATATTCGTTTCAATGCGATTTGGTAGCGTACGGTATAGCACCGGCCTGAATACGTTCATGTAAACAGGGCGCGGAGCGTTTTTTGAAAAGTTGGGGGGGGGGGTCACCTTGATGCCAATTACCATTAAGGCGGAGCGCCCACCAGTCGTTTTGGGCGAAGTATACGACTAAATTTCAGATTTTTATAGCCTCCAGATCGCGGAAACGGCACCTTGCCAGTCTCAATAGCACCCCCACTTCATGTGTGATTCGAGTAAAATGACAGAACAAAATTTGTCATTTGTGCTACTTAAGATGATTGACCGAATATCACACATGGTATATTTTCTATTAACCTTTTCTACTCTGGTTTGTTTGCGTGGGATCCAAGGGTGTACCAAACGGTCTGTGGTGGGAGCGAAAGGGAAAAGTCATGGGCGTACGGAACCAGCTTTAAAAAAAAAAAATTTGGGAAGCAGAAATTTGTACACCCGAATTTTTGCTATCCCGATCTTGGAAACTACCGGCGCGCGCGAAGCCGGCGCGAAAAAAAAATGCATATTTTCCCGGGCATTTTAACGAAACATTCTGCATAAATCAGGCACTTTTCACTTTGCCTTTTTCCTCCCCAATTTCCCACGAATTGTGGAGGGTTGGGGGGGGGGGGAGTCCGGCCCCCAAGGCTTTTGAATTAATTCGAGTGGACAAAATGATTGGAAGCATTACAATCGCATAGTTAGCCTACGCCGCCTTGGAGAAAAAGCCATTTGCTCGCGAAACACTTGAAAATTAAGCACTTTTGGATATTCGATTTGAAATTCGGGAACTCGTTATGAAACATGGGTAATCCCCTTCGACTCCGGCCCTAGTCGGGTCCAGATCTCGCACCTGGTGGTCCGCACTTGAATTAGTGGACCTTACGAACAAAATTTCCCGCGATATTGTTTTGGGTAGACAAAAATTGAAAATCAGTTTAGAGTGTACAAAATCGGCATGTGCCTATTAATTTTATTACGGTCCGGAAAAGTGGGGGGGGTGGGGGACAAACGCTATGATATCCCAAATCCCCCATCCCACCCCACGTCCCCCCCCATATCCCCATCCCCAGCCCCATCCCCCCCCAATTCCCCCCCCTAACCATTTGAAAAGTTGGGGGGGGGACATCAACAGGTGGGGACGAACCCCACCCACCCCTCGCCCCCCACCCCCCCCCCCCCCCCCCCCCCCCCCCCCCCCCTCGGCTCCCACTTTTGACGCCCATGGATGTAAATGAGTCTCGATAGCCCGAGCAGGCGACTTTTTTTTTAAAGACGTGAATGCGGGTTACATTTTAAAGCTACGAAATTCGTTTAAAAACAAAAAAACAAAAAAAACGCGTGTGTGTTTATAAATCAGAGGACAAACCCCAAACCACAATCCCGGACTACTGGCACTGCCCAGGTGGTAGATGAACTGAACGAGATTCAGAAACTGCAATGACTCCGCCCATTTAGTTGGAGGGTTCGCATTGATACGTCACACTAATAGAAGAGCCATTGTCGTCCTAAAATAGTTTTGAGTTAATAACTGGAAAAAAGCCGAGATTCTTATCACTGTATAAACAAGATAACAGGGTACAGTTCTGTCCCTGCAGGGGTTTGAAAGTGGTCCGTTTGCTAGGCTATTGCGGGACGCGTGCTGCCCTCCCAAATCATTTTTCGGAGGTAATTTAGCGTATTTCGGCCTAATCTGCTGCGGAAAAGAGTGCACTTGACATTGTCCTGACCTTCGCTAATTCAGAAAAGATCACCTTCAAATAACTGTCAGTCGTAGCTATCGAAGATTACTTGTTGTCTCCCCTGTGACAAAAAAGGCTAGATTTTACAAGACAACACCAACTGTAACGGTGTGGCGACCTCACCCGACTCCTCTCCCTTGAACGTTTAATTTAGGGTTTTCTCCAACCCCTGTATAAATGATTCCGAACCGTGGGCAAAGCGAATCTGTTCATCGTCTGAAATAGCGGGCGCTGAGAGAGTGCAATTAAAACCATAAACTGGACCAATGAGATATGAATATCCAGTCCACTCTGACTCGCCGTAAACACATACCGAGAAGGGTATGCAAATAAGTGACAACTGAGTGAGTGGAAAATTTGACCCAATATATATAACGTATTATCAGATTTTACTAATTATAACAATATTGACAATGCTTCCTGCATGACAAACGCGTTTTTTTTTCTCATGTTACACACGGTTCAAATAAAGAGGTATTCTTCGTCTACATACCCTCAATGTAAGATGGGCTGGCCGTTTTGTGAGGTCACGAAATTCTGTTCGCGTTTTTCGCCGGAGAAATAATTTCATCTATTAATATTAACATTTGACGACATATCGTTCGAGTTGATATCCAATTGTCTCGAAACTTTTTTTTTCGTCCGTGAGTCATGCAATTGTCCGCCTCGTTTTTTTTGCTTTTCCGCCAGTTGCTTCCAGAAGACAATGTCTTCTGCTTGCTTCAAACCCTTGCTTCAAACCTTGCTTTAGTTTCTTCCACCATCATTATATCCCCGCAACACTGTAAAGTGTTTCGGGGAATTATGGTTTTGGCCGTGTGCCCGCGTCTCCCGCGGCGCCGCGCCGCCGCGGGAAACTTGGCGTTAGCGCTCTCATTCTTTAACAACTTTATCCGCTTGACCCAAAACTTGGAACACATTTCACGTATGATAATATCTCGGTACGTTCGAAAAATGGGCTATATCGTATATTTGTTTGCCCTCTATCTTGCAGGTTTTTCGCAAAAATTTCAAATTTGTGCGATTTTACCACGAACGTGGTTGTGGTAGTTGTTGGAGCCGATAAACATGCGGACATTTTCAGGTCCATCCGAGGGTCAAGTTTGCATTTCTTTGGCCAGTAGCCTACGTTATGCAAATTATGTGATATTTCAAACTTCATTGATTTTTCATGAAACTTGGTGATAGTGCCACTATCATTGCCGCTGAATTTTCCAAATGTGGGCCTAGTCACTGGAGGTCATCTTGCATGACTAATTTGCATAATAGTTTGGCCCAATTAGCAATTAGGCAATTTTATAAACTTCGTTGGAATCTCTCACGAACTTGGTGAGTAGGACCTTCTAAACAGTCCGATAAAATTTATTGAACTGCGTTAACTCACTGAAGGTCTTATGTTGTGTTTAAATTTACATTATTCGTTACATAATTAGAATACGTAAGGCAATTATTTTTCCTCAACTTTAAAGGATTTTGACGAACTTTGTAATAGGACCTACACCAGTCCTGATAAATTTATTCAATAGCAATCAAGAATCACTTGAGGGTAAATTTGCGGGACTAATTTGCATATTAATTGTTCTGATCCTCAAAGATGAGTTTAAAAATACTTTTTTGTTTTTCGCTAGAAACATTGGACATGGTTCTTGGAATGCCATAGGCCTCTAGGCGTGATGCTCACCTGTAGTGTACCACTTTTTATAAGAGCCGCCATGTCATTGAAGGTCATAAATGGTCACTTAGGGGTCAAAAACCTGATTTTAGTACTTTTTATCCGGCAATAGCACTGGTGTGTTCATCAGAAATGCAAATGCGTCTATAGGAGGGATGTATCCATGGAGAGTACAATCCTCACAAAACTGTCATCTCATAAAGGTCATCTGGTCCTTAGGGTCCAAAACTGTTTTTTGGCTATAAGTCGGAGATTGAATATCTCGAAAGGCTGGATGGTTTCACCATTGTGATATAATTGTTTGACCTGCATGTGGTGACTCTGACCTGTTTGACCTCTGTCGGGGTGTCATGTTGGTTAACGGCGAATCTTGAATGAATGTGCTTTTTTAAGGATTACGGGCAAAAAAAAAAAGAAAACTGGTTATTTTTTGGATATGTGATAGAGCTTTTGTGTCTTGATTGAGGAACCAACTCCCGCTTCAATCGGACACTTACTTTGGTAGTTAAAAGGGTCAAAGTCAATTTTTATAATAAACCTTTTTTCTCGCAATACCATTGGACATTTTTATTGGAATGCAATATGCTTCTTGAGGGATGCATCACTGAGTGTAACAATTTTTCATAAAAACCGCCATGCCATTGGGGTCATTTAAAGTCACTTAGGGGTCAAACTGATTTTAGTAACTTTTTTCGGGCAATAGCACTGGGCGTGTTTAATCAGAATGCAAAATGCTCCTAGGCTAGGAGTGGATGTATCACATGGAGAGTAACAATTCCTCATAAAAACTGTCATATCATTACAGGTTCATTCGGGGTCCCTTAGGGTCAAAACGTTTTTTGCTATAACGGAGAATTGAATGCTGCGAAGGCTGGATGGTTCCCCATTGTGATATAATTGTGAACTGCATGTGTGTGACCTCTGACCCTGAATTTGACCTCTGTCGGTGTGTCATGTGGTTAAAGGTCAATCTTGAATAACCATGTGCATTAAGGATTTTACGGTCAAAAAAATTAGAAATGGTTATTTTTGGATATGTGATAGAGCTTGGGTGTCTTTAAGGAGGGAACCAACTCCCGCTTTTCGATCGGCCACTTACTTGGTAGTTACAAGGGGTCAAAGTTCATTTTAACCTTTTTCGCATAACATTGGACTTTTCTTGGATCATAATTCTTCTAGGAATGAAGCATCACAATGGAGTGTAACAATTTTCCATAAAACCGCCATGTCATTGAAGGTCATTAAGGTCACTTGAGGGCAAAACTGATTTTAGTACTTTTTCCGGCAAATAGCACGGTTCGTGTTCCTCATAATGCAAAAATGCTCCTAGGAGTGTTTACAATGGATATACAATTCCATGAAATCTGTCATATCATTGAAGGTCATTCGGGGTCCACTTGGGTTAAAAACGTTTTTTTGGCTATACTCGAGAATAAATACTGCGAAGGCTGGATGGTCAACCCCTGTATATAATTGTTGACCTCATGTGTGTGACCTCTGACCTGAATTTGACCTCGTCGGGTGGGTCATGTGGTTAAAGGTCGAATCTTGAAAATGTGCTTTTTTTAAGGAGTTACAGGAAAGAAAAATAGGCACTGTTTATTTTGATAAGGTGATAGAGCTTTGTGTCTTTATGGAGAGAACAACTCCCGCTTCGATCGGTTACATACTTTGGTAGTTACAAGGGTTACAGTTCAATTTTTAACTTTTTTCGCATACATTGGACCTGTTCATTGGAATGCAATATGCGACTAGGATGATGCATAACATGGAGTGTACCAATTGTCATCAAACGCCATGTCATTGAAGGCATTAAAGTTCACTTAGTGGTCAAAACTGAATTTTCTACTTTTTCGGCAATAGCACTGGTGTGTTCATCAGAAGCAAAATGCTCCTAGAGTGGATGTATATGGGCGTAACAATTTCCTAAATACCTGTCTATCCTTAAGTTCACCGGGTCACTTAGGGGGTCAAAACCTTTTTTTGGCTATCATATCGTCGGAGAATTGATCTTCTAATCTGGATGGTTCACCATTGGAATATATTGGTGCCTGCTGTGTTGACCTCGGACCTGAATTTTGACCTTAGACCTGAATTTGACCTCTGTCGGGTGTCCATGTGGGGAAAGGTCGAATCTTGATAAATGTGCTTATTTAAGGACGCGACCTTGCCGGCTGTAGGGGTGCCGTCATATGATAAGAAGGTGCTATGAAATAACCCATTTACCTGTACCGTTGGCTTCACAGTCTATAAATGTCTTCTTCCACGGATATGTCCTGTTTCAGGCTCACACAAATTTCTTGAAATAAGGATGCGGGATTATCGTCTGGCGGTTTACCGCCCGACATTTTCTAGTTTTGATACCGATGTTTTACGGAAGGAAAAATAGTAGTGCATGTGTTGGGTCCCTGCAGACACCATTTATTTGGGAAAGGGAGTCACGAAGTGTGGTTTACAAGAATGGAAACCATTAGTGCGTTGTTGTGTGGGCGCAAAATTCTATCAATATCAAGGCCCCCCAGTTTGGGACTCGTGGGGCGTTGACTGAATTTACGGCCATGCCCCATGTCCGAGCCATCAGCAGGACTCCCAGAGCGTCATCGGGCGGTGTTCACTATGTCCCACTCGTGCCCCTTCTTAGCGGTGACACTACCATTTGATGCTGTTTCAGGTGTGAAGGTAATGAACACGCCATAAACCCACTGACCAATTATACCATGGCAATTGAAATTAAATCTGGAGGAAATGCCTTGTGCAATAGCTCACTGCTCAGATAACCTTCAATATGTCTCTCATGACAGTTGAACTTGAGTCCGCCACCACCTCATAGGTTCCACAGTCCACGTAACACTGTAACTCTTAAAATTTTATGTAACTAGCACAACCTGTCCCCCGGTGTTGTGTCAGAATTCACAATCATGGTTGTATAATCTGAACAATTTTGTGTAATATGTTACACAACCGTTGTATATTATTCTATAAAACACCGGATAGTGTGCTCTTCATAATTTGTGTGAATCATTTCCGGCAATCCATTTTGAAGGATAACGGCAGGCTTGGATACAACAGGGTCCAACCCCATACATACGACGTTCCTATGGGGGTTATGGCCTTCAAGTTTTTGGTGGTCCATTATGTAGAGAATTGGGGAGGATCCCATTGCCCAATAACGCATGACGTCACCCTGGGACAACCCGGGTAGTTAGGGTCATTTTTTTTCAGCGTTTCATTTTGTTGACTAGGACAACATGCCGTAGAAGTTTCTGTTGCCTTCTCTTAACCCAATTAACCATCAATCACACTACCATCCACCTATAGCACTTTCTCCCCCATAGAACTTTTTTTTTCGAAGTGAAAGTAATGTTTGATTTCCTAGAAACAAAGATTCGTTTTGCAAGGTTGTGCAAGTCATGAGATTATTACTATTGCATGATGGGGTGTTGTTCATCTTTCGTAGTACACGGCAAAACTGTTCAAAGACTGTAACCTCCGTAACACGGGAAAGCATTCATTTTTTTTTTTTTTTTTTTTCAGCTAATATATCAGCCACTTCATAATTTATCCTGCATTGTCCTTCGAGTGTGCTTACTAACCTATCCCGGCATCCAACTCAAGCTGCAGGACGGGAGAGCTTCTGCAAATAATTGTTTCACATGAAGGCTCGTTAATCGTTTATCCCCTTCAATGACAATCCGACATCAAAGTCCTGTCCACCCATTCATTTGACCACAGGTCGACAGACCAAGCGTCATGGTGATCCCACTGTAGTCAGGTAATAGAGCGTACAACTGACAATTTTCACATATCAACTTCCTGTCCCTTCAATTTATTCCTTTCAGTATAACCAAACTGTTACAGAGTCATGAAACAACGTGCCCAGTATTTCACTTGGAATGAACATGCGGATCATATGATATGGGGGAGGGTCTAAGGGGAGGGTGAGGGAACCCTTCGGAAAGTTTTAAACGTCCTTAGATGCAAAACTGGTGCATATTGTAGTTCAAATTTGAAAGAAGGTCGAATTTCCTTTTCGAATAATAATTTTCTGGCAAGTCGGCAGAAGAAAGAATTATTGCATACGAAGGAAAATTGCTCATGGTACCCCATATAGAAAGTAGATTGTAACAAATCGGAAGTTGGACTTAGGAACTGGACATTGGTGAATGTAGTTCGGCTTAGCCCACGCCGTACTCGTGCCTCTTGGTCTCACCCTCTTGCAGTCATTGCGGTGGGCAGATTTCATGTGCCAGTGAGGCAGGGTTACTGTTTCAAAGTCCCCCTCCCCTGGTGGAAATTTTTTGAGGAGTCGAGCATCCTCACATGCAATTGGGCAATAATTGTGCAATTCTGAGTGTGATTTCTTACCCATAAATTCGTATTCTTCAGTTGATATTCTGAAAAAAAAACTCGCTTACAAGTGAGTTACAACATAAAGCGGCCCCCCCCCCCAAAAATTGGTTTCCCCTCCACTGAATTCTGTACCTATACTTTGTCGTCATGATGTTGACATTCCACCGATTACACGTTATTGGCTACTGTATGTGCATGTACGACAGTTAGTTCACAGTCATGTGTCGTATTTTACGAGAGCTGTAGTGACTAATTACTGTCACCATCTCTTACTCATTTCCAATAGTCTTGTAGAACATCAAAACGGAGGTTGAGTCAATGTGCAGAAACATGTACAAATGGGATGTAGTAAATGACAAAGACCCGCTCCTGGCATCAGCCTGGGCCGAAAGAACCGGCACCCTCTGACTCGTGGGCTTGTGGTCTTCTGCACGGAGGTCTTCAATTCCGTACTTTCATGAGAGTTTGCCTGGCGATTTTGGCCACCACTCCCCTAGCTGCGGCTAGCTACAGGTGGTCGTGATATTATCAGTTATTACCCACAGTTTTCATCTGGTAGGCGACGAGATTAGATTGGTTAATGAGCGTGGCGGCACCGGGAGGGGGGGGGGGGGGGGGGGCTTGGGGGGTTGGCTCAGCCCACCTTGCAAAAATGAGGGGGCCAACGCTTGTTTACCCCCCAATATTTTGCAGTGGTTCAGAAAACCATCATGTTATGTATTTAATTGCTATGCCTGATTGGGTTAAAATTAATTGCCAACTTCTAGGAATACTCCGTGACTAGTGACAATCAATCACTCTATTAAGCACTCTGAGGCTATATATAGCATATGAATCCTCCGTCCAGTTGCATCTTTGCGGTCCCCTAATGGCCGTAATGTGAAAGGCCTACTCGTGATAGTGCCGGTACTGCGCGGCCGCATCGGTTTGGTACATATACACGTTTTCTCATTCCTCCAGGGCGTCGCTAGAGGGGAGGGGGTGTAGGGGTGTTCACCCCCCATTCACGCAGGCAGTCGGCAAAATGAGGCCCCAGTCGGCAAATTGAAGGAAAATTGCACACGTAAAAGAGAGTTAACAAAAGAGAGTACAACAGTTTTAAAAGGAAAAAGCCAACCTTTATATTCTACCCTCACCAATCCTAATATTTCTGTCTCAATGCCTTTGGGCCATCTCCCATGCTATGGTAGTATAGAACCACGTTTTTGCCCCAGTCCAACTGGAAAACCAATGAAACGTCAGAAAGGGTTTCATGACCACCGCGGCGGTAAGGTTAAAGGAAGAGGGAAGGTTTTGAAAGAAGAAAAAACATAACTTGTCATTCAACCCTTCAAGTCCAACCTATTTTTTTGCTCACTGATGGCCTGGTGGCCATCCCCCCCTCCTTCATTTTAGTGTTTTAAAGTTTGAACTAAACTTTCATGCCCCAGTCGGCAAATTGAAGCGTAAGAGGGCTAAAAGGGAGGATGAATTTTTTGAAGGAGAAGACAACTGTAAAACGTTTATATTAACCTCTCCAGAATATCTCTGGCCTTCAAATGTCTAGGAGGCCTCTCCTGCAATCTGTCGCGTATAGAACAAATTTCTGTGCCCCATTCGGCAATTGAAAGAACTCTCTTGAAATGATGGACGAAATTTCAGTCTAATAGACTGAAATTTCAGGGGCAGCTGGATAACACCTTCTTGATTGAATTTCATCAATCGGGCCACCGTTCAGTCAGCTGCATCCTCAGTGAAAATCGACGGACGGTCTAGTCCGTCTAAGTATCTTCTTCACCTGAAGTTTGTCTAACCGACTAATAAAACTGTTGTGGAAACAAAAATTCAGCCCGCCCATTTTAAAAGTGGAAATTGAAAGGCCCGGTAGGATAGGTTAAAATGTTTGGCAATTTTGATGGCGTATATAAATTTCCACTTCATGCCATGCGCTCGAAACAACTTGGGAAAGGCTGTTTCCTGCCATCTTGTTGCTACTAAAACCTAAACCCTTTCTGGAACGCTACGCGCCAAACCATGGTGGCGCTTTCCGCTTACCTAGTATACTACTCCCACTCTACTCAACTGATGTCCCCCGTGCCCCAGTAGAAGACTACTTCTTTATATGCAACCCAAAGCCCTCGTTAGTAACCAGCTAGCAGATCTGAGGATACCTTGATCAAAATTATAAGCTTTGCCACTGCGGCCATCCGGCTGGTGCAACGGCCTCATTAATCACACCCAGCCTGGTACCGTGTGCCCTCGGCTGCAGACACTGTTGGTGACATGGGGGTTATCGGCAAACTTGGCCATGGTAGTCGTCCAAAAATAATAGGTACACCCCCCCCCCCCAAAAAAAAAAAAAAAAAAGAAGAGCATTGTCCTGGCGACGCCATGCACCACACTGTAGCCTTGTACACGCTAAATAGTCTTTTGCCACATTCTGTACCATAGCCCGTTGTAATCTTTGCTCAGGCAACCCATCAATCAATCAATCGAGGTTGCGATGCTTTCAGGACGTAGAGCCTATTACTTACGACTAAATATGACCTCCGGTCAGTGGCCATTAAAATTAATTTAACATTGTACACTTCGGTGTATCTCCAGCTACGCATTATACACAGTGGTGCAGTATTATTCCTTTTATTTATTTCGCTGGTAATATGACTTTTCCCACTTGATTAAACGAAGGCTGAATATTCGAATAATTCAAGACAAAACATGTCCCTACTCAGCATGTGCTTAATGCTTCATTCTTCAGATGAGTTAAGAAATATAAAAAAGTAAGTATATTATGAAAAAGTCTCCATTTTGAAAAATGGTATGTATTGAATGTACAGTCAGTTGGTAGTCTATAATTTCAAGCGAAAAGAGCATACCAAATTTAAGAATAAGAATTTCGGGTGGGGTCACCCTCATCCCGACAGTGGTAAGTATTACTTTGGTCGGTTAATCTTAAAATTTTGCAATTTCAACGGTGTTGTTTAACATATGCTTAATCTATGCACACGGGCATAGCTATACATTCACGAAACGACAGCGCATCTCAACCGTCAACACGTACCATAACTTAGAAAGGGTGTTTTAATGTAAATAGGCTGGATCAAATTAATAACTTGTACGGATTGACATTTTTCATTCCACTTGTATTAAAACTTATATTCAAAATGCATTTTTTCTCTATTTTGTTCTTGATATTCATGCAATTTCACAACATGAGACCTGATTTGATGCCTAGATATTGTAGTACGTCCACTCGCAGATGCCCGTTTCTGTCCATCTAGAGGGCCCTGGAACCCCCAAATTTCTTGCACGATTCGCGCCCCAAATAGTGGGCTACGCTAGATAGTAAACAGTCACATAGCCCCCCCCAAATAAAAATACATTCCGCCGCGCCTGGAATGAGGTTCATGAAATGGAGAACTTGAAAATCGGAATACTGATAAGAAGCCTCCCATTCTTCTATTCTCTTTCTCTTTCCTCCTCCTTCATTTCCCCTTCCACATCCGCTCTCTTCCCCATTCCTCCCAGACTCCCCTCCCTCTTTTGCCGACAGACCCGAACTTTGCCGACAGTGACTGCGGCTACGCCCCTGGTCCCTTCTATGTGTCGGCCCCAGAGATACCAACCGGCCATAGCCATGTAGAACATCAGGCACTCATATCAGTGCATCGCATTTGCTGGCTCAGACCCTACAGGAGCCTACGACTACGAGCAATCTGATCACGGACGCCCAGTACAAACTCACTGTTTCCCACTGAAATACATGGGGAGATTTATTGTCGTTATATGTTATTTTGTCAGTCAATGGCAATAGCCTTCACTGAATTTGGAACGGACACACCTCAAAATCACCTTCACCATCACCCACTTCGGGCCGCTATTTAACTGGTGCTTGTTACGCGAATCAATGAACTTAGATTAAGCGACCGCAGGGGTTCCACCTCTAGCGAGAAATGTAAACGGGAAGTGACGTCATAACAACTGTGCTGTCCCCTATTCGCAACATCTCATGTTTCGTTTCTGACTATCGGTTAAGTGCAAATCCGCCCTAAATTCGCATCCGCCTAGTTTAGTTCAGTCCAATCAGTTAATTAGACTCCTGGGCACTCGACTTGGTGGCAAAACAACAAAGCGTAACCTAGTGGGAATTATGAGGTCCATATCTATTGTTTTACATCCATCAATAGCTTCACAGTGAAATGTTCCTTCCCACAGAACTCATGTGGCGCAATTCGTGGACCTATGTCACATTGTGAAAGTTGGCATGGGAGGGCGGGTAGGGCGTGGGATGTCTGGGGCACTAAAAATTCGTATGGGACAAATCCCCAGAGTGGGAGAGATCACGACCACCCGATTCCCGCTCTGTGTGTGCGCCTTTTAGATCATTAGAGATCAGTGGCCCTGTGCATGTGCGTGCAAATAACGTGAGTAGGCCTAGCCCTGTCAATCGAAATATTTTTTGTTCCTAATCATAAATTTGAAGGTCCAACACGGTTTTTTTGTTTCTACCTGAGGCATCTGGGACGATGACGTCACACAACGGGAATTAAGTAATTGATGTTATAGAGTTGTATGTAATTATCGCTGATTTCTTTCGACTTGATGCAGTGGAATATTTTTGAAGTCAATGAATGCTTGTATCTATATATTGCCCAACCCAAGAACGAAAGACGATGTTCTCTTCGAAACGGCTTTACTTTTGCATTGGCCAAGGTATGTCCTTCCCAGTATTTATATGCCCAGCGAGTCGTGTGTGTAATACGTATGCCTGTGGTGGGTTGATGTAGTAACGCATTCGAGTGAATACAACTATTCAAGGGTTGTTTTTTTTTATTAAATTTTATTCCCGGTCACATACTGAGTGGTTTTTGTTTTGTTCGGTGAAATTAAAGTCTGTACGTTGCCACACCTAAGTTCACCTGGAAGTCTTACCCCATGCATGCAGATAACCTCCATCCGTGGGGCCCGCACGTTTCTGAGTGGTTATTCTACCTTATAGGACAGCATGGCGCAGTATTTGTTTTGGTCAGAATGGCGGTCGTAGTTTGTGAAAATTTATCATTGACTTGCTTACTCCGCTCTAGATACAAGTTGTCACTTTCAGGGGGATTCACCACAATGTGTGACTAGTGCAATCACCCGTCTGTCGCCGACCCGTGACTTAGTGTACCACGGCGGTGAAAAGTGGTGAAATAATTCCATTCAACAGTTACACTGGCTGATAGAACAACATAAAGGCCTCGGTTTGCACGAACTGCGAACTAGATAACCTTCGAAAATTCTAGTTTGACCTAGAAAATGGAATAGAGGGGAATCAGCGGTGGACGCAATCTCTATTGCCGAGTTACTTTCCGACTATATACCCGACCGCCGATTTACCGGAAAAGTCAACCCTGCCAATTCGTCCTCTCTGAATGTTCAACATCAACAAATGTGATATACAAGCAGCTGTTTATCGAGCGGCGGCTATGGGAGGGGGGGGGGGGGGAGGGGGCATGTAGGTCATTGCCTCCTTGGGAATAAAGAGTGGATACTTTGTTGTGGTGCAAAAGGCCTCTCCTCTAATTTCAAAATGTGCCAGGGCTCAAAGTATACATGTATCATTCCACGTACACTTCCGTGGACCCAATAGCTTAGAGGCTGGTACGTTATTGCTAGGAGTTTGACACATGCACGGGCTGGTGTGACTGCCCCCCCCCCCCCCCCCCCGTCGTGAGCGGGGCAATTGCAGGGTACAACTGAATGTTGACTTAGCTTACTGCTTTATACGATTTATAATCCGCAACACAGACTGCTATGTTTGCCTAGAGGTAGCCTACAGGACTCGGATGTATGCGTGGCACTACTTGGAGGAAAGGATGGTGTGGTGGAAGAAAAAACATGAATCTCTTGTCCGAACCAGTTTAATTGCGGTGTGAAATCCGGTAATGGCACGAAATTTGCCTGGGCATTGACCGAATAAATTCGGCCGTGTAAGTGAGAACTGTAACGATTCATTCGAGTTTGTTTAACCCTCGTGCATGCCTGTTTTTTCGCAAAAATCAACAGAAGCACCCTGAAACCTATACCCCCCCCCCCTCCCCTTATCAGTTGCTCCATAAGGTAAAGCCCCATGTGCGCTGATCAATAGCACGGCCCTATTGCGGGTCAGGGGTTAATGGGGGTACGGATTAAGAGTTTGTTTTCGACGTAATGTCAGAGCTGTGATCGATGAGATCAATCGTTCAATCAATCAATAGTGGGTCCCAATTCAAGAGGTCGGGATTGGTATTACTGTAGTTAAAGGCTATGCATAGCAAATAACATGCATACTCCACGTGAGGTGAATAGGCTAGAAGCAAGTGATTGTCCCTTCTGGATATTGGCGCTCGATGATTGATGTGCTTTTGGTATTTGTATTAACAGATATAAAAACAACCATAACGAAAATATGGTAAGTCTGCCCACATTTTATCGCATCCGTTAAATATAGTATGCGAAGTACAAACTTAAATGAGAGTACGGAGTAGCTATATGGTTAATAATTTGAGTCAAATTACAAATGTCACCTTCTTGAACAAATCCGGGGTTATAGCTCCTTGTCCACATCCCCATAAATCGTGTGGCTTGGGCTCCTCATTCCCTGATGGCTCACAGCTCTTTTCTGTATGGGACAATGTCTTGAGAAAGTGACTTTGATTACTGACCGTACCGCCCTTATCAAATGATAAATAAACCAGTTTGCTTGTTCGGAACTATTCTCCGGCACTTCATCGATCAGCGGAAGGCATACGAGTAACTGATAGCGCGCCCAACGTATGTCAGTTTTACCCTCGTGACCGCTGCGCCCTGAAGACACCTTCATGCTAACGGTCAGCTCTTCAACCGGGTACTGGCACTTTTCATTCTGTGAAGACTACAGGGGTCCAAAATCTTTATGATTAAATCTCACGGGTCGGATTACGCGCCAGCACCTGGACGACGGATAACGGGTTTGGCAACTGCAACGCCTTCCTCTTCATTTGAGGAATGGAAAGCTTGGTAAGACTTTCAGTGCACTTAAAAAGTGCCACTTAGTCCTGTTCTACATACCCCCAATTAAAGAAAACACGAAATTTCTGGAATTCCATATCTCATGCAAGTGCCTTGGGAGTAAGATGATGGGAGGATCTATAAATAGATACTGAACACGCAATGAACTGCGAGCAACTTGTAGTAGTACGGTTCGATCATATTCCACGCCCCCAACAACGGCAATATTTGTTGAGTTACTCTGATTAGCTGCCTGTTATTGCAAAATATGGAGGGCTATGCACTATAGACAGTCGACCAATTCCAATAAAGTAGGGGTAAAGAGTTAGTAATGTTGGCTGCCTCGATTGTTAATTATGTTTTGACACCTATTTTCATGCAGTCCTCGCTGTGGCTCTCAGCGGAAAATTAGTGAGTTCAAGGAGTGGTCACGGTTTATCCCTACCAACAGTCTCTGCTTAATCGATCTCTCTCCTTGTTATTATGTACTTCAACTTCTTAGGGGGTGGGGGGGACTTCTTTTGGAGTGAGCGGGTTCGAATGGCTATGAACAGTCTCTTGACTGAAATTCCCTCTTCGTACCTTTATCGACTGACACTGAACATCATGCCAGGTGTGAATTTAATCATACAGGTTCTTCCAGGTCAGATAAAAAGTCAAGCACGTATAGCTCATTGAGCGGTTACTCGACCTACCAATTCTACGTATCCACACGCTAGACAACGCAAACGCAAATATCGCCAGTATGAATTCCTGACGTACCGACTTTTTGAGGGGTAGTCCATCCAAAATAACCGACTATAGGGGCAACGCGCACTTCTAGAGTTATCCTCGTTGCCAATGCTATCCCCTGCCCCGAATTGACCTGAAACGTAGAGAACGGTCAACAAAGGGCGATTGTTAACGATCTGCACCTAGGGAGCCAAAAGAGGCGCTTTTCTCGAGATGTCAAATGGTAGGATGGGGAAATGGGCATTCTGAGTGTTCGGACTTTTATGAAGAGAATACAACCCCGACATGTCCGAAGAGAACAAGAAAGAGAAATAAGAAGAAGAAAAGTTACAGTGAGCCTGCGTTCGAATCATTGCGCTTATTTGTTCTTTGGTCGCTACGGTATAATTGAAATTGTTGGTGACTGCCCTTGTAAGGGAGGTCCGGCGAAAGCGTAGCCCCCACGCCAGCACAAATCAACCAATTTAGTATTGTCCTACTTCAGTCGTACGCCCTCTAATTATTTCCAGTCCATGTGATCCAGATAGGCGAGGATCCGATGACATTCACAGCAGTGGGATACTACGAAACGGGTGAATAACCTACACCCAAAGGGCGTTTCTACCAGTCTACTCAGTTACGGTCTGACCTGAGGGCCTTGTTCCGCATGTAACTACGAACTACTGTACGGATAATACAACGTCAACTTTCAAAAAAGGGTTCGGGGTTAGGTGTACGTTTCCTCGTCCACGACGAAATGATATAGATGACTGTATGGGGATTCCAAATTCATCAGCTGGGCACGGACCGCCAGGTCCGGTCCAGAGGACAATATTTTCGACAGGGGGCGAGGGAGGAGCGGAAGGAGGGGATGGGTTGACCTAATTATGATGTGACCGTCTAAGCAGAGGCTATTATCGGTTGGGCGGAGCGTACCGGATTCGTAAAACAATAGGGACCCTCGATCCGGACACGTATTTCTCAGATGAAAACGATGCGGAAGGTATAAATGATTATCGTGGGCATTCCTCTCAATTCCTCATTTATATGGATTCATTGTCATTAAACTTGGAGGGGCGCCTCAAAATTACCCCTGGCGAACGCCCTTAGATCGCGAGCAACCGATATAGTTTAATAGTTCCGATGGAGGGTGATCTAGGCTCTAGTACAGGCAATAGGGCGTTTTCCCTGACCACGTGTCACCACACATCCACAGCGGGCTGTACCAAAGCAGTAAATTGTTCAAGAACGGAGTGGCAACACTGGTTATTCTTCCCATGCTAAACCCAAACACCTTCAACTACCTGATCTATTGCCCACTTACCGAAAAGGTCATAAAAGTAGAGATAAACTGTCTACCAGTCTACCATTTCGTGTCGATATTGCTATCAGATATTAGGTGGCAAGGTTTGGGTCATGATGCGTCGGGCGAAAACCACATTCATAAAAGCTAGTTCCGAAGGTCGCATGCGCAGTTTCGTTGAACATCGTAGGGGGTGTTCCACTTCTCTGAAGAGGACATTCACTAGTTCACAACTGAATAATTGGGGTTCTCTCGACTATCGAGTCCCCTCTCATTCCGTATGCGTGGTACGCCAATCTTTGAAATGATTCCATCAAAAATTATTCATTTCTGGGCTAGGCTTCCATCGCTGCGGGCACGGGGTGCGGCAATACGTTGACCTCCTGCAGCGATAATGGCACCATAATAACCTACACGATCATCCAGGAATTCATAGTTCGAGGAAACAACAGGTTTGACAGTATTCCCCTTACTTTGCTAGGCAGGTACTGTTTGGGACGCAAATCAATACTCAATTCAGACTATGCTTGATTTACTTGCAACCCCCCCCCCTCCCCCCCCCCTCCACAATGCCTCCTTAATTGTTTAAGTAGCATCCCACTTGCACTGTGAACTAAGTCATGCTGACTCAGAGTCGGATGACAAGTGAACCGAACTCAAATTTGAGGTAAAAAATTATGATCCGGATTGGGTCAAATTTGGGGCAGACTTTGACTCCGATATTGGCGTTTGGATCATTTGATTTGACCCGTGATGGATCATTTCTGTACGTTGGGGCATATGTCATGTATATAACAGTGCACCACGCACATTTAATGCCCGAATCCCCGTAGACTATTTGGCTATGACCAGATCCAATTTGAAATATGTTCTTATTGCGTCGGAAACTGGTTTTGGATTATTTGTGCGTACACTGTAAACAATTAACTGTAGAATTCTAGCAGAATTTCTGGCAACGCTGCTGCCATTTTTGACGCACATTTTAGAGTTAACTACAGTGTAAAATTGACGAATTTCATTCACTGTTAATATTACGTTTACCTTGACATTACTGTGAATTTCACCCAGTCATTCATTGTACATTATACAGAAAATATTTACAGTGTATGCTTTGGGCAGGAAGCTAACTTTCATTCTACTCTTCCCAATTTTACCTGAAGAAATAGTTTATTATAGGCCCGCATCGTGGCATTATGACCCCAACAATAAATTTCAAAACTGCACGCAGGGAGTTGGTCTTGAATAATCATGATAATGGCAGATATGTGACGGGCTAAAGAACAAGTTCAATATCATCATCTGATTTTGATCCTATAATCGAGCCACACGCGATGTTTTATTTTCTAACTGCCTCATGCAATCAGATTGGGGGGCACCTAACCGTCCCAGTCCATGCACCTATACATGCTCTAATAACTTTACCCCCGCCTCTGGGACTGGGTAACTTCTGTTCGGCAGGGCAGTCATCAATACAATTATGGTAATTTAACGTAGGATAATGTGACAATCGTCTATAGGAGTGGACTTTATGTTAATACCATTCAAACATTTCGTGGCATGGGGTAAAATGCCCCATTCTCCTGGTGGTTTCTTTTGCATTTTGCCATTTTAGAGATATACACGGCACTGGTATTCCCCTTGGATATACTTTGTGAGTCCTGGTAATTATATACTTTTACGAGGAACGTACACTATATAAGGAGGCCACATTAATGTTCAACTTGATCAAACTATAGTATGGTACAGGCGAGACTGATTCAAACAGTGAATACTGGGTCGGGGTATCACTTGGCAACAATTTTTGGATTGAACACTATTCAACTATTTCTTGCCATCACGTGTAAAATGCATTCGAATGCCAATATGTTGTCAGATTCCTAGATGTAAGTGCTAGAGTATGTTTATTATTTGCTATGTCAGTGTATACCGGTATCAGTTTTAAAGTAGGCTTGGTTTGCCAAAGGTTTATGACGGAATAGTGTTAGAACAGTGCGCACAATGCACGCCAACGACCAAGATTAAGTTTTGTTTTGCAACTGGTGTCAACTCCGACATTTAGCTGTACTTATTCTGTTTTTGCTTGAAAAAAGAAATGGGCAATGACCGTTTAATCAGGATACTTAGGTATACAACCCTTTTCTGTTCTGAGATTATTTGCAGGTAGGCTACGTAGCCTACCACAGTAACGGTCATCTTCGATTCTGGATTACCAACAGAAAGGCATATTTTCGATAATTGAGATTTACATCTATGTCAGAATTGTAAGGGAAATTTAAAATCTTCCGTAGATTGGAGAGTTTGTTTAATTTTTGCGGTACAAAAGAGTTACCGTAGTTTTTGTTTATATATACAAGGGACAAGGGCCACGCGCGCGGAGGCGTGTTACGTAATCAGCGTCGTGTACGTAATTGTTTTATAGCTTGAATTGTGAGTTAGGATTAATTAACTGTCGCCTTGTTATAGAGTTCATGTGCATATAAAGGGCCACAATTATGCGCAGGCATCCTGTCATTGTCCTATAGAGCTTACACCCAGGGAAAATGGTTATGGCGTGTATAGTCTCGTCACACAACCTCGTTCGAGTAACGTTTTGTAAACGGTTTGGCGGGTTCGTTTTTCGCAACAGCTGTTGTCAGCTGCCTCATGCCCATAATTAAGTCAAGGGTTATATTATTTTCTGAGCAAGGGCGTCCAGATTGTATAGCGACGTAGATTTAGGCTTTTAGGAGGAGTTACGCATGAGTGTCGAGACGCCGGACGCTTGTCGAGACCGGTTCTGTGATACGTCAAAAGCCAATTTTTTTCAATCTAAGTGTTTTAGCTTTGGGCTGGGACACGGGCGATGACGTCGCTTACTTGACGGTGTGGTCGCTGTTCCATGTTCAGGTTCTGGCAGATGGGTGGACCAGATGGTATCCGTTACCCGGAGGTTTGGAAGACCCGTATCACCCAGACAGTTGACATTGAACCGACGTTATTCTCCCGAATGATAGCATCCAAAAACCCGAATGCCATGTACAGAGCACAATGTATTTTATCGAAGAGGAGTTACTGGAGCATGTGATGAAGACGTAGCGAACTGTATCGGATTAAGCATAATCAGAGGATGAAACTAACTTACTTATAGAGGGAAAATACGTATGTTAATTACTCGGCGTGAAATTTCATAATTAAGAGAATGTTTCGAGGGTTGCAACAATTAAGGTTAGAATTCAAATTAACCGTAATGGAACGATAACAAATTCAGATATGACAGGGTAATATTAATTGAGTACATGAGGACGAACCGTCATATTTTTAGCATATTAACGTTTTCTAAATGTTACTATTTTTGTAAGTTCACAGTGATGCATCACTGTGTATAATTATATTCGTATTAAGTCAAGAGTGTAAACAACAGAAAATATCTTATGTGTTTCGTTGTTTTTGTGGTACGATTTGTACAGAATAGGCACTAGTACACTAGAGAAAGGGTAAGGACACCATTTACAAAGGTGTCAGATTTTTTTGCAGTAACCCCGTGTACTTAGTCTGTTTTTTTTTTTGCTTGAAAAAAGAAAGGGGCAATGACCGTTTAAAATCCTAGTAGTAGGTATCAAACCCTTTCTCTGAGGCATTATTTGCTGTAGCCTAGGCCTACCACATTAACGGTCATCTTCGATTCTGGATACAACAAGAAAGCAATATTTTCGATAATTGAGAATTTAACAAAATCTAGCATCAGATCCGAACATTTTACACCTGCTTCAACGTTTCTTATCAAATTATCACTCCATTTTGTCAAACAGCATGGCAAGTATTAGTCCTCGTCTATCCTTTGCATTGAACAATAATAACCACGGTAGCCCACCCCTAACAAGAACACCCTCAGCAGAGGCAACTTCCACCCTTCCACAGCTGTACATGGGACATAACTGGAGCGTGTTTTGTACGTCGTGCAATTGAATTATTGGTTTTTGTTGCAACAAGATGAGTCCGGACATAAAAAAACAAAACCTTGACTGTTTTGCATAGACACAAACAAAATTCCCCACTTCGCCAACCCAACTAAAATGCTTGGTTGTGAAGAAATGAAGATTATAAGTTATTTTCCCCAGTGATTTCAGAGGTTTGCATTTCATCCTTGTACAGACAACATACACGGAAAGCGTGTGATAGAATTGTTTTCATTACGATCAGTCACTGCACTTGACTTATTGGTTCGTTGGCAACACGAACAAGTCTGGACATGAGGAATGACCCAGGTCACAAGGTCCAATGAGATCGAAAGTTCAATAGAGGTCAGGGTACACCTCAGATTTATTTGCACAGGCGAACATATTCTCCATTACCAGCAAACCAAAATGTTTCGCAGAGAAGATATTTTGAAATTTGTCAGTGTTTCAAAGGCTTTTTCACTCCTTCTACAGAGGGCATTCAGAGATACATGGGGTGATAGAATTGTTTAGTACGACAGTGCAATACTTCTTGTTTGTGCAACAAGACGAGGCTGGTCGTCACCAAGAATTGACCCAAATGTCACGAGGTCATTAGGTCAAATGAGGACAAAAGGTCAATAGTTCAAATTAGGTCAAAGTATGTCACCAGGTGTAGTTCACACAGACGAACAAAATTCTCAACGCCAAACCCCCTAAAATGTCGTGCCGAGATATATAAAGACTTAGCATACAGTGACCCTTGATGACCTTGACCAGACACCATCAAGGATACAGTTACTCCCCTTCTACATATGCACCCCACACACAAGATTACAACTTCATATCCTTCCGTTCACCAGTTATCGTTTTTTTTCTTCAGATTTACCCCTCCCAACCTGCACGACCTTTCATTGATACCAAAACAATAGAGGCTTACCCCACACGGGGCCAACACCTAGCCTACAAACAATGACACAATGAAATGATAACATGTGCGTTCTTTAGATATGCGTGGAAACCAATCCGGTCGAAGCGTCACACACACCACATTACATACATGACCACATACATACCCACACACAACACATATATGACTGCATAGATTGCGTTTGGCTTCGACAGGAGTAAACAATCGAAATGATTTCAAACCGCCGAACAGTTCGCCTATTCAGTTGGATAGGGGTATGCAGCACGTCTCCCGACGCGTGCTGACTACGCCATATAATATTCTTTTGGGTAGCGAGAGGTTAGTAGCTCGGGTAATGTTACCTACCTGCCTACGGGAACCGAGCTCGTCTGTCTGCTAGGTAAAGCACCTCGCGGTGTGTTTGGCATGGAACTGACTAGGTCTTGTATCCACGATGCAGAGAGTGGTGCATACAGAAGGGTATATACTCCAAGCACACAGACACGCGGGAGACTTTGTTCCTGAATGTGCATAAGACTCGGGTGCCTCTTTTGAGTACCGAAGGCCAAAATGTAAGCTGAAGCCCCCTGTGTTGGTCATGGGGGGTAACCTAAAACGTTTGATAAATGGGCTTCAATGCGCGTTTCCTGCTATTTGAAGAAAATATTGATGCACCAAATATGTCTTCCAGTCTAGGCAAAGTGGCATGCAGGACGTAGTCGATGCCGGCCAAGCCCTAGCGAGCTCTTTCTGTGAGTGTTTGCACTGTATGTTGGTCGTCTTGAGGCCGAAACGGGCAGAGCCGGGCAAATTCGAGGTCGAGGCCGGCCTCGACGACATCCCATAAAACTGGGGAGGGGAGACCCCGATGATGGTCTGAGGGGGTCCCCTGGAAACAGTTTTGAGAAAACGTTGCTAGAGACGCGATTTTCCTAATACAATCATTGTGATGCACCAAATATTTTCCTCTCATATGGCCACAAGGCGAACGCCCCCAGTGTCCTCGCCTGTTTGCGCGCTCAGTATTTACTCCTATCTTCAGCCCCAAAAAAAACCACCATGCAAATCTTCCAAGTATTCCAGGGTGCTTTCAAATTTTGGTATCAGCATTTAACAGAAACAGCTTACTGATCATTGACCAATTTCAGATTCATAAGGACCTGATTGTTGACAGTGTCTACCAAAAGGAGTATAAGTTTTACGGAAATATGAATAAATTGCCTAAAATGATGCACATTGACACAATACTTGACTTCCTTGACCATATTCTCACCTGAAATACTCAGGCAGCAATCGTGGACCGCACTTATTGTTTCATGGGAATTCACGACCTTGAGAAGTTGCATTAATGAAGCTTCTTACACACTCGATTCCCCCCCCCCCCCCTCCCCTGTGATCAGTCTATTTGGAAATTATTTGGGATTAAAGGTAAGCCATACCACATCAACTTCATGAATATCGCTACCTGAGGAATCTGGAATGAACTATGCAAATAGACACACTGAATGACTAATGCAGTGGACCTTAAATCTATGTTAAAAATTCGGGGGCTCATGAACATCGGGCAAATTAGGAAGGTTAATGCGCTCCAGTGCACTGAATCCATGTTAAAAAGTCTCGGAACTAAAACGTAAACTATACCCCCCGGGTTTCATGAAAGGCCACCCAACTTCGGAAGACGTGGAAGTTAGCAAATTAGCAAAGGTTAACCATTTCCACTTCACAATTTTCGCGTACAAATCCGACGAAACTGCAAATTACTAAATTAGCACTTATTTAGCATATTTTTTGATGAAAATCCGATTTATTATCTACCTATATCCTGACTTATGTGTCACCAATCACCATCGCACATACGGTTCGTCTGTAATCTTTCTAACGAGCCTAAACACTGAATTACTAAAATTGCGAATTACCCAACTTACAAAAGAACAATTAGTGAATTTTGTGCCAACAAATTAAGCAGATTGTGTTCACTCACCCCGGTACTACTACACAAGTTTATCAAAATCGCTCTTACCGTTTTGGAGAATTCCTGTTTGACGAGAACGTGGGACACACACACACCGGGATTAAAAAACCCCCCTTTTTTCTTTTCCATCACAAACACACATTACAAAGTGATCTCTAAGTCTCCTCCTGCACTTTGTTCAGGCGAGACAAAAAGTGTTACAGCCGAAAACATTCCGCTGCAAACAGGACATTTTTCATTTACAGTAAGAGTCATTAAACTATACTCCCTACTTGTCATAATCACTTCAATATGTCACAGTATAAGACTAATGAGCCCATTTTTTGTAACGAAGTCCAAATAACCATAATAATACTAATATCATAATTTCCCACCCTCAATGTCCAGCTCCGTAAAACTGACGGAACCTTAGTTTCAAACCCAGATGACCAAACTGAATTATTTGCTGAAACCATTTCTTTCAAATCCCCATCATCCCAATTTTGATGCCAATAACAAGAGGGTCGTCGACGACTAAGTCAGCAAAAATCCAAAATTACTCGAGTCTTTCACTAAAGGCTTGACTCCAACTCCCTTATTTTATTAATATTGAAGACTTAAAGACAGCTTGGAGCGATTCCCCAAACAATTCTTCTCCAGGCAATTTCATGAGTTACCTATATCCATTTAAGACCTCCTCCCCCTCCATGCTCTTGGCCCTACTCCGCTCACCTTTTTTACACTCCTGGCTGGTGTGGGGTACTTGGCCAAGACTTGGAAAATCGCCAAGGCTATTGCCATTCTTGAACCGGTGAACACTCCCACGACTACTAACGACCGGCCTATTAGCCTCCTCTCCTGCTTTAAAAATTCATTGGAAGAGTATTGGCTTTTAAAAAACTGAAACCTACCTAGAAAAATAATTTCTTCAACCCTAACCAGTTCTGGTTTCCCGTCAAAATATGGGTACTATTTCCCCCTCCTCCGTATCACAGATAACATTAACAAGGTTTAATCGTAAACACATTACTTCTGTAATTTTTTCCTTGATGTGAAAAAGCCTTTGATCAGGCTTGGCACATGGCTTTGCGCCTCAAACTGTCCTGTGCTTGGTTTGCCGATAGTATTCTTGGTCGTCCTATCTTCGTTCCTCTGTCCATTTATTACAATAACCATTTATTACAATAACACTCTCTCTCTCGCTTCTGTAATCTCAATACTGGTACCCATGGGTCTGTGCTCAGCCCTCTACTTCATATTATTTCATATGTTGGATGACCCTCTCTGTAATAACAATGTACATTTCTCATTTGCCGATGACATGGCCATGTAATACACCTCCAGTAAGTACACATCATAATGAAATCGCACTTCAGCGCGCCTCCTGACATCGAAGCATTGGTGCAGTCTCTGGAGTAATTAAAATGATGCTCCTAAGTCTAAATTAATCCCTTTATAATCAAAAATCCGCGGCCTCAAATTCCTAACAATAGAACCTCACTTTTTGTAGGATAAAATCCCTTATCTTTACATCTAAATTTTTAGGATCACTCTTGATAATAAACAAACTCAAATAGCATAATGATAATCTCATGGTGCTGCCTTGCCAATTCCCCTCCTTTAGTCCTTAATCGTAAAAACAGAACATCTCCCCGAGAACTAGTTACGTATGGTACTCCCTCTTACATCCGCCTATATCGAATATGGCAGCATCACTTGACGTTCTCCTCCACCAGCCCTACACTTAGCCAATTAGAAAGGATTCACTCTCACCTCAAACTTAGGCCAAGCTCATTAGCAATAAAAGATGGACATGTCTGGTTACAAGCTGATTTTTTCATAACATTGTCCAGAAAATGTGTAGATTAACATACTAGAACTCCCCCAAAATCCCCTTTGTGGAAACCTTGAAATCCAGATGGCCGCCATTTCACTGTTCGACACAAAACCTCGTCCCACTTATCACAAAAATGGGAAAAGGTGTGTCGATTTATATGTTTTGAGGCATGACGAATTCAATATAACGTTATTTTAGTAATCCGATGCTTCTATGTGACATAACCCAAGATGGTGCTCAGAAAATTGATTCACAATGGCCGCCATTTTCAATGTATGTCATAATTTTCTTCATATTTTTTAGCATTGGACTAATAAGATTTGAATACATTTTTTGAGATATGAGGGATTAATATTAATTAATTAATTGCTATCTAGGGGGCAAATGTTCTATAGACATGGCGCCCAAACATTCCTTAATAGCCTATACCGGGAATGTGTGCATTGTATTTAGGGGCTCATCATACCCGTGTACTTACAAACATGCCTCTTTCCCGGCCCTCAAGGCTAATTGTGCATTCTCGTCGTCATCGTCATCTGGCTGGTTGAACGGGAATTGTGTTATAACATCACTGCCACTGCAACTTATCGGCACATTGAAGTGCCATCCCGTTTCGTACTCCGCAATCATCGTTGCTGCAACAATCGGACCTGCACTCACAAATTAATTACGTCTCTTAACCCACTACTACAGATATGAACTTTGTTTGTAGATCATACAGACACTTCCATTGTCCTGTATTGAGGGAGAAAGAACCCCATCTACTAGGATCTGTCAGGATATTTTGCCCGGTTTCGAATTGATTTTCAAAGTACTATGGTATCGAAATTTATCCTGCACTGCCTCAATTGTACCTTTGGTCCATTACTGTTAACAAAATATTGCATCTCATAAATTTACATGTTGTTTTCTTTCCCAAAGAATCAAAGACAATGTACACTTTTTGAACACTCACATGAATCAATTCGATATACATATCGTATAGAATGCTATGAACACTTTTTATGGTGACCCAGAATAATTTCAACTACACATTACAAAGTAACTAGTTGCTCAAAGGCTACTGCAAATTAGATTGCTGGAAACGGCGCAAGAGATATCACTACAAGTATGTTATCACTCCAGTTTACATACCACTCCTATTTGGTTTAGGAATTTTTTATTTTTATTTTTATAGAACTGAATAAAAGAGAAATCATAACAACTGTTTTTAGAAGGACATGCAGTCATACCACGTTTTATCGGAGATTCGCTCGCCGCAAAATGGCAATTAAGCAGTTGAGTCTTAGTTAGCATCAAAATCAGCATCAAAATACACTATTAAAGTAGTAGGTGGAAAGGCAAGAGGCCCAAGATCATTAATCAAAATTACCCTAAATATGGACAATCAAATCATTGAATATCTCATAGTTTTTCTATTGTAGTGTGTAGCATTTGGGGGCCTCCCGTGCAGAACCATTTTCACTCATACACAAGTTAGTAATAGACCACACTACTGTAGAATATTTAACCCTCAGCAACTTTAATGCTGGGTATTTGGGATTTGTACGAGGCTGAGCCGAACTCGGAAATTTAGAGGGATGGTGTTGCAACCATTGTCGCCGAACTGCTTGTAGACTATGATGTTCCTACATTAAGGAAACCTCGTAAGGCATTTGAGAAATTGACGGGCGGGAAAACTCCTGTGGTCCGAGACATACGCCCAGATAGCTTTCTTGATCTGGTGGCCAGCTGCCCTCAAGTTTGCACGGTCTCTACTGCTGTTTTGAGCACTGGTGTTACCACCACCCCAACTGACTGGAAAAGAGTACTACCCGTTCTATCAAAGTCTTGGAAATGAACGGGTGCTACAGTACTCGCGACTGCAATGATGAGTATCCTCTCACATATCTGGCCAGAGTCTTTTGCTAGGATTCCCAAACAAAATCCGTTGTCAGCTGCATGTACATCATTGGTCCCAAGCGTTGGGTTCCACTTCCAAGAAACCACTGTGAATTGCATAGTTGGCTCTCCGTGTCCTGTCTGAGCGATACGGGATTCCGGTAGAGCTTTCTTGTTGCCTATAACGATTTCCGCAATGCTTTGTCTCTGTGTGTCGAAGGCTTTTTGGAGAATTATCGAGCAGGGTAGTGTGCCAACCAGTCTTATTCACCGTGACATCCTCTGTATTGCAGGTATTCTGGAAGTGAAGTTGCTGTTAAGTGTGGTTTGGTTGGTGTTTATGGTTTCTTCCCCGTTTGTCACAGATTTGAGGTTCGGTGGGAGTCCTTCTGGACTTTGCGGATGATGCTGCATTCTTGCCGAGTTCTGGATGCTCTGGTTGATCCCTTGTCTTGTCCTACTATCCCAACACCAACTAGTGGTTAATCACTGCATAGGGGGAACACTTAATTGAGAGACAAATCCTTGGGCATTCAGGGTCATGGACCAAGACTGGATTCCAATCTTTTGGTGAAATCTTGGACATGAGTGCATGCTGTGTCCGTTCCACGTGTTTAGCGAGAACGTGGAAGTCATCAGTCATTTAGTTTACCTCGGAAGGTGTACTTAGTGCGCTAGGTCAGTAGACGCTTCAAGATGGCCATATTAAGTCACTTGATAGTTGAGTGTGGCAGTCGCAGTATCTGAGCAGAAGAACGAGCTCCGTGCTTTTGGCTTCATTTTGCATCAGTATCGCTATAAAATAAAATGCTAGTGAGGGCTTGAAAGCAACAGTTGGGCTGTGACAGTGGAGGGGTTCCTCTTGACTACCCTCACTTCATCGCATTTTTGGTTACTGTTATCCGGATATTGTATCCAAGGTCAGAGCTTCTCGAGAGTTAGGATGATGAATGTTAGCTGTCCGGATCGTGATCGAACGACAACTGGGCGCGGCTTCTTTGGGGATAATGGCACGCCTTCCGCGAACGCTTCTTGCCCACCATGTGTGAACGGGACTACGCGGGTTAAATGTAGACCGCGGGACGCCCGCGTAGCTCATGGTTGGTGCAGCGTCGGGGTTACGCAAGGGAAGTTGGCGGAGGGGGGGGGGTTCATCAAACACAGGACTAGTCACTTGGTACGGCGGGCGGATGTGCTATGGTTCGTTCAGTGTAGGTACTGCCATTAGTGAGTGAGGGGAGTTTCTGTCCAGTGGGCCATAACGAGGGGAGTCTGGAGGTTGTAGCCGGGCTCGAGTTGAGTTCTGACACTCCGTCAAATGAAATCGGCAACAGAGAAAAATAGTGTAATGCGAATCAGCTTATTCTGTCTTACCCCGCTGCAACACAGTACGAACATTCCCCCCCCCCCTCTTTCTCTTCATGCCTCTACTGCCCCACTGGATCGAAAAGAATGGTTACGCCCCTGTTCCCTTCATTTGCCCATGTGGTCCACTCCCATGATCCTTTTGTGGAAGAGGGGGCTACTCTGCCAACCCCCAACCGTGTTTGAGTCGCGTCAATGGTAAACATCTTCTCAGAGAATGTGGGGGCATAACCTTACCCTGTGAGGGAATATTTCATGTGGGCATGTATTCCCCCCCCTTTATGCCCTGTGTTTCCATTTCAAATTGAATGGTACAACATGGACCCTACCGGGTTTTTAATTCAATGACCAGTTTAGGTTAGCTATCTATGCTAACATCAGTCTGTCAACAGTGTAGAATTGTAATACAGTTGAACCAAATTTTGACCTAGTTTCAATTAGGTGATTTCGTTTAAATTTTATCCATAACCTAGTAATGATAGATATCAAGAACTCATGCCTCCAGGATATTCCATGTAACTTTTTCCGCTGACAGATATCTACCTGCTCATTGTGCAACGCAATGTTAATAATGTAGAGCATGATATATACAGTGACTGTAGGCTACATCCAACCGCATGTATTGCATGATTCACCAGAATCGCGGTCCACCACTGTTTTTAGAAAGTTCTCATCTGTTCGTATTTGGTTTATTATTTTGTGTTTTTCCACACTCCAAGAGGATAATTACGCTTAGGTTCCACTGCGCCTAATTAGATGATCGTTTTCAGAGAAAGTTTAGCAGAAAAATCTCTTTTACCGGATTTTTGTTGATTCTGAGATAAATTTTATTGCGAATTAGGTCAGCAGAGAAGGGGGAATTTGACCCATCTTGGTCCGCAGCTTGTCAAGCGTTCAGATAAACTTTTCACTTGATTTGTCCCAGGTTAAAGCTGGAATTCCAACACCTTTTTCACTATTTTGCTAATTTGTACGCATTTTATGGCAGAAACTTGGGGGGCGGGCCATTTGAAGAAATTCTTGGCGCCATCTTGGTTTCCTGTCATACAGAAGCACTCTGATCACTGAAATAATGGTTTAATTGAATTCCTCGTGCCTCAAAGCATTAAACGACACCTTCTTCATTCAACTGTGTGATTTGAAGACAATTGTGCCAAACAGTGAATGGCGGCCATTGTGGACACCATTTGGATTTCCAAGGTTCCACAACTGCGATTTTCGGGGAGTTTTAGTAGTTAAGCCCCGAACACATTTTTCTGGACCCATTTGAAAAATCAGCTCGTTACCAGACATGTCATCTTTTAGGTAATTTTAAGTCTAATGCTCTTGCTTGAATGCTCTCAAACCACCTACTCCCATAAGCCGGGAGTTCCTCCTTGCTGCAAACTGTACCCCTTCTCTTTAACCGATTACCTAAACTTAATAAGAATCAGCTTTACTATAAACAGGAACTATAGCCCCCCCCCCCCATATCAAATTTCTCAGTTATCGCAACTCTTAATAACTCCCTTAACACGATGAACTTCTGGGGTTTCTCTTCCCTTAGGATCTCCATTCCTGGGTGGGCGGTTTGGAACCCAGAAGAGAAGGGGGGGGGGGGATTGTCGATCGCACCGGGTTCCTCCTCACCCGTCCCTTCGTTTCTGTTCACGGCCCTCTATACTCTCTGTCTCACTATCGATTGCACAGTTTTTTGTACTTATAGTACAAAATAGAGAATGAGTTTTTCGTTAAAGATGGTCAAAATGACCCACTACCAAAAGGACGATCGAGGATCAGCCCAGTAATTGAATGAAAAAAACTAATAAAGATGTCGAGGTGGCCCACTACTAAAAAGATGTCAAGGTGGCCGCACTATTGGTGAAACTAGGTCGAGGAGGCCCACAGAAATCCAGTGCTTGTCTGCCTTTTTTTGTTCAGATAGCACTTTTTATCCAAAATATTTTTTCCTGGTTGGTACTTGTCCTTTGACCTTCGACCTCGTCACTACATGTTTGTTTTGATCCACCGAACCAGCAATTTACCATGCCAAATCTCTACGACCACCCCCACTCACCTGCACTCCTGTTCGATCCTTTATAGTATTTTTTTAACAAAACTTGAAAAATTGCGTAATTCATCAATTAAGTCACATTAATGAGCTCCACTGACCTTGACACTGTTGGTACATTGGTTCAGAACTGCAAGGTGTACCATCTGTTCACCAAGATTTCATGAAATTCACCCAACTTTCAAATTTGCATGGATAATGCAAATTGACTACCTAAATGCAACTTAGTCACATTAACTGACCTCTGGTGACCGTCGTCCCTACTGCCAAATTGATCGGGGACTAGAGAATAAAACCATCTCCACCGCAGTTCATGAAAATCCAACAAAACTTGAAAAATCCGCCGCATAAATTATGCAATTAGACTACTTGTCTAACACAAATAATGCTGGAAATCTAAATCAGCCCATCTACACTTCATAGTTGTTAATACGCTGAACAGCACCACCAATGCACTACCGATCAAGAGATTACTGTGTACACAACCTTCTGGGTCAATATTCATTCAGTATGCAAATTTTGGCAAATGAGTATGTCTTTCGGGACGACCGTTGATGCCCTCGACAACTCATCACCGTACATCTCCACAAAAAATCTCCATCAATGAACTGCTTTTCAACGGTTTCGGAGATATCGAACCGCACTTACGGACGGAGGACAGACAGCAGACGGACAGACCCACACAACGACAAAGTTACCACTACGTCTCTCCTTGAAACGAAGTCAGTAGAGACAAAAATCGGGAGGGGAGCTCAGAGTGCAACCCACCTAGTGATCCGTTGCTATATAATACCCCATAGCGTTTGGAATCATGAGAATATCCTCGCATCTTCTCCATTTGCGGCCTGGACTTCTTTAAATTCCTACCCCGGGCTGTGAACACAATAAAATTGATTGCACTGTGATCTCTTGAGTACGTGTTTTGCTGTTGTTATGAACAATGTCTCCTCGCTTTCAATTGCTTGATATACGAGAGAGGGGGGGGGGGATGTGTTGTTTTTATTACGTGGTCCGTGTCACGAGGGGCCTGCGTGAGGAATCTTGAGGCCTACTCCAGGGGCAGGCTAGCTACGTACTATGTTTTTGCCTCATTGAATTGAAGCGTCGGGGACGCACAGTTCCTCAGAACCAAGCATCTTCGACTTTTAGGTTGAGTGAGACAGGCGTCGCCAGACTTCTCAACTGAGGGACAATTCACAGTTTTATTCCACAGCGGGGGCTCCCGGGGAACTTTGTGTCGGCGCTCTTGGAAACAGGGTTTAATAGGAGGGCGTGTCTGCCTTGAATGGATGTGGAAAATATAGGCCCAATCCAGATGATATCAGCAAAAGGTGCTAATAGTTTGGCTGATTTGCGTAAAATCGGTTTCACGAACTTCACGAATATACATTTCCCGGGAGAATATGGACATCCACATCCTTAGCATACTCCACATTCCATTCGTTGGGGTACACGCCCCCATCCTTGGTCACGCCCCCAGAGATTAGGACCCAGTTGCTTAACTTGCTATGGGCGCAAATTCTTGGTGGAAGTTGGAGCATGGGTGGGACCCGACAACAATGATTGTGTGGTCTCGGTGGTCCATGTCCCATACAAGCGGCCCACATTTTATCACGCCCCAGCAGGTAATAATAATAATATTAATAATAATAATAAGCAATAATAATAATAAACTTGTGAAACAGTTTTTTTTTTAATTTACCGAAGGAAGACCTCACTAGGCGGCAGACCAGAGAGATCTGATATGACTGGGTTCCACGCTGACACCGACATGTATGGTTGGGACTGAAGACGCTTCCAGGTGGCGTAAATAAAGAGGGCGCACTCAGTGGTCACAATCGGACTGAGATTCCACGTGCATGACTAACATGCTAGACAGATTGGCAAGTCAATCAAGCGCTGTCACGGTGGAAGGAAGGAAGCAAGAATTGTTAGCACATCGTCGTGACAGGAAAATATGACGGGTCCTAGAGGCGAAACTCGACATTTTTTTGTATCAAACATTTCGGAAAACTCATGCCGGGCCTTCGTGGGTCCTATACGACTTGATCAAAGTTCACACGATCTACGAGCTGTTTGAACAATGTCGGTAAAATCCGGGTGAACTTTTCTAACCGAGTCTACTTCAGCCCGGCTAGCTTTTTATAATCATTTGGCTAGTAAAATTTCAGTTCTTATCGCTATTTTGCTTGTCTAATTACTGCAATTTCAATACAGAGACTCAGAAATATTAGGCGATACGTATCTCATTTTTCCTGTGTAAAGACCACAAGTGGGCATCATAATTTAATCTCGTTTACATTTGTGTAAATAATTATGACGTGACTTTTGGTACCTTCTATTATGAAAGTCAATCCCAGAACCTCGATTTCAGTCGCTTCCGAGTCATTAAGGCAAAATCGGTATTGCGAACTTCAGAGATGTGTAATGAATAATTTCGTCAATGGTGAACACCCCTTCCCATCTTCCAGTGACGTCACAGAGAACGGGAGTGGGTGTGTGGGGGAGGGGGGAGGGGGAAGGGGGCACGCACCCCGAAACTTTGTGCTCCCTGTTTCCATAATGTGAATTCATGGAAGGTGGGGAAGGGGGGGGGGGGCGGCGCGTAGTACAAACTCAATGTGAAACAGGTATTCTTGAATTGTGACGAAAACGAAACTGGATGGGAATCTGAAACTTGCAATTGCGAAAATTTTCAGAAGATGTTAATGAATAAGTTAGTTCATGTGAAACCCATTCCCCATCTTCCAGTGACGTCACAGAACGGGAGAGGGTGTGTGGGGGGGGGGAGGGGGAAGGGGGCACGCACCCTCGGAAACTTTGTGCTCCCTTGGTTCTCCGTAATGGATTTGTGAGGGAATGGTTTGTTATTGGAGTATTACCCTATTGTTTTCAAATGATTTGGTTTGTAGTACAAGAAAATGCAATGTTCTAATTCCCACTCAAATGCCCAGAAGCGTATGAATAATTTACGCTTCGCGTGAAATAGTTACTCTGGTTCAAATTTATCTGTTAGGCGTACCGCAAAACTCAGGATTTTTTTTATGTTTCTTCCACAATGTCTCGCACTTGCACCGTGTGCCATGCTCCAGAAGGAAATTAAGAAAAGTTTGAAATGGTTCATCACTCTTCGTAGAATATTTCCAAATTTCACTCCAAAATACCCAGTATTGGGATTGTGACATGGTGTTTTCCTTTTTTCTGGAATGGGTGCATTCATTATACAGTGTAGTATTGCTCGAATCAGGTAGACCTGCTGGACATTCACTTTGCAATCACACTGACGGGGCAATTTATAAACTCATTCATTTGGGATAAAACCTCCCTCGTGGAAAGGGATCAATACTAGGACTATAATGCATATATACCAGGCGGGGACGGAATCCGCCTCATGCAATTTCCATTGTAGGTAATAAAATGGACAGGGATTTGTCACGATTCAAAACAAATAAGACACCTGGGCAGAGCGTAAATGACAACAACCAAATTGCCTGAATTGTCGACGGGGTATCTGGATGCTGAATAGAAGACCCATCCCAGATAGGAAGAGAGTCGTGTGCAGTGCAATGCAATTTGGGCTTTTCTTTTGCGATTTGACATTCAGTATGTGTGATTTTTTCTGCATAGACTACCGGTAATCGTTTTCCCATTTTAGAAGTGCAGGAGAGGCATGAAATACCCACACTTTATCAGGCTGCAGGCTGCAGCCCTACACATTCGGAAAGGGGCCTTTAACTGCAATTTGGGGGGGGGGGGGGGGGGGGGTGGGGGGGGGGGTGTGTAGGCTAGGTGCAGCATAGAGACATTCACTGCGTAGATTCTTCGGGCGGCTTCTGCATCTTCCCTCACGAAATTGTGACTTTCTCGAAAGGGAACTCGAATAATCCAGCCAGGCACATGATGGAAACTCAAATTTGAGGGGTGGGGTTTCGATATATCCTTTGATTTCACTGTTTAGTTTGAAGGAAATTCGTTGAATGACCCTTGGAAACCAACGTCAGTAAGAAAAAGGAAACCATAGTTGAAATTTATAATCGCATTAAATGATCACATTCCATGATTCCAAATGCTGACTTTTCTAACGGTAATGATGTCAGAATTGCATCACTGATCTGCAAGTGCTGATACACGCGGAGCATGCTGTAAGGCTGGGGGCAATCGACTGTCCGACAGGGTTTGCGCATGCGTCCAATAACCAGCGCTGTTAGCACGCGTTATTCACGTGCGGTAATGTATGTCGGTTCAGTTATAAGGTTGTGGAGGTAAATTGGGATTTTACAACCATGGTTTAGTCAACCGCCCAACCGATAGGAGACCTATAGAGGTTCTTCTTTTTGTTTTTTCTCTTTGACATGCCTGGGTGTATGTTTGGGCAGCCATGCGGGGTGGGTGACGAAATGCATGACACTAAAAACCTTGACCTGTATGGCGGAATGAGAGTGGTACGCCGTTAGTAACTAAGCTGCAGTACTTACGTCATGTATGTGAAGACGAAGTGCTTGGCAGACGGGATTCACGAGAACTTAATTTGACTGGAAGGATCCACTCAGTTTGTTTTAACCTTCACGCTGCGGTGTTTTAAATGTTTATTACCCTCACCCCCTCCTACGCATGAGGAATTGCTCCCATTTTTTTTTTAGGCTTAAACAGAGTGCTTGTTGAGCTGTTGTGCTTTGACCATGTCATTCTTTCTAAATATCGATATCCCTCTATCCTCTGTCTACCAGCCTGTAAACTTTGGGTTTTTGGGCCACAAAATGTCGTGGTTGATGAATATCGACAGACTTGGTCACAAAGTTTTATTGAATGAGGGTTCATCGTTGACACCGAAGGTCATGGGTTTTAAATGCAATCATAAAGGGGCAACACTGGGCACCAATAAGGGGAAAACGCACATTTACTATTTCATACAAATTTTGTTGCAAAGTCTGAGTGCGTAATATTGGTGGTCTGACAGCTGTTCCTTCGGGTGTTTCAGGGGGTTCGTTTTTGATCCAAGGTCCACTGGGCTCGAGGGCCAATTTTATGAAATTTCACACAAATTGTACTGAAATGCATCTCTCCTACCACAAGCTTCATCGATCAGTTACAGTTAAATGTTCCTTGGGTGCGGGGGATTCATTGGGGGTGTTCGGGAGATTGGCCTAGAGCCCCTTTTGGGTTTTTGGGCCTCATTATAGGGAATACGCAAAACTGTTGTACTCCTACAATTTTCGGGGCATGGGGCTGATAATCGGTATATGTGGTCTATCAGCCGGAAGTCACGTACCGTGGGGTTGTGATTGAAGTTTGGTCCAAGGTCCCACTTGGGCTCGAGGCCCATTTTATGAAATTTTTGTCCACACTGGTACTTGAACCTCATCTCCGACCCAAGCTTTCAATCGATCAAAGTTACATTGTAATGTTCCTTGGGTGGGGGATCATTGGTGGTGTTCGGAACTATGTTGGCCCAGAGCCCATTTTGGGTTTTGGGCTCCAATTATATGGAATACCGCAAACTGTTGTATCTCCTACAATTTTCGGTGCATGGGGCTGATAATCGGTCACCTGATGGTCTATCAGCGCGTAACCGTCGGGTGTTGATGAATTTTGGTCCAAGGTCCCCCTTGGGCCCTATGGCCCTTTTATGAAATTCCCCACAATGGTATTTGAAATGGCATCTCTTCCACAAGCTTCAATGATTTTCTTTCAATTACATGTATGATTCCTTGGGTAGAGGGCCGATGGGGTTTTCGGAAATTTTCGGGCCTAGGGCCCACTTTGGGCTTAGGCTCATTATATGAACTACTGAAAAATATGAAAATCTACACAAATTCTGTTGCACAGTGCATCTGTTCGGTCATTATGCTGGCCTGATGGCCTAACTTCAGGTTCCGCGGGCTGGGTTTATTATGCCCCATGGCCCAGGTGTGAACCTGTGGCCCATCATGTGGAATTACGTAAAATGGCTTCTCCTTACAATTTTGGTGCATAATACTGACATACGGTTTCATAATGATGGTCTAAAAGCGGGTTAAAAAACCTTCGGGTTGTTCAAGAAATTTGGGGATGGGGGGGGGGGGGGGGGCGGACGGAGGATTAAGGATTCCGCGAGTTTCATCCTACCGGTATGGCAAAACCCGCATTTTCTTGCATTTACATTCCTTTGGACTTTTTCCCATGATTTCCCCCGAAAATGATTACAAACTGTTGAGAGGCGGTTTGTCCATTATGGTCTGGTCAGTCGCTTTGCTCCTCGACAGGTGTGCGCTCCCCCTCCCACCCCGGCACCGCATCGTGCTCTTCCTGGCTCCCACTCTTCCCCAGACCCCCCGACCCTGGCCTCCCTTACTTTCTAATTTCTTCTTTGATCAATAGGGGGGGGGTGGCATGGCCCCTGGCCCCCCTGCACAAACCACTGACGGGTTTAGATCCTGATTATGCCTTATGGATAGTTAGTAAAAATGATGCCCACAGACCAATCTGCCGAAGAAAGAGCCTACATGGTAGGACCCGTGATGAAACTTAACAAGAACACAAAGTTGTGTAGTGATTCCTGCCATATAACGATATCAAAACTTTTTGGAACACCTTGTCTGAAACAGCCTTGTCGCAGATTTAACAGTGCCAAGATACTGTCACTCGTGGCGGCGGAAAGGGGGGGGGGGGCTTGGGGGCTAAGCCCCCCATTGAAAAAAATGAGGGGGGCAAAACGCTTTGTTTAGCCCTCCCCCCCAAAATATGTGCAGAGGTTCAGAAAACAGTCAATGTATGTATTTAATTGCTATCGCCTGATTGTTTCAATAATATTTCAACATTTCTAGGAATACTCCGTGAATAGTGAAGATCATCATATTAATCCCTCTGGAGGCTATATTAGCAATAGTCTCTCCCATTTTGCCATCTTTGCGGTCCCGTACTGGCCGAATGTGGATACTCGGATCAAAGGCCTGTACTGCGCGTCGCATCGGTGGACATATTCACTTTCTGCCTTCCTCTATCCTCTCCCCCATGCAACATCACTGTACCTATTTACACACTAATAGTCTTATATGCCACAGTATGTACAATAGCCGTTTGGTCTCCCTTGCTCCAGGCACCCCATCAAATCAAATCAAAATCGATTGCGATGCTGTTAGGACGTGAGCTATAACTTATACTAAATTGACCTAAGTCAATGGCATAAATGAAGTTTAACATTGAACACTAGTCGGTGTATATATAGGCTACGCATTATAAACACTAGTGGTGCAGTAATGATTCTTTCCTTGTATTATTTCGCTGGTAATCTGCCTTGTCACGTGATTAACGAATGCTGAAACTTTTCGAATTAATTCAAGACAAAACCTGTTCCTACTCAGCATGTTGCTTCATGCTTCCATTCTCAATTAGTTCAGAATATTTAAAAATTAAGTAACTATTAATAAAGTATCCATTTTGAAAAATGGTCTGTAGTTGATGTACATAAGTTGGTAGGCCTATATTTTCAGCAAAAGAGCATCCAATTTGAAAGAATAAAAATTTCGGTGGGATCCCCTCAACCCACAGTGTAAGGATTACTTACTTTGGTCGGTCCATCTTCAAATTTTGCAATTCCAATCGTTTTTGGTTACCATTCTAAGTATATGCACATGGGCATAGCAATACATTCACGGAAACGACTGCGCATCTCAACCTGTCAACACTCCCTATACTTAGAAAGGGATGTTCAAATGTAATAGGCTGGATCAAATGAATACCCTGTACGGAGTGACATTTTTTCATTCACTTGTATTAACGATGTATTGTCCGTCAATTAACATAAATCTTGTAAACAATATCTGCACCTAGCAATTTAGAGGATATATTGAAACCAAATGGTATATTGTCACGCATTTTTTCCGTCCCAATGAACTTGACTATATAAATAAGTAGAAAGGCATCGCTTCAAATTCACATATAAGCCCCCATAACGATATTTTGTCGTGACGTCATGCAACATTCGCTGTGCGCTTGTTTGCTGGACGCTAGTCAGACGACAATCCATCGTTAAAAAACTTATATTCAAATTGCATTTTTTCTCGTTTGATTGTTCGTATATTCATGCCATTTCACACATGAGACCTGTAGTTTTATTCCTAGATATGTGTAGCACAGGCACTCGCGCAAATGCGTCTTCGCCAGCTTAGAGGTCCTGGAACCCCAAAAATTTGCTTGCACGATTCGCCTCGCGCCAACCATGGTGGAGCTACGCTTAGATAGTAAACAGTCACGTAGCCCCCCCCTCCCCCCCCCTTCCCAATAAAACCTACATTCCGAGCGCCTGCGTCACTGTGAGTGTTATAAAATTATGCTGGGTGCCTGACTAGAACATTGACTGGCCGCCAATCGTTTTATACACAATGATCTTAAGCCGCGTTTCCATGCACGCGGCAACGTGAGTGATCGTTTCCAGGCACCAGGCGGGGGCGGGCGGGCGTTTTCTCGAATCACGCACCTACGAGTGTTGGTAGAGGCGCATATGAGAACCGTTGTTTGTAGCCTATTAAATTTTGTCATTATTGTTATTATCATTTTATCAGTATATTATCAAGTTGATTTTATTATTTATCCAACACCGGCACCGCATAGGCCCACTAGTGTTTTTAAACCTAAAAACCGGTGTTTATTTTTTAGAACCATTGTTCTAATGTCAACATCGCGCTTACTCGCGGTGTCCACGTGCCCGCCGCCCGCCCGCGTGTATGGAACGCGCTTAGGGGGGGCTCCAACGAAAAATGCAAGGAGGATAATAAATTGTAAGAACTATTGTATGATTTCAACATTTGACTCCAAATAAATGATGGCCTAGTGACAGATAACAATAACATTTCGTGACAAAACGCCTAAAAAACTGACAAGGGGTATACTTCTCTTTCCTAATACATCTGGATTGAGTTGACAGAATGAACTGTCACCTGTGTGCTGTTCTCAGCATGCACATGAACCTTTGTTCATGATATAAATTGCAAATTGTGAAGATGAAGCTGGCAGTAATGGGACTTGATTTCATTGTTATTGCACCCACGCAAAGACGTCAGACAGGATAATGCAAGGGAGCAGATTCCGAGAGAGCATGGCACACAGGGATAGTGACTGGGGGATATATACAATGACTTCCTCAGGCACTCAGACCTAGCCCTCGGCCTAACCGACTCATGGCCTATGCCCCTCACCTACTGAAAACATTGGATGAGGCTTGGGTTTGTACTATCCATCGGTCTGTAGGTCTACGCTAGGCCTAATGCAAGGCCTAACATTCTACACAACTAGCCTATCCTACTGCCTAGGCTCTAATCACAATTACAATTTGGTTTGATGAATTGTATATATTCACCCAAGCCCAATGAGTTTGCAATCTGTGGTTGTCCATCCCCATGTCTTAACTTAAAATGCCACAAGGTCACGGCAGGTGAGGTCAAAGACACCAAAGATGTCAGCCGTTACCAATATGACGCAATAAGCAACTAGGCCATAGGCCTAGGCCTACCTCCCCAACTCCTTACTTCATTAAGCCAGGAGCCATGAATTCGAATAAAGTGGAGGAGGTGGAGGGTTCGAGTGGGACTGTATTTTTAGCTGACCTGTTTTGCTCCTTTTCCTTGGGTGCTCACAGACGATACAGGGTTCTTCAACACTCTTCACACAGTGTCACACATACCCATATTTACACTCAATTTGACATTTGTGAGATCCCAATTACATGAACAGATATAAAAATGTGGGGTTTGTCTTTTAGTATGGGCCATTTGGGCTGATGCCAATTTGCAAGTTGCCCCCGAGGTGGTAACTTGGACTGTCCTGGACCTCTTTCAGGTATTACGATTATCAGCCACTTATCAAATTTTGGAAATAGGGTTCATCTAACCATTTGGGCGATGAGACATTCGTGGATTTTTTTTGTGGGGGGGGGGGCGGCAAACCAAAAAAAAAAAATTACACACATGTTGCCTATGCGGCTAATGCAGGGAGGGGCATGGCGCCCACTTCCAGGAAAATTTTGATACCTTGGTGTTCTTGGGACAAAAAACAGTTGGGGTCAGTTATATGTATGGGAATTGGGGGAAATGGAATTGGCACCACCACATCTGCGCACGCTAATGCCTGGCACCACCACGACACTGAGTATGAGTCATATACTGCTTTACCACAGGCATTCACTCTCATTCATGTAAATAACAGTATAACAGAACAGTACACATCCTGTCAGGACGCTGTGACCAGGGACACTGTTGCAGTGATCCAACAAACTGTCACAGTGAGGACCCATAACCTTTGTATTCAAAATGGAAAACAGAATGCCCAACAAAAAATTGAATTTGCACTTTAAAACTAAGGATAGACACATCATTGGCCTTACACGGACCTTGCATAACATGATGTTCTTTGCGGAAATGACCCACCTTACCTCTTTCACAGGAGCCCAAAATTATCAACATATCATGTTGTATCCTGCCATTTAGCAGTAGTATTCAGTTTTCACACAGTCATACTGTCAACGGACTGTTATCTCGTTCTGTTTTACCCCAACTAAAACTAGATGTGTCCAAATACATGGCACTGGGACGCGGTGGACAGCTACACACCTAAAACCATAATATCCCGGACACTTCCAGTCTGTCCCGGGGATTAACATATAATGATATTAATTATAAGAAAACTTCAAGAGATCTTCTCTCAATACTATGTACGATTATCAATCCAGATTTCAATGTGAATTTTAGGGTCATATTGGAAGATTCTCCCATTCAGTTGCTCAAAACATAAATGACAACTACGGAGACAAGCCTACTGAAAACAGGGCTAGCAAATTCATGCGAATAGTGATCACATGACAGCCTTTTAAGAACAATGTGAGAAATACATGTATCCCACCCCCCCGCTCCCAAATGCCCAAATAGACAAACAAGGGGAGACGGAGGGAGAACTATAACCAGGCCAACCTGAACAATGGTCACTGGGGGAGTTCACTGGCTAGATAGACCCGTCAGCCCACAGTGCAGGGGCCATTATTTCTAGTTAATATGCGGCTATTTAGGGGAGTACGGAGGGGGAGGAGGAAGCCCAGGTCAAAGGGCCACATGAAAGACTACATCAGACAGCGTCTCTGACAGTGAATAAATGACTATGGGTAATCAAACCTGCTGGCCAATATTAAAGGACCCTGGACTGGGTAGTCCAAAGGGAAAGGCAGGGGAACACTAAATTACGGTGAAAGAGCAGTAGTAAGTAATCACAAATAACATTGCGCTAACAAACTCATTAACGCAGTAAGAGTAATGTAAGGACAATAATTATCATGTGGACCAGAAAATACCTTATGACCTTACATACTGTCTGGAATTTCAACAATGCCAAGCAATGGACATGTAAGTGTTCCAAAAAAACGTTAGTTTTTTCCATTAGTGACTTTGACAGGACCTGAGGACCATGACAGGTTTATGAAATATGTTACTCTCGTTGGAAATGCAACGCAGTCTACAGCATTGTGTATCCAAAGTAATACTGCCGATGCTATTGTCAAACAAGGGGATCAGAACCAACCTTTGATCCTCGTAACTTGAAAACCAAGTGCCCGATTGAAAAACGGGAGTTCGTTTTTGTGTATTCAGCACCGCAGAGCTCGTCACATATATATTGCACACAGGTCACATGAGGTCAATTTCATGGACCATTTCGATCGGAAGGTATCTTTGAGATTCAAAACTGGCCACAAAAATGGATTCGACAGACATAGGTTTCACCAATGTTATGGCCAAAACAACTAGTTTTTTGACCTCTATTGACCTTTAATGACTGGGATGAACGTGACCTTTTTATAAAAAATGTAACCTAGAGGGAACAATTGAGTCCTGAAATACAAAACCCAATCAGGAAAGGTCACTGGTAGTGGTTGCAGGACACACATTACTATGCGGAAGTTTATGCCCCATACGTGACCTGAAGCCTTTGATACCATGATGGTTTTATGAAAAATGTTCTCGACCAGGATGTACACCCGATCTTGAAACTTCAACATTGCAAGCAATGTACACTGTAAGTTGTTCAAAAAATATTCGTTTTTTGTCAATAAAGTGACCTCAAAGACCTTCGATGACAATGACCACTTTGTATCAAAAATGTTTACTCCGATGAGATGCATGCATTCCTACAAGCATTAAGTATCCCAAAGTATCTGCGATGCTATTGCCAAAAATGTATCAAAATCAACCCTCTGGACCCTTGTAACTTGAGGAACCGGATGTAGGTGCGCGATTGACGCGGGAGTTTATTCAGTCTATTCAGCACACAGAGCTCTGTCACTATCCAAAAGTGACGGTTTAAATTTCTTAAAATTAGGGCACATCTATTCGAGTTTGACCCCTTTGACCTTTTGCCTCGTCAACAGAAGTAGTTTGACCCACTGATTTAAAAAACACCATGAAAATCACTATGAACATCCCTACACAACTAATTTCAAATGAAAACGTGACTATGATATTCTTCGCACACAAGGTCACATGGGGTCAAGGTATGGTCCATTTCGATCAGAAGGTACTTTGAGATCAGGAAATGGCCACGAAAATTTGGATTCGGCCCAAAACCATGGTAAGGTCAAATTGAGGTCAAAATGGTCACACGGATAGGGGTCAACGAGTGGATCACAATGGCATCGCACCTGCCAACCTCGGCAGATGTTCGGTTCCCATGTTCAGGGCCTAAAAAAACTAGTTTTTTTTTCCCCTAATTGACCTTTGATGAGCCTGGATGCACATTAACGTTATGTTTGAATTATAATCCTTCTATCAATCGCCAACTAGTCCCAAACTGTAGCGATGTTAGGGCCTTGCTACTAGCGAGGTATTACCCTTTTTTGATATTTCAGATTTTGGCCCTCTCATTGACCTTTGGGGAACTTGGACGGGCAATAGAAGAAGAAATCAAGAAAATAGGGATCACACACCACATGACAGACGAACCACATGCGAATATGAACTTGATGACTGTTTGCGTTCTCCAGAGGTCGTTACGGACAAAATGGTCACATACACACACCACACCCACCACACACACCACACACACACACACACACACACACACACACGCACACACGGGACACACACAAATACTTGCGTGACCGCATAGATTACTTTGCCGTTGGCAAGGAATCAAAACTCAATATATCACACAGTATCGTATTGAGTACTTCAGAGTTTTATCACTTATCACTGAGAACGTGAATGATTCATTAGGGGCGATTCTTATGTTTCTATTACTGGGCTAACGGTTCTGATTTCTTAACGCCCTTGTGTACGTGCGTACGTGAAAAATGCCTTTTCGCAGTGGTGATTGTGCATGCTCACTAATAACGGAATCGGGTGTATAGACGAGATTCTCCCACAGGTACATCATCCGGAAGGGGCGTAGCGAGGGTTTTTTGGTTGAGTGTGGGAGTTTTGATTCGCCGACAGATATGTAAAATGGTGATCTGATATGGGGAGGCCCCTCCCCTCTGCACAATTTCAAGTTTTGAAACGTCCTTAAATGCAATCGGTGCATATTTTAGTATATAGTATAATTAGTAGATTTCCTTTTCGATAGATTTTTAGGGCCCAGGCAGTCGGCAGAGAAGAAGATCGATTGGAATCCGACGAAAAATTGCAGGTACCTAGCTTATATTGGAAGTAGATTATACAATTCGGAGAATTTAGGACTTTGGAATTATGATTCTTGGCTTGATGGGGAGTATGGCAGGATTTTTCACCCGGGGGTGGGGGGGGGGTCCCTATACTAAGCGGAGCGCCACCATGGGTTGGCGCGGAGGGGCCCAGAAATTTTTGGGTTACCGACCCTCTCAGATCGCTGGAAATGATCCCTCGGTGCCCTGAGAGGGACCGTTTATTATTATTTACTCAGTCTCACACTATCGTTCGAAACGAAGTGCCTGGTTCGAGGCAGAATGACACTAAGAAAGGAAAAATCTATGACTCCTATAACGGAACTATGTAGGGTTGGTTGTCCTTCTCACTGCATACCCACCACTACAGGTTACCGCTATCCGAGTGAAGCATTGATTCTCGCTCGTAAGCAATACAGTTCATGGTAACTGATATGATCACAGTGACATTTTTCGCAAGTGTCCCCCCTCCCCTTTTGCATTTTTTTGTTGAGAAATGCTTGAGCATCCGCAATTGCAAGTGGGAGGGAACATAGAGTAACTTTGAGGTGTGATTTCTACTTATAAATCATAATTTCAGGGTTAATAGTTCTTGAAGAAGACTCGCTTAAGAATTTAAGCCGCCATTGTCCGAACTGGATTTTTTTACTTCCTCTTCCTATAATTTTTGTCATGATTATGATCATTCCACAGGTAACACTGTTTTCGCTACTGTGCATGGTACAATAGGTCATAGTCACATGTATTATTCACGACTGAGTCAGTGACTCATTACTGTCCCATCTCTTTGCCCTTTCCCATTTGTCATTGGTTTCAAAGTCATACACGGAGAGTTTAGTAAATTTAGCCAGAAACATGTACAAATTGGATATGTGATTGACTAAAGACCAGCTGTCATTAACCTGGGCCGCACGGCTTCTCCTGACTCGTGGTGAGGTCTAATGGGTACGGAGGCCTTAATTCCATTACTTTCACTTAGTTGCTGGCGATTCATGACCTCATAGCTGAGGTAGCTATACTGGGGTTGTTGTTCGTCATCAGTTATTTGCTGAAAGGTTGTCAAAACTAGCTGGCGTCGGGCTAAGGATTGGTAAATGAGTTTATCAAATGGAAAACTAGACATCGGAATACGATTAAGGAAAGCCTCCATTCTTTTCTTCTGCTCAGCTTCCTTCTTCTTCCTCATCCGCTGTCTTCAAACTTCAAGACTCTCCTTCCCTCTTGGCCGACAAAAACCAAATATTTGCGACAGTGACTAAATTATTGGGGTGGACACCCCCACACCCTGTCGCTACGCCCTTGAACGGCATATGTTAAAACTGTCACCACTCTTCGAGAACATAATATTTCAGCCCCTGTTTTCGTATGTTATTGTTGATCAGTATGGGGGGATTCTGTAAAGTTTTGTGATGGTAGGTTGAAACCACAAATCATGAAATCATGTACTTTCTGTTAACATTATTTCATCTGGAATCTTTCATTATTGAATTTCTCGCAATGTCCCTCCACCTTGAATTCAATTTACTCACGCTATTGATTAAATGTGACTTCTTTTTCTTGTTGCCCAATTGTTATTATCGTTTTTATGCAGTGGGGTGATTGGGATATAATGTCAAATTCATGACAACCAAACCAAAAAACCAGAAGAAGGAAAAACACGACCGCACAAGCGACGAAAACACATTGTTAAAACATACGGTACAGGACTACAGGTCGAAGTGACCTGGATCTGACTCAGCACTAAATTTACATTTGCATTTAAGTTCTAGTATTACCATTAAAATGTCGGACAGCCTGGAATCAAAGCGGGCATACTTCCAGGCTAGCTCCATTAGGGACGAGGGGGCTTCATCCCGATAGGGTTGCAGGATTTGTCTTAATTGTAGTCCCGACATCTGACGACGGTCATTCCACGGCTCGGAAATTTGGTGGGGCGGACGGAGGCACTGTGATCAAGAGGGGCTGCATTGAATGACGGTGGCCCAAAAGCGAGGGCACAGGACCGGAGTTCCGGAGGGTATGAAGAATTCACCCCCCCCCGTGAAGGTTTTCTTTTTCAATGGAAGTTCTGCGGAGGATGCGCTGTCCACGAGAAATTTTTCGATAGAGAAAGGCTTCAGATGTGTTCTACCTGCCAGTTGAGATGGGGGGAATATTGACGGGCCAAATCATTTTTCAGTTCAGATCCGTTAAGGTCACCACGCTGACGAGGGTCGTACATCATGAGGAACGATAATGGCGTTTAAAACAACTTTAAAAATTGCAATTGCGAAGATCATGACAACTGGTTACCTAGCAATTACACTCCATAATTGCCAGCAAGATCTAAGTTAGGACACTCATAAACATTATTCCCACCACATGACCACACACATTCCTTCACAAACAAGGGAATAATTCAATAGAGCAAGTTAACTATTTTTGTAACCTTCCGGTCGGAACAGTAAGCCTATCTCCGGCTCTTAAATTTATTCCACGCTGTCATGCTGATCTACCTTCTGATATTGATTTTGGTGGGAGTCGCCGCATGACTTTAGTTAGCAGCACGGCCCATAGCCAAGAGACAGACGAACATGGTCAGAGAGACGAGAGCGACAAATTGCGTGAACGCATTCAGGGATTCTGGAGTTTCTCCGTCACTCTCAATCACGTGAGAAAGGAACAGGGGAATTTTATACAGATTATATAATCATGAATATTAGTATGGTATTTTCGAATGGATCGAGGACTTTATGACAAATTACAAATCCGCAGTAATGATTTAGAAATACCGATCATGCAGACGGCTGGAAAAGTGAAGGAGAGAGGGAGAGAGAAACTTTCAGTAATTCACAAGTGATGGCAACTAGTGTTCAGGGAAGTGTCTAGAACCTAAACATTGTCCGTAGCGTTTCCTATGATAACAATAATTTTAATAAGAAAAGAGAGAATAGAAACAAATAAAAACCAAATACACCCCAAATTTGGCGAGAAAATTGTGGAATCCATGACATCACGGCGGTGGGGGGGGGGGTCGATTGCGAACGCCGCCCTGGACCCTATACAATAATGTCGCAATCGTGGCGCCATGAGAACAGAAAGACGCAGAAAGGAATTCACTCAGGGACTATTTAGAATTTGGAAAGTTTGTAGGCTTTGTTGTGGAAAATTTCGGAATCCCATCTATAGTTTCTTCGGTTACGAGATTTTCAAAAATTACATGGTTTACATTGACTTTATTTTGTATTATAGGGGGCATTGCGGTTCTCGACGTGATGTCATCAGAGGCCAAATTTGTAATGGCTGATCGTGCCTTATCAGTATAAACTCGAATCGTCGAAGTCGATCTGGGCGGGTTTCGGCTATCATAATGAACTAACAGAAAAGTACTAAAGTCAGGTCATATTTACATGAATATTGGCCTCTAACATATAACCTCGAACATATCACCCGGAAACAATTGATAGGTGATTGTATATAGCTTCCAGTGTAATTACAGGACCATATTGGCGACTTCTGTCTCCTAGCATGATGGTCCTGTCTCCTAGCATGATGGGTCCCTGCGCCATTCTCTGTACTCTCTGGTAAGAATTACCCTCCGAACGTCGGCTACGGGGCTGCTCCACCCCTGATGCATGCGGAACCGGAATCATCGACGTTCACACAGAACAACTTCACAGTGAATCCATACCTGAAAAAAATCAGTCTCATTCATCAGAAGTATATTGCCTAATAAATGACTTTACCACTCACCCAGTAAACTGATCACGTACAAACATTCCATTTATTATCGGATCAGCAAACAAAGAGTAGGTGGCAGACTGGCAGTAACCAATCCAGGGCACTCTTCGTCAAGAATCTCCCAACAGAAAAAGCCACTCAAGGCTAAGCATTTCAACTACATGTCACAGATTTAAGATGGGATAATGTCGTTTCATATGGGGAACTCACATACATGTATATGAACTTATCCATCAAGGTGAGGTCTTGTTAACTAGCTAAACTTAGCCAAAAATCACACTATCCCAAGTTTTCCTCTAAACCGGTTTAAATATAAAAATAAAAAAACAAGGAGTTGTTGTAATCCCCATAAGAAAAGCTGCATACCAAATTTCAACTTGTCCGGGTGAGGCTTATCATCTTCACAATATTTTGCGGACTTCTACCTCAATGACCTCAGGTGACCTCTGACCTGACCCTGAAACAATGGGGAGTTGTACTCATCTGGGGAACCCATATGCCAAGTATGAGCTCATCCATAAGGTGGGTCGGTTGATGGCTCTTCACAAGCGAAATTTGGGGGGGGGGCCATAATATCAGTTTTTTGCGATTTCCCCATTCCCCAAATGGACCCTGGTCTGCACAAAAAACAATCGGTTGCTTGTACTCTCCAAAGTGAGCTAGACACCAAATCTTCAGATTGATAGCGACCAAGCATTATGGAAGTATCATCTTCACAAGCTTTTCAGACTTTGACTCTAATCACCTCAGTGCATTTGACCTGACTCAAAACAATAGGGATCGTGTACTCATAATGGTTACATACATACATACATACATACCTACATACATAACATACATACATACATACATACATACATACACACACACACACCCACACACACACACACACACCACACACACACACACACACCACACACACACACACACTGTCATGACTGCATAGGTTCCCTGACTTCAGTCAAGGAATAAAACATGACCGGTGAATCGACCCGCCCGAAAATAAATTAGGGGCTACCTCAAACTCACTGAAGCAAACTCTAGTGGTGAGAGATAACATGTGTGCGCTGAACCGTACTTCATTACCAAGACTGTACATTATGTTATTAGAGTGGGGGTGATCAGAATATTCATTAATGGAATAGATCATACTTTCCCTAACGTAATTTGCACAGGTGAAATGTCAAGGCCCATCAAGAATGTTTCATCTAATTGCACCACAGTTTCGAAATAGATTTACGATTTTCTGTGACTGCCCTGAACACGCTTGGGTAGCACTGTGGTCCAGGGTTGATCATGGGCAATCCCTGCCTGTTAGTGACTTAGCGAATTATTCTCAGGAGTCACTACTATTGGTTGGTCTCGACCTACCTCGGTGTTGTTTTGCACTAGCGAATGGACGAATCGGAAGCTCAGGATTTCAAAAAATCAGCTGTGTCGGTCGTTCGGGGTAAAACACACGCGCAGCAGCCGTCATCAAACAACAACTGGAGGAAGGAAGATAGAAACACAGTGGCAAAATACGTTCTGTGACAGGGCAAGACAACACCTCTCAATTTGATTAAATATTTGCAGGTTAAGGAGCCACCACAGGCACCTATTGAATCATTTGAATGTCCTGAGCTGGACACCGACAACGCAGAGATCAATTAAAACCAGAAGGCTAAAAGCTGAAAACAAATAGCACCTGTGAACTCACCAGGGAACACATGGAACAGGTTTGAATTTGACTGGCCCAGTCATGTCTGACTCGAGCCAAAAATGGACCCCTACTAATAAGAAACTGAATATCGTATCATATGGATGTGGTCAAATTGGGATTTTTTCGGACAATTACATCTGCTCAAACAGAGAGAGATCAATAGACCTTAATTACCAGGCTTTTTCATGATAAGCTTGACATAAGTCAGTACTCACCATGGGAAGCATACACACCAAGTTTGAACTTGATACACCAGGCATGTGGAACCGCCTTGTTTAAAAAAGTAAAGTGCCCAGAATACCTTTTTTTTTTAGGCATTCTCACTTTTTCTCCTCGAGGGATTTGTTACGCTGGTACTGGCTTGTTGCCTTGAATGTACAAGAGATGCATCCAATCCCTCAGAAGATCGAAGGAGCTCGTCCCTTGATGACTTTGAAAGAGATCTATAGCTGTGTAACAATATGACTTATGTACTTGACCATTGCTTAATATGGGATACACGATGGGATCATCGTAATTTTGAGTGGGTGTGGCGTGACAGGTACGAAGGTGGATCTGCAGGTTCCCCGGAGATCTCAGAAGTTCCGCTCTGAAGTATAACTCAGACCCAGAGACACAACGACTGGATATGCAGAGTAACGCTGGCTGTAGTCAACACTCTCGTAGATAGAGAAGTCATACTGGAAGACACCCTTCTCCTTCTTGACCAAGATTTCGTTGATGGTCGAGAAGTGGGCCTGTAGCTGTGCAGATCTGTCGAATTCACAGGTGACTGGGATCTCTAAGTCCATGTATTCTACGATGGCGTTGCTGCTGTTGTCCATGTTGAGACCTTCCACTGCATTCTGGTAGTAACTCAAGTTGTGGTTGTCCTGGAATAAATCATAGTAGAGAGAAACATGACCATCGTAATAAACAAATTGTGGGGTAATTTTCATGAGGTATGTCGTTGCTGGTGTAAGAGGGTAGACATAGGTCATGACGCAGCTGATATATCAACGGAATATATTGATTTCTGGGGCTTTCTACCATAAGATGGACAGTTCATCGGCCTTCTCAAATCTTTCAGTCCAAGAGCCCTAATAGCTAGACCTCACGGTGTTTTGTTTTTGAAAATGATCGTCTCTTTCTAGCCTTCGCCAATATATGGAGGTGTTCAAGCAACACAATCCAATACTCATCATAACATACATAAACAATTTTTAAGTGGAAAATTACCGTGTAACTGTGCCACATCCAGTTAGGGAGTGTTAAGGTAATGTATCCTCCATTGCGGAAACCTCTGCAGTTGCTGTTATATGGGTCGCCGGCGAAGTAGAGGTCAGTCTCTCTGGCTGATGGGACCACTATACTCTCAGGGATGTCAACTTGGAAGTACGTAGATCCGCAGAAGAGTATGATACTACTCGAGTCTACTTCATTTGAGACTGGCAAAAGAAAGAGAAGACCTATTAATTGATCATATAATTGACATCCTGAAGCGTCTGTAAAGAGTAAATCAATGAGGACACATTTAAATCACAACATTTCCGTACTGAATATATACAGACCCGGTATTGCATAGTGTATATATACAAACATACAAGAGGCAAAAAAACTGTAAAAAAAAAATGCTACGTAAACGATAGGCTGCATCTCGAATGAGATGCAAATAGCGATTGAGCTAGAAAAAATGTGATAAACAGCGATTATAGTTGGATGCAGAGCTTTAGGACAGTAATGTCCTTCGTCAGTTCAGTGATCACAGAAATGATAACTTGAAGGATGGTAATGGGTGTAAAGGAGATCAGGACACAGGATGTGCCCTCTTCTCCTAAGTGGGATTTTTTTTTTGTAAACTTTGCTGATTTTTATGGAGTCTTTTTCCATATTTACTTAAATAAAGAACAAAAAGTGGGATGCACTTTGGGAGGAAAAACCGAGAAAAAACCCTACAAATATTATTTTTTGTTCTCTCCCCGGTGGCAGGATCAGGAAACCAGAAGAACAATTACTGATTCCTACCAAACCCGTGTAAGGGAAGGTATGCCCAATTGAAAAGGGATAAGGATGGGGAGGCAGGAGACGGAGAGAAAAGCTCTCAGTAGACTAAACAGCTTCCCCACCCCCAGTACTCAGCCAACCCGCTAACCAATCCCGATACTCCCCCGGAAACAACAGCCCCAACGACGTTTTTATTTCATTAGATGAGCGCCCTGAACCTTTTTCACGTTGAAGGCGAGGCTCCCAAATGTACACCGAATGGCTATATCATCCGCGAATGAGAATCTTGATACCACAGGTGTTAGGTATATCATTCACATAAATAATGTACAACAACGGGCTTAGTATTGACCCCTGTGGGGTACCGGCACCCAGTTCAATAGTCCTAGAGGTACCGATCCATGAAGTGTATACCCAGACTCCGTTTGAGAGGAACGAGGAAAGGAGCCTTACTATATTAGTGCTCAGGCCAAGACGATTTAATTTGTATATAAGGCCATTACACCAGGTTTTTTGGTCGAATGCCTTTTCCGCATCTAGGAAAACTGCCGTGGTAAATTTTTCTCTTTTGAAATCCTATTTTTATATTTTCCGAGAGCCGTAAAAGGGCATTGAAGGTGCCCCTACCCTTCCGGAAGCCGAACTGATTTGCACTAAGTTGTTATTATTTTCCTGGAAGCTTCTTAGTTTAAAGCTGATCAGTTGTTAAAAAGTTTCCCCACACAGGAAAGGAGGCTTATATAGGGCGATAGTTGTTCGGATTTGAGCGACTTTTCCCGGGCGGGAAGGATTTTTTTTTTGTGAATTGTTTTAGCTTGCTCCAGGGGGAGGAAATACCCCACACAAGCCAGTGGGTTAAAAAGGGCAAGAATAACAGTTTTGGCATTGTTGACGATTAATTTGCTTATTGACTATACCGGACTCCATCAAACCCCGGAGCGGAGTTGTTAGAGGATTTCTTCATGGCTTCATTGAAGTCCTTGTCGCTTAAACTGATAATCCGTGTAGAGATGCTCTGGCATATTAAATCCGAATCAAGAATGTCGTGTTTCCTTAACATTCCGGTTTAATTCCGTTATTTTTGTTCCTGAAAATAGAGCGTTATTTGGGGTTTTGAAAGATGTTTCAAAGGTGTCAGCCATAAGATTAACATTACTGACAGGGTCGGAGAATAGGCTTCCGTCGGCAGTCTTAGGCTGGGTATTAAAATCACTAGAGCTGTTATTGTTAAAGTAACCTTTAACCCTGCGCCAGAATTTGGGAGGGTTATTTTCTGTTTCTATGTCGTAGCATATTCCATTCCATGTCTTGGTCCTCTGTTTCCGAACCACCTTTTTCATTTCATATTGAAGGCGATTTACTTGCATTTGCGTCATTACGTGTCTGGTTTTAATATATTCCCTCCTTAATTTCGTTTTGCCTTTATTAGCGAATGGATTTCGGAGTTCAAGGATAGGGTATGGAAGTCGGTAGAATTCAGCCTCGCGCTGTACAGATCCCAAGTGAGTTTTATTCAGGTTATAAAAAGGTTACATTTATGTTAGTTTGAATTAATTGAAAGTTGAACCTGGAAAGAACTAGAAAGTGGTCAAACTTAAGTTGCTTTTCTCCACGTTTTCAGTGGCCAAATGAAAAGGCATAATATCCCTAGAGGCTATTACCAGATCCTTAATTCTCTTAGCCCTCCTTTTTGGAGTCTCCTGGTTTTAGTATTTTTACTCAACCTTGAAGGTTGTTATGATAAAGGGTCTCCATGAGATGCCTGCCATAGGGAGTAGTCCTATTGGACCCAATTTGTTTATTAGAACTGTTTAAATCCCCCATAATTATGATATTTGACACCCATTCCTTGAATTGGTTATGATTAACATAGTTGTGTGGGGGTTTAATAACTAACTATATTATGGATTCTTATGGTCCTTTAAGTATTTTAATAGAAAGAGAGTTTGGTCCTGGCTGTTGTCTTGTATATTTTCAACAGCATTTATATTATTGAGGACAGCTATGCCACACCACTTTTATTGGATGTCACATCTTTCCTAGATATTTTATAGTCTGGGATATCAAATCTTATATTTTCGTTCAGTTTTGTTTCATTTAGAGAATAAGTGGGGCCTGTAAGGTACTATGTTATCATTTATATGTCAACCATTGTGTCTAGTCACTATTGATGTGTAGGTGTATTAGGTGGAGGGTACCATCTCTATTCATTTGGACCAGCTGGGGGGAGTACCAGAGGGTCACCTACTTCCTTCTACTGGATAACTTTGTGAATTTTTCTTCTCCAGGGACAGCTATATTAAAATATTTGACTGAGAGAGAGGATGCAGTGGCAATAATTTTACGGAACTTGATCTGGGCCAAATTGGGCCACTTTGAAACAGTCAAGACCATTTCAGTACCAATGATATTATGTTGTGACCTTTTGTGTCCATTTTTTTGTTGACTTCAACTACTGTTGGGCCTGGGCATAAGTTTTGGTGTGAGGTCCCTCTCTCATTGCTTTAGTTACAACTTCCCTTTTTTTCCTTCTGGCCTCCATGAATTTGGGACATCCCTTGTAGAGTGCCACATGGGCCCCCCACAGTTGCACATGTTTTCGCTTTGTTAACTGGACAGTTTTCTACTTGGTGATTTCCCCGCACGCAGACATTTTCTCGTGGGTGGTACAGTCTTTACGAGGTGTGACAAAGTGCTGGCATTGTAACGTGTGTAACATTGGGAGGTCGTTGTATGCTAAAACCGGTGGTGAGGGTATCCTAATTTAGCCTTCTTTCATCGCATTTTCTTCGGTCCATTCCAGATTGGAGGCCTACTTTAATTTCCCATGGGGGAGTTCCAAAGCCGGGAGATAGCCTGTGTTGCGGAAGATGCTCGAAGCCATCTTCTAGGGTTGGACTTAGTTGGTTTTCTGTGCTTTAGGGTTTACCCCACAGATGACCACATTGGTGTTTGTGTTTTTTGGGGTATCCTGGGCTTTAGGGGTTCCAAGACTGCAGTTCTGACTCCATGGGTAGCAAGAGGTTATGACCATTTAGTCTTGGGGGAAAATCAGGATAGTATTGCCAGCTCCGTGTTGATTGTTGTTATTTGGACATAGGTTTTCTCTTTTTATATACGAAGCTAGCATTATGTCGTCTTCTAAGACCAGCTCTTTCTTGATACCCTGAATTGGGGGGATTTTTTTGTTCTTTCTTACGCATGTGAGGGGGAGGGTTATCTCTAGGAGGGAGTACCTGGAGGATGATGATCTACGGGATCGCTTCTGGTGTGCGTGTAAATAACTCCACTTACCTGCCGAAAGGTCCCATCTTTCGATTTCTTCGCACAGAGGCAGCCTCCATCACGATAAAAAACACTCCCATTGGAATCTCCCCCCTTTTTTCAATCAATTTTTAACAATTTCAACAATAAGTCAAAAATAGACACGGGCTGGCCCCATGCCCTGTACAGCAAGCTGGTTGACCGCAATCAACAAAAGGAAATAGAAAAATAAATTTGTAAGCGCACACATGCACGTCCGCTCCGGTTGACTGGGCGAAGAGAAGATGGCTGAGAATTTATAGGCCTGGGAACGATGGTGGGGTTAGGCTAAGTAGTGCTTCACTGATTGAACAGGGATGATCCTTCCGAGGATTAACTGGGGACGGCCAATTGCACTTTGCTGATTGACAGGAGATAATCCTTACGAGGATAACTGGGGGAAGGCCATAATTAGGGATTGACAGTAGGCAAAAAGGGACGGGGTGTACTGAACTCCGCAGAGTTTCCAGTAAATAAGGTAGACCAGGTTCTTAGAGGACGCAATCATATTCTGTTGAAGGAAATAGCGGATGCTGGAAATTTTTGAAACAAGTTGTGCGAACAAGTTTGCACGTTTGCAGTTGGATGGGCGGGGCGGATGACGCCGATGTCTGTTTGCGGCTCGGCTTGCTCCAAAAATTTGGCATTGACTAGAAAGTGTGGTACTCCGGAGTTGGATTGGCGAGTTTTGTAAGTCAGCGTTTCCAAGTGCGGAGTCTTCCAGCCTTTTCAAGGGCCTCCTCAATGGAACCCCGGAATACTGCCTCTTTGGAGATGTTTTGAAAGTTCGTTGGCACGAGACTCGAAATCAGCATATGAAGAGCAAATGCGTTTTAGACGATAACTGGACTGTGGGGAATATTCTTCATGCACTAGTGGGGTGGCGGTGATGACTACTGCTAGAGATGTGGAAATTGTATCTTGTCCGTTGGTTTGTGGAACGAGTCTGTTTCAGAGTTACCCCAAGACGAGACCACTATCCGTCCAAATACGGAAGGATTAATCCATTTGAGAATGGAGCATACAGGTTTATCTAAATCTAAAAAAAAAGGTTGGCTTTAAAAAGTGCTCAACGATATGCTGCGTTGAAAACAATCCGCGGCGCGTTAATGTTTGCGCATTCTTCAAGCAGTTGAATGAGAAAAGAAGAGAAACCAACTCGAACTTCGTTTCCAGTTAGAATTCTTTATCTTGCTATATTTTGGAGTGGGTGCGTTCCACACAGGACACCGTCAGTAACAGGTAACCCCGAGCGGGTCAACTGATTTGAAAGATGAGTGAAAAGAGAGAATCGTTTGTTGACTCTTCGTGTTGATCTTCCACTTCACCTCCGCAGCTGAATGGCACTACCAGGTGTGTCACACTCGCTGTAATAAACAATTCTATTTTCTCCGTAAATGTATAACATAGAAGGCAAACCGCATGCAACAATGACTCCTGTCAGGAAATAGTTTGCTTCCCATACGTGTCATCTACGAATGCGTTGAACATATGGGAAGGGCCACAAGGAGAATTGGGTTTGAGAACAATTAATGCTTGCCTCCCCACCAAGGCTGGATGGAAAGCGGACTTTACAACAATTTTACTAACACTCACATAACAATGGCTAGAGTTTACTTCTACTTCTAATCCTGTGGTTTATAACAGACTGGCTTGCCAGCCTGACGGGCTTGCTCCTTTATTGATGGAAGCAATATGCCAAAAAAAAAAAAAAAAAAAAAACTGGGCAGGGGCCGTGGACATCAGTGTAAGGTATCACGCGATGACATTATTTGCACTTATGGCGCGGAGGGGGGCAAAACAATTTAATAATTAAACTTTGACAACAATTTTGAACGGAAACAAATCTTGAAATCTCGATTTTTTTTAATCAAAGCCCCGAGAGATTGCACATCTTTCTTTTTCACGACAGTGATTTCACGCAAATTGCCAAGAGGCGGGCACCGCTAACCCAAATGGAAGGGCCCTCTATGCGCAGCGGATCCTCTAAAAATCATGGGTTGGAAGGAGGCCACGATTACAAAATGGTAAGAGAACATGATCCAGTCTTTTCGGAATTTATGGTCAATTTCGTGATGTGCTCGCTGCCATAAAAGGCCCGGGAAGTACCGTTTCTGGATCTGGGTTCTCTGTTTTTTCCTTGGATGCTACGCGCGAAACTGATGGTAGCGCTCGGCTTAGATGACACTAACCGCATCTGCCCCCTCCCATCCAATATTTAACCCAAATCGCCGTCCGTGATATTGACGACGATGATCTTAGTTTATAGCAAATCAGTGCGGTGTACTATGATTACAGATTACGGACAAAGGTTGGGACATGTAGGACTATGCATGGAGGGCAGATGGACACATGTAAACTACGGTAGAGGGGCTAGTATAGAAAACTGGCGGATGGGAATGAAAGAGGATGCATGGCAGATATTGTATAATCCGACTCATCGGAGTGTATTGTTATTAAGATTTCTATAGAGGATTTTATTTTATTCACACAATTAGAATTGCGGACATGAGATACATATTTCAGACCGTTTGAATGCAGCTCAAAACACCCAGGCATGTTGCCTTTTCCGGCATCTGAAGTCTTAAAATCAAATTTTCAGGTACGCTGCGCGCCAACATTGGTTTGGCCGCCCCGCTTAGAGGTGTTTGTACAGTCCTACCCACAAAGCCTGAAACAAATCTACATCACTGAAATGTTTGTGGGATCGTGTAGCGTATTTTTATACACACACACAATGGCAGAATACAAATTTTTCATGATTTTCTCCAAATTGCCCTCATTCTACTCACAGGATCCTGTCCTGATCCGGTCAGGCGTTTCGGAACAGCCAGCTGGGCGACAGCTATTGGCGAGAAATGAATTCTCACAATCTTACTTTTCAAAATGACCCCAATGTAGGCACATCAGAAGCAAGATAGTCTGTTCCCCCTAAGAAATCGTCTATCACACTCAGTTTAGCCGTGATATGGTCGATTGATACTGTACTCGTTGTGTGCGAGTGTTAGACCTCTAGTGATCTCAGATGACTTCAAATTCCTTTTAATTTGACCTTCATACAAACAATTTTCATCGGTTAGAATCGATGCTAATCGAACAATTGCGGCGTATGTATGAAAAGTTCCATACGACGCTTCGACATCCAGCGACATCCAGGCAAATTCAGGATTTTGTTTCAAATGTCTGGTCACACTGCATACGTGTCGGTCGCCTTTTAGAGGTAGTAATTGTGCGATCGTTCATAGTGGTCATCTATTAAATAATATAATATGTTAATTGACCAAAAAATACAGTATATGTAGAATACTACTTTGCAAAATGTTCCACTTCGTACTACTAAGTTAAAGTTGTTCAATATTAGCGAGCTAGTCTGAGGGACCACCAGGTGTTTCTCCAAAATCCAAAATGTAGCATTCATTTCAAAATTTTCTGGTTGTGCTCCTCCAACAAAATACACTAGAAATGCCGTTTCAGGTCATTCTGGGAGGTCTCTCAGACCAAACAAGTTTTCGTTTTTGCTCCGCGCAACCCTGGCGGTGCTCAACTTAGATGGTCAACATACATATGAACCTCAATGCCAAATGCCCCCCATTCCCCGACCGGCACTCCATGACTCTACGAGAAAAAATCTCTGTCTACGCCACTGGAAATTATCCCCATATATTTGGAACACATACTAGTGTTAATATAACACGAGGTTGACGTTTTTTGCTGGCAACATTGTGCCAGCTAGCGTTATTATGGTCGTAACTGGACTGAAAACTAGATGAACAAGAACCAAGGCCACTCAGTGGAGTGCCTTTGCCGCGCACGTGAAACGACTTGAAAGAACGGTTCTGTTCATGCTTTATAATGGGAATGTCAGTAGACCTTCGACCTGAACTCGAAACGATTAGGATCATCATCTACTCCAAATGGCAACTCTTCGTTGCCAGTGACTGAATTTTGTAATCATTTCCATTGGACAGTATCATGCTCCACGGAACTTTTTATATTTTGACCTCTGTTGACCTCGGTGGCATTGGACCTTACTAAAAAAAGAAAACAATATGTCCTCTACACGAATACACCCCGTGGAAAAACCCCTCCGTCCAAGTATGAGCTCAGTAGGATTCTCTTTCCGAAGGCAATCCCTGATGCCAAAAAATGAAATCTCTACATCATTTTGTTGCACAGCTATTGTGCTCACTAGCTTTTCAAAGCTAATTGAACTTGGTGACCTTTGGCCTCGTTCCAAAAACAATAGCATATCTACATCAACAGGAAACCCTTCGTGCCAGGTAGAAGCTCCTTACATAAATTTCGGTTCTCATGCTACATGGTTTTTTAGAATTTTAACCCATGTTTGCCCCCAGGGACCTTGTATCGACCTCAAGCCAGTAGGGATAATTTACTCAAATTCAATTCATTCAATTCACTTGGCAAACCTTGTGCAATTATTTTCAACGCGAAGTAGTAAATAACAGAGCAAAAATTCGGATATTGTGTGGCGATACACCCACAAATAGTGGAATTGGAATAGCGTGATTTTTCTGGCCATGCGCCTAAATTGACTCTGTAACACAAAGGCCCCTATGCAATGAGTTCCCCGTTGCCCATAGTATTGGCGTAGCCGTTACTTTTAATTTAGGACTGGGCAGGGCTTGGTGAATTTCCGCTGTGGCTGGCAGAAGGGTAACGGGATCGTTCAAGCCAACACTACCATTCGGTCAACCAGGCGCCAGAAGAGTCGTTCTACCAACGGGGATGGAGTTTTCACTGTCCATAAAACACTCTTCCTTCTTACTTCCAAAAATGGGCATGAAAACAATATATTATGGGGCGTTAGAAGGGTTGCTGGATACATATATTCCATCAGGAGGGGATCAGTGAATATTCGCCGTTGAAGCAAGTGGAATAGCAAAATTCTGCATGAATTATTCCGCAACCAGGATGTCCAACGACAATTCAACAACCCAAAAACCCTTACTGTTCTCATGCATAAGTTAGGATGAAGGATTTGAAAAATTATGGAAGTTGCGGGGGATTCAGCATTGTATGTTGATGGTTCTTAGCTGCGGGGGGAGAGCAGCTCTACAATCATAATGGCTCTTGGCCGTTCGTTGTTCGGTTCGTCCGTCGTTGTTAGGGCCCTTCTGTTCGTCACGTTCATTCATAAACTTCTAACTATACATGCCATCAGGTTGAAAACTTGGTGGGTGGATGAAGCTTAGCTACTGGTAGCCTTAGCTTCATGGATGTTCGCATAGGTTATTAGATTTTAATTAAATCAATTATTACCTCAATTTCCAACTTTAATTTTAGATCTCCTTACGGCCGACAAGTTGTTTACATTACCCATCCTCTGCTTAGCATTGTTTACCTTATCTGTCAGAAGGTCCAGTTCTGCAGAATAGTTGACAATACAACCGATTGTCCAGGGGGAATGATTTGTCTTTCATCACCATGATCGCCCTAGTAACATTAGTTCCTGCCTCCGCAGGATTTGTTTTACATTACACCTCGGTCCCAACTTATCAGTGGTGACCTAGAAAAGGGGCTGCGCCCGCCCCCCACTCAACCTAAAATGCTGTTTAATGGTAACTGGTGGAGTGGTCAACTATAACTAGGTAGTGTCACAATGTCAGATATTCATTTCGTGGGAAGTTGTGTTTCCATGTTCACTGCCACAGGCCGAGGAATGGCACTGATAGCAAATTATTGACCCAATGTGGTAGACATGTTCCAAGTCATTCCAGGGTTTATGGACAGATGTCAGTAGAGGTCAGTTGTAAATGTGAACAAACAATAAATGTGGTGAAATGGCGAAAGACATGCAGTGTATTTGCCGCGGGAATTTTGCTGTCCGCAGCTACCACAAGACGGTCAGACTTGCACTTGTTCTCTTTTAGCCCAAAAAACAAGTTAGCCTGCTAAGCCGACGATGAAGACGCCGTTCCTACAATAGAGGGGGCTTCTATGAAACTCTTTAGTTAATACCACGGTCGAATATTACCATCATTATCGGTCTGCAGGACTTCGTTTGACAAAATCCCCCAAAAATGGGATGCTGCGCTCATCACGATTCAGGTGACGTAGGTTGTCATTAGGAATGCTGTGTTGACAGGATCATGTGGTAGCAACTGTCATGAAAAGGGTGAGTCAGGCATGTCATCGCAACATGAATTGAGTGGGTAAGCTTCCTGATGGTGATTTACGGTAATTAAGTAATAAAAATAAGGGTATTGTGTTGTCTCAAAAACGGAAAAAACTGCCAACAACAAATCCGTACATGAAACATGAGTGTGATAGGATGTGTTGCTAGGGGAATTGAACTGTATCAAGCTTCCTAGAAAATTCATCCCTAACTTTGCAAAAATACATGTTGCATGAACACCGCAGGAAGAGAATATATCCTCAAAAGACAGTTGGAAGGTCAGAATGCATTTGTAATTCTGACAAATATGGAGAAAAGTCCAATGGTCGTTTTCAATTCGCAGAGACATAACACAAGGTCCATAATCATTATCTTACATTTTTGCCTAAAAATTACCATTTCAGACTTTATTAAAAGATTAAATTAATTTGTATTTTCATTTAAACTTTAATAAAAACTTTCACTTATTTCAGCTACACAGAGTTGGACTGTAAACCGCTTCTGACAGTGTTTGAAATCAGCCTTCAGGCGATGAATGAAAATGGCAAATCGAGATGGATACAGTTGCTGCGAAGTCTCGACTCCATACTGTGGAGGAGGCAGAAGCCGGTATAGACGAACTTGGTAAAAAAAAAAAAAAAAAAAAAAAAAAAAAAACAAAAAAATAAAAAAAAAAAAAAAAAAAAAAAAAAAAAAAAAAAAAACAAAAAAAAAAAAAAAAAAAACAAACAAAAAACACAAACAAAAAAAACAAAAAAAAAAAAGGGCGGATTCTGGATCAACACTGAGAGGGGGGGGGGGGGGGGGATTATCAGGGGGGCGCCAGATTTTATTTGGCCAATCATCTGTTGACATCTAAGGGAACGCAACCATCGGTTGGCACGGCGCGTTGGTAGATAAATTTGAAAAAATTGAGCTCTCAGCAGTACGGAAGAAAAGGCCTTTCCCAGCGGCAAAAGGGCATTGGATAATCATCTTATTTTTCTTCTTCATATCAAATAACTTTATACAATATATTATTTATTTTTAATATTTTTTTCTTTGGGGGGCGGGGGGTCATAATGTTTTTGGGGGCAACTCCACTCTTCTGGTACCCTCTCTCCTCCTATATCCCCCCCCCCCCCTCACCCATATTGCTCACTCTAGTCCTTCCCAACGATCCGGTAGATCCGCGCCTGTGCAGAATTCTTAGGGCCCGATGGAGTAAAAAATGAACAATATATGTATCCCAAGGCCATGATTACACGAAATTTTGATCAAGTGGTTCAAGTGGACAGTATTTAGGCCCATATGAGGTAAACATGTAATTAAACCGCGCCAGTGGAAGGACACCAGGGAGAATGAAAACATGGCAGTGGCAAAAGGGATCGCGGTTCGGATTGGGAATGTTCCTTATAGACATAACCTATCGTAGTGCAGGAAACTAGAATATCATCTAGCTAAGGCTGATCAAGCTTTCGATCTCGATGGCTTGTCTACGATATACAATACGGAAGATTAGATGAACAATAGGTGACGGAACAGGTTCAGGGGCGGCGGGATCTAGGAAATTTCGGTTAGAGGGCGCCAATTTTTTTTGGACAAAGGATGGGTTCAGGATAACCGTTGCACTATCTAAGCGGAAAAAAGCCCCACCACCGGTTGGCGCGAAGCAGCGGACAACATGGCGCCGAAACCGGGGGGCGGGGGGCATGGGGGGCCCAATATTCGAGACCTGTCCATGACTTTGTGTTTCACACACTATATTGTTTTGAAAAACGGGCCATGTCCCACCCCCACCCCCCCCCACCACCCCCTAATATCGTAGGACGAATCGGCGCCAATGGACCAGTATCAGAAAGTTGTGGCTTCAAAAACCCCCCAAATCGCCGGAACCGGCACTTCCTGGGTGTCTAAGTTAATGTACCCAGAATGATCTGGGAAGGTGTCTAAGAAAATTTGCTCTCTGGAGTTGGACGTTGGCGCAGAAGCACAAAACAATTAAAAAAAAATCAAACAAATTATTATTAATGCTTTCTATGATCGGTATTGTAATGAATGACAAGTTATCTACATACCATCCATTCACCATGCATGCCAAGGGTCATGAGGCACCAGTCTGTTTGTCCATTCTCTCAATTCCAAATTGAGTGCAAAAGAGGGTGCCTTGGGGCAGTGCGTGGTATACACCAGACTTTTCATTTGGGGGCACAAGGGGGGGGGGGCACAATAACATTTGACGAGGGGGCACCAAATTATATCTACGAGGCGCGCCACAATCGGTTGGCGCGGATCGTAATAGAAAATTGTGGGCTTACGAGTGCCCAGATGGCCGGAAATGGACCCCTCCAGGCGTTTCCCTGTTGTAAGCTGTGCAATGTTCAAAGCTTCAAATACAGGTATCAAGCCCGGCAAAAATTGTTGTTACAAACAAAAATATAAAATCTTTAAGAAAATCCTCTCTATACTTTTTTTAGGTGGGCACGCGCCGGGTGCGCCCCCCTGGTCTGCGCATGGGGTGTGTTAGGGTTGTGACATTTTTCAGGTCGTACATACGCGTACCGATGGGCGCGGGTTCATTTAATAGACCACTTAGTCTATAGGGCCAGGTAGTCAGGTAGAGTGTGCTCCAGTGTGCTCCGATGACCAGAAGTAGCTTAGATCATTCGGATAAGCTAAAAAAATGAATATGCTGCGGTTTTCAGCACGAAGTAATTTTAATTGGGCGCTCTCTGACTATGTAAATACTGTAGTACCTATACATAGTGCCACAGGATGTCGGACACAGGCGTTCGATACGGGGAATTATTATTACCATGAGTGTTACACTTATTGATTCAATAGAAGGGCAAGGGGCGCAGTTTCCTATGGGTGGCGCAAATTCACACCAAAATCGTGAAGGGGGGGGGGGGAGAGGGGCAATGCCCTAGGTACTGTTGCCGCACTGTATCCGCCATGTGGTATTATATTTAAATGACACAAGGGCCTTAGTATTTCAGTGGTTCACAACAACTGTTTGGGTTCTGTTATAACAACTAAACACTGTGGTGAGGGATGATGCCATAACTGGACAGAATTCATCCATTCGAAGTGAAAAAGTTGTACATGTCCTATATAAATCATGTGAGGCTGAGGATGTTGGTGTTTATGCAGTCGTGTCAGGGATAAGGTGTGGGATTGCGCGTCGATCTGGGACACAAATTCAAATCCCGCACAACAATTAATGTTCCGCACGGTTTTCCACAAAAAAAGGAATAGCAAATTTTGCCACTGTGTTAAACCAGTCACGATCTTGGTTCTCCAGGCGCAATGTATGCATACTAACATTGTTGTGTGTCAGATGCCGTAACACTGCAGGACATAACAGAAAACACTTCAGGGAAACAATTTGTTTGACTACGAAAAGTCACACACATAATTTTGATGAAGACGATTTCGCAGAAACTGGTGCATGTACACTAGTTGTCAAGAATTTCCCGCTTTTTAACTTTTAAAGCAGGAAAATAGCATTCTCCCTCTGAAACAAAACCGAATTACAAACCTTGAAGAAAATCAAATTAAAGCAGAATTTGACCTTGAGAAGAAGAAATTTTGCCTCTAATGTACACATTCTAATGTTAATAATTGTGGAATGGACCAAATAACTGTAAATACAAATCTTTAAAAATGCAATCAGAACACATCTAAAAATAAATAATGAAACAGGCACCGAGATAGGGTTGATACGAAACATTTCACAAAAGATTGACGCATGCTACTCGCAAGGTGTCTTCAGATAGTAACGTTCTGATCTAGGCGAAGTGTTGGTCCCTGTTCAAAACCGACAAGTCAGGCTACTGCTGGCTACCTTGTGGGAATTAGTAAAGCCTGAGAAATTATCATTTTTGTTTCCTTTTTATTTCACACAAATACAATTTGGCCTGGAAAGAACATTCACTATGGGCAGACAAATGTCCGTTGAAGGGATTTGCCCCTTTCAGCGACCAGTCATGTAAGGGGGGGCCCCCCCCATGCGATGGAAAGCAGGAAACGGTTTGGCAGGGTGGCAGTATCCCTATGTTCCAATGCCTGTACAGTGTAAAGTGTGTAGTCACTAGTTTGCACTGCAGTCAATGGGAGAGATGGGAGTCAAGGAGACAAAACAGTGGGCCAAGAGGGAGGCGTAACGCCCTTTGCACACCACCGCCCTCCTATGACCCTTCCTGAGGCCCTCTCTAGATGTCAAAATCCCCCTTTGTTCAGCTTGGGGGCTCTTCAGAAACCAGACTAGAATATGCTTATTTGATCACTAACAGATTCGGAAAGTTGAATCCGAAATAGCTTTGCCGGCTCACTGATCTGATGGACTTACGCACAGGTCAGCGAACGAGGTCAGACCTCGAACACCGAATTGAATGATTGACGACCAAATGTTTGGGGTACGGAAATTTTGCGATACGGATTTGTTTTTATTAAAAAACCTCTTCAGTTTATAGGATGAATTGCGTGCTCAGTGGCGTACGGAGCCAGGATTTTTCCAATAGGGGAAGGGGGCTCTGGGGGTGACATTTTCTAGGGGCGCCTTGTCACCATCTAAGCGGAGCGGCCCCCCCCCCTCCATCAGTTGGGCGCGGATCGACAATAAATTAGGGAAATCAGGCTCCCGATGCAGGAAAGGACATTTCCTGTCCTATTCCACTGAGGATGATGCTAGTGGCATCGCCACAGTTTTCCGTCAATGAAATGGTGGGCATGAAAGTTCCCTAATCTCAAAAAGTTTGCAGAGCAAATTTCCTGCCAATGCACGGTTCAGTATGACCCACGAAAGACGACGACACTACTACTATTGGCGCGCGCCCGAGCGCGTGAGTTTGCCGAATTTGGGGGGGAAATCAGTGAAAAAATGTTCACTCAGTAGGCTAATATTGAGGTAATTCTTTCAGTTTTGCTTTGACCAAACTCAACTTTTTTATCTAATAGTATCTTGTGAACAATTCTTCTTCTAGCAGCTGTTAATGCAATATAGTGCGGTTTATAGCACACCGTGCGAACACATATTCGTTCCAAAAATTCATTTTTGTGTTTCACTATCGGAGTAAAGTATGAGCCATTCCTCCGAAATTTTTGGCATTGCAGGGGCGTGTGGCACTGGGTGCAATATGCACACCTAAACATCAGTCCGTTCGGAAATAGTTGTGTTCCACGGGCATGTGATCTTAGTTACTCCGGGAGGAAATTTGACACTTTCAGGTGGTCGATGATGCAATCTGGTGCAGATAGCACACTAAAACAGGCTTACCGTCGCATGAAGGAATTGGTCCATGCTGGGGTGGGTGGGGTACGGGGGCTATTAGGCCATATAACGGATCCGCTTTTCCTCGGTCAAATTGTGCGTTTTGATATATCACTGTCAAAACGTATTCTGGGAGCCTGGTAGGGGTGTGCGCTTCACCTTCCAGGCGTCGGGGGGCCTTCTAGCCTTTGCATCCTTTTCCCCTTCCTAAAATTAGTGACTATCAACCTTTTTTGAGGTGTTTCACAAGAATATCGAGACGGTCCTGTTTGGTTGCGAATTTTACAAGTGTGTTATGTGAGGTCGCGCCCGATACGTTACGCCCTTATCATTACGGAGACACGGTATAGACTACCAGCAGTTTCAAATAAAATAAAAAGGATAATTGATTAAACATGGCGTAATTTCGGATTAGTCCCGTAAGCAAATTCTATAGGCTACATACAGCTCTGCTGACTCGTCAAAATACAGAAGTTTGTTTTTTATGTGCAGTATAAATGAGTCCTGTGTGACTTGTCAAATGGATTCTTGCAGTCAGCAGTAACATTAATCTGATTTGACGAATTTTCGAGGTATCATCGAGTCATCGGGCCCACATATGGTGTGCATAAATTAGGGCATTTGATGTGCCCCAGCTGGATACGCCACTGTATGGGGAACCTGCCCTCTGTTCTTCCACATGTTGCAGTTAGTTGCGCTGAGCATGTTAGTTGTATAATATAAGCGTATAGAAACCAGCCCATTATGTCCCGATCTTGAGCTTGGTCCGCAGTTGATTTGCGTTATAAGAGGAAGCGACTACTACATGCGGAGCGCGTTATAAAATCAGGAGGTGGGTGTCAAATTCAGGTTTTCGGGCACAATTCCCCGTCGTTTTCGCGTTTTCAATAGTACTAGTTTTCCAACCTAATGTTGGTCGATAGTTTGCCTGGAATTTTAGGGTCTCATATTTTAGGAACAGCACTCTCGCCTACCTTACGGTACGTACAATCCAATTCCTTGATTAGATGTTAATAATTAAACCAATGGAAAGCGGTTTCCAGTAACAACGTCATGGATCACTCCTACAACTGTTGAATACCAACGCATACTGCACTCTAGCAGTGCACGGATTTCTCCAAACAATAGACAACTGCCCAAGCTGGCATTCTGCACGTCTAGATTATAAGATATAACAAACAAAATTTTAGGCGGGTGGTTTCATCTTTTTGCGCAGTCATGACTGATGTGGACACCGCGGGCAGAAACAAATACCTTATTCGCGTAGCGCGAGATTTTTTTTTCTCCAGACTACTGATGTCAACAAATCACCCCCTTTCATGCTCACATGCGCCAAATGACTACTATTGTAGAGGACTTATTTTAAATATGGAAAATAATACAACTCAAATTCATCTCGTAGGGGGGGGGGGACCGATTATGGGGGATGGGGGGAGGGGGGGGGTCAGATTCGTAGACTACGCCAATGATTGGTGTCAAGGGAAAGAAAAGTTTTTCAAGCAGTGATGTAGCAATGTCGGTGTACTGGATGAGAGCAACATTATTGTTCGAAATTTGGGAGGCAGCGATTTGAATATTTTATTGTGGGGGAGGAGGAGGGAAGCTAATTCTTAACTCCTCTGACCTTTCTGTAAGATGGGTACTGAGGTAAGTATGCCATCATCGCTAGGGGAGATAGGGGTACAGTGTGGGAGTTTTCGGTTGCCGATTGTCGGGTCATAGTCCCACACCACCCCCCCCCTAAAAAAAAACATGTATATTCGCCCCTGGCTATCAATCGCGTCGCAGATTCAGAAAGAAGCACACCGAGAGGATGTGAGTGATTAATCTGAGCTTATGCATTCTAATTCAGTTACTCCATGGTGTCCTATGTGGAGGTAGTCTCATTTGCGTTCTATCTCTGCACTGACAAGTGAGTTCCCGCCTGTTCCGTCATCGGTCGCGCCATGTTCTTGTTGCGGTCTATTTCAGTTTGATTCGTCATCGAAAGAGAGAGAGAGCGGGATGAGAGCGATTTGCGTTAGTGAGCATAAAAAGCACCATAGATGGTGGCATAGTTTGCTCCCTCTTAGGTGTTTACATATATAACGCCCGCAACCAGTGACCACTCCCACTGTCAAATTCATTGGGACTGAATGATGACCATGTCCAAAGCAATACGAGTGTTGTGAGAATGTGACTAAAATAAAATATGTGCATAACTCAAATAGGGCACTCCAATGACCCTTTCCTTACTTAACAAAGGTGGACCGTTTCATTGAAATTCGAACTATTTTACAAATTCACATCAGTCATTCATATCAATTAAGGGATCTTCGATGACCTCAATCCATAATTCTGGATTGCTAGGAACCGGAAGCAGACCACATCCACCAAGTCTCGTGGAAATCCGACATACTCCGGAGATTTGCACGAATTAAGCAAATTAAAACACACAATGAATGACCTCTAATATCCCTGAATTAATTTTCTTAGGACTAGAGGTAGATCGTATTCTAGCCCCGTGAAAATCTGAGAAAACCTCGAAACTTCGATGAAATATGCAAATTAGATTACCTAGATAGGTACGACTATATATAAATCATATCATAGTAACTTTACCTATATGTTAAACCACATACACATAAATTTCAGGTTTGTCTGTAATCTTGCTAACGAACTCAAACAATGAAATATATATAATAGGCTAATCAACCTACCGAAATCAGTGACTTTCATGACCAAAATCTATAAGGTCATTTATGCTCAACCCCGATTCCACTGACAAAAAGTGTTGAGACTTGATCTCACGGTTCCGGAGACGTAACACACATGCAACACCCACACATACTTACACAGACAAACGCAAAGTGGTCGTGAAGTGAAAAGTCTCTTCATGAACTTCATTCAGGTGAGACGAAAATGAATAATCCGCATATTGAACTACACCTGTACATTTCGCTGTCGTTGGTGGATTTCCTCCGTGGGCTCACACCAGGCTGTTTCTGCAGTAACTAGTTGGTAACCTGGGGGGCATGTAAATGTCACCACCTCCCATTCAAACATATGTAGATTGGGTTGGTGTTACCGTGACGTCAGCTTCTGCTGCGGGAGGATCAAATACCACACTGTAAAAAAAAAACACGAAAACAACATCCATTGAGGATCATGCATGGTATGAAGAGGACCGATGCTCACCCAAGGAAGCACCTCGTTGGAGGCGCGTATCACCTAGGGCAAGAACATAATCGATCAGCACAGCACTGTGAAACAGACGCATACAGGCACATTTCCCCCACACAACACTACGGAACGAGAATACACATACATCAAAGAGCACGATAAGAACGGAGAGATTTCCTACCGTACTAGGCCTATGTTTGTATGTGGACTATAGTAACATGGATGAAGGCATACAATCACGATTAAATATTGGTAGACATTGAAAGAGATAGACCTCTATTGAGAGTGCGTTCAAAGACTTTTTTCTGAAAACTTCGGTCACAACAGGATCTACGAACGATTTGTTCGCACGATCCCCCTAATTCCTACGAATTTTGTAGAGTGGTCATAATTTCTTACAGTTTCCCGACTGAAATATTTTTAAAACCCCAAAGGAACATAATATTAAAATTCTGCCGGACTAATGTCGACACGCTAACACTTCGTAGGTAAATGGCGTGAACAAGCAATGACCGTTGTGCCCGTCAACTCTCTTTTATTTATCGAAAACAGGATATTCTTAACCTCTGATATAACTCCAAGAACAACGACTCAATGGGTCATTGCGTCACAGTTAACATACAGAGGTTTTAAATAGGCTCCTGAGCCTGAAATAGTCTACAGACTCCGTGAGGAAATCGATACGTGTTTGGGTCATTCGTATTTCAACCGTCTTATTACTTTTCGAGGAGGGTTAGTACGATTCTTTTCAAATCTTTTCAAATCTTTTACAAGATCACACACCCGCCCACAAGTTGGAAACGTCCTACGAGCCATGAATTCCGTAAGAATGTCATGCCAACGATGTACGAAATAGCCCCGAATTTATGCGTCAGTCATTCGTAACTGTTTGTCGGGCGTGGTGACCGCAGCTAAACATCTGCCAACATAACCCTCTTTGAAGTTGCAGTTAGCAGATGGAGTTGAACTGTGACTAACGTGACATGTTTGGTTGAGCTGCCAGCATTGACGTCCTGAGTTGTGTGATACCGAATCATTTCCCACATGCTGCATTACGCGCCATCAGTGGCGTAATCGCGCTGGGTCGGGAGGAGTTCACCCTCACGTCCGACCATCCACAGGCTCCATCGAAGTATGAAACGTATTGGGAGAAGCAGTTGTAAGAGAGCGGGAATGGAGAAGGAAACAGGAAAAAGAGGGGGGAATGGGAATTTAGGAACGATGGGGGCCGTCGCTGCAAGTCATTGTCAATCCTATTCACCTTCCCCACGTCAAACGGTGACGCCGGAAACAATTAGATAATGTAGAAGGAAAAGAGCAACAAATATATAAATATGGTTGATGAGCATTTTCGAAATCGGAGAAATTACCATTTTCCCCTATTGAGTGATGACCCAACTACGCGACTGCAGAGCACTAACACGTAGGCACCTCCTGTTGTGTCACGGCATGACCGATCTGCATTTCACTTTCAAATGTGCAGACCTAATTTGTGTTTTAAACTTCAGAACACTGTCCACATTGAGTGCAGTATTTTCTAACTGTTGGAATAATAATGAAAAAAAAAATTCTTATTGTATTACCATCGCAAGAAGGAGAAGGGAGTCCCCATGATCCGGCGGTACAGGTGAACGGCCTGTGGACGCTGATGACCCCGAAATGTCCTGTCAGCTCATACCGTCGGGCTAGCATCAAGTATTCGTTAGGTACCCGGTCAGGATCCAGCAGAAACGGGAAAGATCCAACGTACAGTTGAGAGAAAGAACAAGAAAAGCCTCCTGGCATTGATTAGTGGCACAGACGGGGTATGATAAGTGAGAATGAAAGATCGTTCTCTGAGAACTAAAATGTCGGTTTCTATCAGGGTACTTGATAAACTTGAATTCATTTTTAATACACCTGACCTGGTTGCGTCCTGGAGGACCGTCTAGGAGATGTTTATCAAGACACCGTTGATTGTGGCCAGTTAATTCAACGAAATTTGCCCGGAAATAGCAAAGGGTCCACACCCCTGTGAATTATGTATCACGTGTCGATCGTCAATCCTCGGTTTCCGTGGGCGAATAAACTAATGATTGCAATAATAATAATAATAATAAGAATAATAATACTATATAATAAGATATATAATAATATGGCACTTGAACCGAATCCCCTAACAGACCTGTACCTGGGCACTGGAGAAACATTCCATAGTTTGGCGAACAATGCATTTTAGGTGATTTTTTGGTTGATTGCATGGATATGTAATTTGTCCCTTTCCATCTCGTTAAGTTTGAAATCGTTCATTCATTAGAATCATATCTCGAAAAATAGAATAGGACAATTTTTAATTGGGAAAATCACCCAAATGTGTGTCACCCCTAATGTCTAATATCCCAAGCTTTTGCCTATTTCTGAGAGAAAACGTGCGTTACTGTGATATTCCGCGATAAACAATATTAAACAATAAAAAATAAAATATAATAAAAATAAAAATGAACACATTCATACGCACACACACACTAACGAACATCTTTTCGAGTGTACCCACGGCTACCCCTCAGTAGATAATACCTAACCCTCACGAATGTTACCATAACCACCGTTGCTATAACAACCAGCAACAGTAAGCAACATGACCGATGAGCTAATAAATGTCGTGTGCTTACATACGACTGTGAGTCGAGTAACACCAGTTCACTGAGTCGTGCAGAAATGATGTATAAGTTCTAAAACATCGAACATCCCTATACTTTGCATCATTTTATCTCATCGGCCTCGAAGGGTCGGATGAGATATGAGTCAGTTTACCATTCATCACATATAACATTTCACTTTAGCCATAACTGATGGTTAGAACCATCCACAAAGGGTACCCCCTATATTGGGGTGCCCATGGGTGTCGAGTGGTTCAGCAATGAGGTGCACTCGCAAAGGTGTTCGTTTGTGTTTGTGCGTGTGTGTTAGTGTTTGCGTGCCCATCAGATTTTTATGGGTTTTCGCAAATATCTCCACTTTGGGAGTAGCGAACATTGTCATTTTTGCACACCCTAAATACGGTATTCAAAACACACGTTTTTACTCTCCAAATTGGACACATTTCTTTTAGATCATGAAATTCAGGAGATTCATTTTGATTTCTTTTTGCCCATTCTTCCACAACTGTTCTTCAAGGATGTTGTGATCACAAAACAATACCCGAATAATTTAAGATTCCCTAACAAGGCAGGCAGAACGAAATTGAATGTTTCCCAGCATACTTGTATTCAGGCAAAGATTGCAAAAAAATTGGAACTTATAGAGAGAGAGACACCACTATTCTCCAGCCACACATGAAAGTGTACTTCAAAATATCTGGCGACTGGAATGATGAATCGGATCATAATTAATGTGAGAAGACAAAAGTCCCAAATACAGATTTCAACTTACTTCTAGTGAATTTTATTATAGGTGGGAATTGAGGGAAGTAAGGGAGGTAGAGGCGAGAATTCAAGTGATCTACCATTGATGAGTACCCCATCATTCAAATCAGAGCAAGAAAAACCCGGAACTGAGACCCATAGAGCGGGTGTGAACATCGGATCTCCAACCAAGGCTGGCTACCATTCAGCCAGTGGTGATTGTTAATGTATACCATGTGTAGTGTACGAGATTAGTTTTAGACTTCACTGGTGGGATTAGGGGTGGGTACGGAGGATCTGGGGTTAGTTTTAGTGTTGGAACACCTAAAATTGGGATTGTGCCATCTGCGATTGGAATCGGACCCTAACCCGAACCCTATTCATAAAAAAAAAAATTTCCATACAGCCAGGTACACATGGGTATTTACATTATTACAATCATGCCAATTTAGCTTATTCCAGGCCTAATGTTACATCTAGCAGTGTGAATTGACCTTGTGAGACAACAGTCGCTACTATGGCGAGACCTAAGTTAGGCCTTCTTGACCGTTGGACTTTACAATGAGTGATATAGCCCTGTCGGTCGATGACCCCTTAACTCTCGTCCTTAGCAAGTTACACCAGGATACACCACCCTTCGTTGAAGCTAACAACCAGCCCAGCCCATGGTATAGCTAAAGTTCCAAACAGAATCAGTGATGTTTCGAGCTGATGGCTGCTGAGTCAGCAGACACTTTCAGACATACCTCCACTGGATGAAATATCATAATAGACAAGCAGGAAATCTTGAAGAGAGAGAGAATATATGGAGATATAGCGAGATTCAACGCACAGACGAATGTGTTCTTTCAGATAAGGGGCAGAAGGGGATCCAGTAAGGAGGCTACTACCCCCTCTATTGGCGATAAAGGGAACATATATGGGGTCTATTTTGGAAGGGGGAACACCGGCAGATGACTACACAGGTGTAAAGGTGGTTGGCTGCCTCAGTGTTTATTCCTCGAAAGACAAAATAAACCTTGACATCACAGTCTGCGAGGGCTATGAAAACGGTTGCGCACCTAAGGTATTCCATAGGGCTCTTATGTGTCAAAATATTATAGCACTGAGTTCTCTGAAGAGACAGGGATTAGTGCGCCTGCAGAACGACATTCCCTTTCCTCTAAACATTGCAGTCAAAATAGTCGCTTTCCATAGCCATGGGTGTTACAATATTTTCCGCAAGGCACGGAATTGATGGAACTATTCCAGCTGATTGAAAGCAAAGTTCATACACGATGTCATTGCTATTTAGGTTTATTGTGACTGTAGTGTTTGCGCCTATCTTGGATCGTGAATCGTGATAATTTGAAACCTCAGCAATGATGGGCATTGAGAGACTCGCACCTGATACCAGATCGTTATCCCAGCAAGAAGCAGGTGAATGATTATTGAAAGAGGGGCCGGATGTACCGAAGCCTGATTGATTTGGGTTTTTCGTGATGGTAGCCTAACGATTTGCAAAATAGTTGGAGATTGGAATGAGTGAATTTTCCACGTGGAGCCGATGAGATAATGCAACTCCTGAGGTTACCCTCTTGTTAAGTTGCGTTGGCCATTGAGAGCGGAAATGACGCATCATATGGTTCGGTAATTGTGGTGCGCTTTAGTGAGCCTTACAGGGGAAGTATGTGCTGTGACATCGCCTTGTTTTTGCCTCTTAAACTTCTGAACATCTTGAAATACTGGAAAAGGTCATCTGAATTTGGCAGAAACAACGGTTTTGCTTCCCTCACATCAAAATCTTAGTAATTTTAGTAAATATTAGAACAAAATGTATTTTGAAACTCTTCACCCTGCTACAAAAATGCAATCTATCAACTAATTCATCCCATATTTTATTATTCCATTTTTTCAATTGAAAAAGTGTGTGTGTGTGTGTGTGCGTGTGTCTGCATGTGTGCGTGTGTGCGGTTACGATTCTTAGCAAATATCTTCAGTTTGGAGTGAAATTCCACCCAAGCCTGTCAAAAAAGAGAGTTAAGCGAAAATTTAAGAAATTGTAAAATTCGCGGGGTAATTTACGGGGAATACTGTTGCATACGTGACATTCATAACTGGATGACACATTATAAACTGAAACTGAACGAATGCAAAACTGAATTCGCTATTTTCGCGTCCCAACAAAACCTAAGGCGTCTGAGTAGTCTCAAATTCGGAAGTTCTATTCGACCCACAAATGAAGATGGGGATGTCAAGTCAATGCACTATGGGCCGGAACCAAACTATCACCTACGAAACATTGGATGCAAGTATATCGATGACGACACTTGTTATGCCGTTGTAAGAGCACTAGTCTTGTCCCGCCTCCCGACTATCGAAATGCCTTACTATGGTATATCCAACAAATCCATCAAAGCCGGCAAGCAACACCAGAATAGGTTGCCAGTTACCCAGCGTAATTAACACAAAATTGCACTCCAGCGTATTCAAGTCGATGTTTGGCATGTCACCGAATTACAAAACTGAGGATCTATCTTCATCGCACCACAAGGAATAGCGCTTCTCAAACCTGTGTTTTCTCGAGGTTCCCGTATCTCACTCTCGTTATGGCTATCGTGCCTTCTCTAGGTGTAGCCCTTCAATATGGAACACCCTTCCGGAACGTTGTACGTCAGATCATCGACTAGTTCAAGGAACACTTAACAGCTTGAAGACGTACCTGTACTGAATATGCGATTTCGGTTGATTGTGTTACACACAGCGCTTTTTTAATCCGTTAGGCAAGAAGCGCTTTATAAATACTCGTGATTATTATTTAAGAAAAAATCACATTTGGGGGAATGTTTCATTTTTCCACTTTTTTCAATGGTTTTCCGAGATATTCGCTGATTCCAATGGCCGAATGATTTCATATTTCGTAACAATTTCGTGAAGGCATACATTACAACTTTTACAAAGAATTACAGAGTTGTCATTTCAGGGGGGAACCCTGTTCCAAATTGGTGAGAAATTGGCGAATAGTGAAAAAGGTCGATGTTTCGGCCGATTTTGGCTTGCAATAGAATAACTTTGACCTACCCTGCATGGAACAAGCTCATACTAGAGGTTGATTCTCAATACCTCCTGCTACAACAGAGGTCAAAGAATGGAAACCTTGTGGACCCACAAGTCCAGATTGCTTTGGATCAGTCAAGAAATCACAGAGATGCCGATGAGATTATGCAATCCAGGGATTGTCCTCTTGATCGGATTTTTGGCTAGTGCTAGCAGTGTCCATAGTATTCACAACATTGAAATAGCCTACAGTTAGAAGTGAATAAATACTGTAAGGAATAAACTCAATTGACGATGAATAATTTGGTCCGTAGCCAACTTCACGTTCATCCCTTAAACCACAACATAGTTTTCCTTTGGCTGCTTGAAATTGGATAAAAGTAATTTGATAAATATGTGAGGGGGAATTTGAGTACGAATGTCCATTCTACAGCGTTTGCGATGAAGCTTGAGGCAATGACTCCTATTGGTAGTAACATTGAAAAAACTCGAAGAAATAGTGAAAGACAGGCCCTCTATCCAAGTACATGTTAAAATCCCTAATCAAAACCTTTTGTCTCAGCTCTATCGAAGTTAGACCGAGGCGCCTCAATTTTCCCTCGTAAGGTAAATCTCTAAGACAGTAAATTAATCTAGTAGGCCTCTTCCTGAAACTTTCCTCCAACTACGGGCTTTCTTTCGAGGAGTAAGGACTCCATACTTGGACAGAATACTCCAGGTGAAGTCTCACCAGTTGCTTAAACAGACTGACAACAGTAATCTTTATCAAGGAAAAGTGTCGTCTAATCAAGCCATATTAATCCAACCTGCTTTGCAGCTTCATCACACTACTTAGAGGGTTTCAAGGAAGAATAAAGATGAACTGGGAAATTCTTTCTGAATTCACCCGATGACTATTTGGCTATTTTGAAAGAAACGTTGCGATTGTGGGAACAAGCATTCATGGACTTTGCACTTATCGGCATTGTGAATAACTTTGCCATATCGAAGACATCTGGAGAGAATATCACGATCCCTTTGAACAATTGCCACATCCCCGTTCGAAGCAACCTCCCTAATCAATTTGGTGTCGTCTGCGAACCTTTTAACTCTGGAATGCATCGAATATTCAATATCGACAATGTACGCCAGAAGAAGAGTAGTTATTAATAGTTAGTGGAAACGGGTCAGAAAGGAGAAAAATCCTCATGAGAGACCCTGAAGTCACAACATCCCAAAAGAGAAGAACAACCCAGATGCGCTCTAAAACTAAAAAATTCGCCCACAATTCTTGAAAATAAATCAAGATTGTTCTTGAACGCATTCACACTCTTAGACAGAACAACATCTTCAGGAAGGCTATTACACTCATTAATAACTCTCTGTGAGAAGAAATATTTCCGAATGTCCATTCTACAGCGAAGCTTGAGGCGATGACCACTGTTGGTGGTAACTTTGAAAAACTCAAAGAAAAAGTGGAAGGCAAAGCCCTCGAATCCATGAACGATTTTAAAAAACCTGGATCGAATCACCACGAATTGTCTCAGCTTCCTCGAAGTTAGACCGAGGCGCCTCAATTTTCCCTCGTAAGGTAAATCTCTAAGACAGTGAATTAATCTAGTGGCCCTCCCCTGAACGTTTTCATACCTGCTTGTCTTCCGAGAAATATGGAATCCAGACTTGGACAGAATACTCCAGGTGAGGTCTCATCAGCTGCTTAAGAACAGCCTGACAACAATATCTTTATGAGGAAACTGAAGTGACGTCTAATCAAGCCAAGAATCCAGTTACCTTCCTCGCAGCTTCAGCACACTGCTTGGAGGGTTTAAAAGATTCATCAAATTGAACACCGAGATCCTTTTCTGAATTCACCTGATGAATATTTTGTCCATTTAACTTGAAAGAAGCGTTGCGATCGTGGAAACCAACATGCATAACATTGCACTTATTGAAAAACATTTGCCAATCGAAAGACCATTTGGAGATTATATTAAGATCCGTTTGGACAATTGCAACATCAACGTTCGAAGCAACTTCCCGATAGAACTTGGTCTCTTAAGTGATGTCCAATCAAGCTAAGAATCCAGGAACCTTTCCTCGCAGCTTCAGCACACTGCTAAGGTTCCGAAAGAGAATCAGATTATGCCACAGAAAAAGTGAAGGCAAAAGGACTGATCCTTGGGAATACCACAAGTGACCTTTTGCCAAGAGACGAACGCCCATTGTGACAACTCGTTGTTCCCTATTGAGAAGCCACTGAGGAATCCACTCGAGGACATTTTGACCCTTTTCAGCATATTGGGTAGTTTCACTACCCAGAAGGGAATGTAATTTTGTATAAAATCATAACTCAACCATTTAACCCCCCACCATAGTCATTCAAGTACTGAAATGCAGCTAAGAAACGAGGCTTCAAAAGTAATAGAAAAAGAGGGGGGTACAATGCATTTTTTCAGGGGTCAAGTTTAAGGTCAAAAGGTCAAGAGGTCAAAAAATGGCGAAATCAGAGGTCAGAGGTAAAGAAATCTGACTGAGAACAAACGAACTGTCATACCTCTGTTGCATTGGGAATGACGCCTAACATAGCTTGAATCACTTCCTGAGCATTTTAGCCCTATCGATGGAGGCATCTCTATAGAATTTCATTTTTCTATAAAATTGTCTTCATTCCACTCCAAGTACAAACTTGGCCTAGCCTAACATGGACGTTATTGCTAGAGCATAGGCCTAGGCCAGGCCTAAGTGATTGTATATGTGTTTGTTTGTTGTTTCGCAAGGAAATTGTTATTGTTGCATTGTTTTTGAGGAGTGGGGGGGGGGGGGGGCAAAGCAATTATAACATGTCATTTTACTCTTAGTGGGGAACCACTAATATATGAACAAGGGCATGGTGTAATGTTGTTATATTTGAGCAATACAAATGAGGCAGAGCCTATATATATATATATATATGGAAACTGTCATAACTTTGTTATTCTTTTAAGGTATGATAGAAATGTTGGGTTCATTCATGAGATCCTTTCTCATATATGTGTAGCCAAGTTTTATAGCTTATCGTGGCTGTTCGGCAATTCCCCACATAAAACTGTAAAACAAAATAGCGGCTAATTCGCATAATTGTTACAATCACCGTCTTTTTTTCTTTCTCCCCAAATTCAAATATTTCCCCCTATCCATTGAACACAACTTCCCAATAGACATATGTTTCCAAAATGTTGTAAAACAGCTGTATCTGAGGCGCGCCTCTTTAATCTTAATTATTTGTGAAACTGCCTTGCTGAAAGGTTTGCCAAGACTTTTATATTTTTGCGAGCAAGAGACGCTCATGAGGAACCTTGTCAAAAGCTTCTTGGAAGTCTAGTGAAATTATATTATCAGCACTGCCGTTGTCAACTGCACTAGTAACATACATTCTAAGAGATTAGTCAAACACGAACGATTTTTCCTGAAACTATGCTGAGAACCCCGAATTAGACTATACTCTTTGAAAAAACGATTTTCTCGAATGATTGATTCTAAAACCTTGCAGACAACACTAGTAAGACTCCCTGGCCTGTGATTACTAGGAAGTGACCGGTTGCCTTTCTTGAAAATTGGAGAAACATTGGCTCTCCTCCTCCACTCATCCGGAACAACAACTTCTTGCAAGGTTTTATTGAAAGTAATAGCTAATGGAACAGACTATTGGTCGGCAAGAGATTTCAGCAAGAAGGGGTTGAAACTTTTCTGCAGTTTCTCCTCTCCCAATCACATCAAGCGAACATACTTTATCACTAACAGTATTATGAGGCACACCAACCACAAGGTCGTTGAAATTATAATCCAAGTTTCCCCGAGTGAATACCGACGGAAAATAGTTATTAAGAATGCTAGCTATCTCCTGACTATCGCTGGTTGTCTTACCTGAATTCGGGAACTAACAGTGTACCGAGGCTTCTTCACTCCCTCCCTTGCCTTCCCCTAACCAATCACGTTTAACTGCCAGAACACCCCCCTTTTCAATCCGAGAAGGTCTTTTGCTATTAGTGCGCCGCTTTTACAAAGGGACGTAAAACGTTCATTGACTTGTTATCTTCACCAATGAAACCCTTCCAGGATTCAACAGCATTCAAATTTCTAAGAATGGGAACCAATCTACTTTACTCAAAAACCCAGATATGCCATCCAGATCGGCCCCGAGAAACAAGGAACGAGTCAACGCTCTGTGGAATATTGATCGGAAACAAGACACATCGAAAGCTGTAATATCGTGATCACGTGCCACTAAGCTCACCAAACTCTCGCATCATCCACGGAACCTGGATCAATACTCAAAACTAAATCTAAAAGATTATGTTTTCTGGAGGAAAACATGAACACATGCTGCGGAAGGAAACATTCTTGGGTGACATTAAAAAAGGGCAGAACCTTGCCTACCACTCCTACCATCAGACCAAGAAAGTCTGGATAATTGAAATCACACATAATAAGCGTACGCTTACCAGAAAACTTTCACTAGCATGTTAGAAGAAGAAGCGAGTTATTGCTACAGAGCTGTTGGGAGAACGATATACAACACCGACCTAAAGGATCTGGGAATACCTGAAGCGTTGGACGGAATTTCACACCAAACAGAATGAGAAGTAACAAACAATATTTGATTTCTCAATGTATCAAGTCAAGCTCACATACAACAGTATGTAGTCCGATTAGCCTCTAAGAAACATACGGAACGTGAAAGTCGGGTGGAAATTTCAGATAGCCAAGACCAACTACGTCGGGCTGCGTTCTGGACCAAAATCGGAATTTATTATGTACTTTGAACATTAGCGCCGAAAAATGACAGTTTGCTAACTGCCTATCGCTATAGTATCTAGCTTGCCCGGCTTAGTACCACTGCGCGGACTACTATTTACAACCCTGGCAGTAGTGGCACCAGATCCCTCGACCCGAATCTAGTTTAACAACCCTTCCACCAGAATGAACAACCTTCCTTAACACTGAAGTCCCTGGTATCTTAAGGTGAATGCCATCCAGAAACACGAACGCCACAAAACTGCATTCCCTGCCTCATGCAGCGACACTCAAACTCTAACCACCTGTTGAGGCCGCCCGACGTCACAAACTGGAGAGAATACCCAAATCGCGAACTTTAGACATAGTAGATTTAGCTGCACAACAACTATTTAAATCGGGATCTACGGACATCCTGGCAGTCTCTCCGGAGGTTATTAGACCTATTTTCAACAACCCTACTTCTTCCCCACAAATCTGTTCACACTCGCACTTATGTCCACCACCCTTGCAGACACGCGAACGCTTCGGCTTATTTCCGCGACTGAACTCCCGATCAACATATTGGACCAATCGAGTCACAACCAGCAATTACTTCCCTTTACCTTATCCTTCCCCCATCGTCCACCTTTACTGCAACCCACCTCTGCCTGAACCTCCTGCTCTATCTGCCTCTCATCCACTACACTCACATCCGCCGGCACACCCATTCACTGGAGCACTCCTGCAAGGCTCCTCAACCGCAGCCCACACTAATAAAACTATTCACCTTAGTAGAAAGGCAGGAAAGCAACAGCCACCTCCGTGCCTCACATACCCTAACTCTCACTCCTCATTCCTTCCCACACTTTCCCGTACCCGCCTCCAATTCCGCTAACTTGACACACTTCCTGCACTTATACACAAACTCATCCCTTTCAGTCTGCTGAAATCCGGCCCTTTGAAGCTTGGCCCCGAACGGAAAAAAAAACGCTCCGCATTTTCGCAGCTAAGCCAAACACACCACTGGTTCCCCACTGTGTGCAAAAGAACACTGAAAAAGCTCAACAGCTGAGAGTGAAAGAAAAAACAAAACAATGCTCACAAAGTATCAACTTGACTCACTTTTTATTTCGACCTCGGTCGCACTTTCAAACAAGAATACAATGAATTGGTCAAACTGATAAGAGAAAAACTGAGATAGGCCCTAAACAGTAAACACGAAAGCAGATTTAGAAGATACAATACAGCAGCAGACACACAACCACAACCCGATGAAGGATCACGAACAGATCTTGTGGGGAACACCATATTAATGACCTTTGCCAAGGAGAGGAACGCCCATGATGACAACTTGTTGTTCCATAACGAGAAGCCACTGACGAATCCACTCGGGGGCATTCCCCTCAATGACAAAACATTCAATTTGATCAAGAGGGTGGGTTACAATTGTAACGCAACAGGATAATAGCCGAAAACTATTAGTTATAATTTTCCACATTGGTTAAAATAAATGAAGGAGAAAAGTAAACAACTTGATAAAACTCAGGTTTTACCAGAGCTATTGCAGCGTTTAGGGGTGGGAAAATCGAAAGAGTACATCCCAATGAAGGACTAGAACGCAATATTGCGTAGTGATTCATTGCAATGTATTTCCTTGATAAGGTTTTTACTTTCATCCTACACTGGAATGGACCAGGATGCATAGGCATAAAATCCGTAGGCGGCCTGACGCCATGAAAGCCAGATTGGGCCAGGAGGAAAACACTCGTGAACGAGTCAAGGAATGGCTTTTAAAAAGTATTAGGGTTCGCAGGATGAGATAGAGAGATGAAGATTATGTTTTATAGCGGCAAAAATTCAAATGATACGAAACAAGCACATTAAGCAGGCACAACTATCACGTGTGGAACGCGGCATTAATAATGCATAACCGCGAAGAAGTTCTGTGGGATATCCTCCCCATAATTCAGCAATTCAGCGTCCATATACAATAGCTGCTAGATAATAGTGTCCGTTTCAAGTCATTACACAATCACCCTCTCTGAGAAAATGCCCTCCTCTGCAAAGCGATTCGTACACTCACGTCGCATCTCGCATCTGTGCCTATGGAATCCTAGCACAACACAAAGGTAATGTCCAGGCTGTATAGATGTTAATATGGCTGGAGCATTTGCCTTCGCTGTTATTATGTTTCCGTGTACTGCTCACAGTGAAGACAGGCTTAGGAACGAACATTCTCAAAAACCGTTGAAACACGTATCAACCCCACACATCCAACAATTATTTACAGTAGGGAATGATATTTGACGTCGTGTTTAGCGTTCGAACTCGTTTCCACACTGCGGCCCAAAAAGTTCCCCATATACTGAATTGAGGCCCTACAAGGTTATAGGTGACAAGACAAGACAATACAAGACTCGGCAATACGTATCTCACCCTATAGGCCCTACCAGGCGATGAGTTACTTCAGAATCTCACCCTAAAAACACCCTACAAGGTTATAGGTAACTACAGAATCTCTCTCTACAAGACCCTATAAGGCAACAAGTTACTTCAGAACCTCATCCTACAAGGCCCTACAAGTCAACAAGTTACTCTGGACGTTCAACTACAAACCCTATAAAAGCATAGTGACTTCAGAATCACCCTACAAGCCCCTACGAGGCGTGCCAGTAAGTTACTCCAGAATCTCACCCTAAAAGACCCTACACGTCAATGAGTTACTCCAGTATCTCGCCCTATAAGACCAAACAAGGCAGCGAGTTACTTCAGTATCTCACCTAACAAGGACCCTACAAGGCTATATGTGACTTCAAAATCTCACTCAACAAGACGGGGAAAAATGTCATTAGATACTTACTCGGCGGCGCACATCCTGAAGTGCATCCTGGATGAGAGGAGAAAGAAAAATGTTCATGTTATTTGGGTTGGGTCTGTTACGCATCAAATCACGCTAGGATCTGGGCCTAGGTGATTTATGTAATAAGTCGCCACTCTCGTTATTCGTTATATTCATCGACCATTTTTCCAATAGAGATTCGAGGTCAGCACTTTTGTAATAAACCATCAATAACTTTTTGATTCCTTACCGAAGGCAGAAGGAATCTATGTGATCATGCATGTGCGTATGTGTGAGTGTGTGTGTGTATTTGTTTTGGGTTCCCTCCCGATATCTAATGCATGTATCAAGTTCATAGTTGGTAGGTTTCCCCTCGTGCAGGGAAGACCTCTATTGTTTTCGCTATCAATTGAAGGTCAGGCGGGGTCAATCTTTGAAAAGCTTTCCGCACGATAACTGGTGAACGGAAGCAGAAGTTGTAATCTTGGGTGTGGGGTGCAGAAGTGGAAGAACTCTATTCTGATATGTCGATCAAGGTCAATCAAGGCCACTGGAAGGTAATATTCATATAATCAACAACGAAAAATTTTAGCGGGTCGGACGTAATTGAACTTTGTTCGAACTTGTTTACAACCTTTAAACCAAAAATCTGATGACTGGCACAGTTCTTTGATCTCCTATTGACCTTTTTACGTCATTTGACCTAATGACCTCTTGATCTTCGGGGTCAAGACGTATTTGTGACGGCCGGACTCGTCTTATTGCAACAAACCAATTAGTCAATTGTACTGACGTACTTCTATCATTTTATCACACGCTATCACCAGTTATGTCCTCAGCAAACGGGTTTAAACAGCCTCCTAAACACGGATAAATTTCAAATCTTATATATCTTGGCACACAACATTTTGGGTGGTTGGCGTAATGGAGAAATTTGTTCGTCTGTGCAAACTACATATTGTGACCTACTTTGACTTCCTTCAACTTTTGACGTCATTTGACCTGATGACCTCCTGGACCAGTTCTTCATGACGACCGGACTCGTTGCAACGAACCAATAACAGACTTATAACGACTTCTAAAATCACACGCTATCTCTATATTTCGCTGTACAAGGGTGAAACTGTTTTAAAAACTGATAAATTTCACGTTCGACATTGACTTCTCGGCACTGAAACATCTCGTTCCGTCCGTCTGTGTGGCACCACTGAACCCAACTTTTCATGTACACACAATTGTCCAGATTTCTATTTAGAAGTCTATCAAACCAGTTCACATAAATCCTAGACGAAGAGGAAATATCAATGAAGCCTAGCTCCCACTCCAACGAAGTTCAGCCTCCAACAATTTATTTGTCTGATTTTGTTGAAGAGCCCGATCGGGTATGCTTACGTGTGGAATATTCAAGGAATTTCTCAAATGGAAATCTTGAAAAGGGAGAATGATAAGGAGGAGGTCTGCGTGGCGGGCACCATGCCCACTCCATCTCACCTCAGGTAAAGCATGGTGCCCTCACCCTGTTAGATGTGTGATCTTCTCATGCTTCATTGATAAATTGTTGCCTGCGGTTGTAAAATGTGCCAACATTGAGATTAAGTTGGCAACTGTAAATTTCCTCACTTAATTTTTTAAAGGTGTGCTTTTGGTGTTCTCTGGCTAGTACCCTGAATGATATTCGATAGCAGTCAGAGACGAAAATATATTATCTAAAGTAATAAATATAAAAATTATAATAATCCATAGGATCTTCTCTACATCTGGGTCAATAACATTCACCCGCATTCTAATTGTCTGAACTTCAAACGTTCAAACTCAACAGTTTTTCAGACAGGGTGGCAAACGGTCAGTGCTGTTCTGGAAATGCATTCCCTCTATTTTCAGTCAGTCAGTAGGTATAAACCCTCTGCGTAATGTAACTATAATCATGATTCACTGGTGCCACAATTCTAGAATTTTATGAGTTGGTGTTGTGGAATTCGCCCATATTTCGTATGGTAAATTCCATGGAAAGTCTCAATAATTGATTTTCAGCGAGCGTTAAAATTAGAGGAGTAAAAAAGGTGTAACTTGTCTGGCGCCCTCTAGTTCAATATATGGCTTGCTGTTGGACAAAGACGGTCACTAACTTTTGTCAATATTGTTTTCAATCCTAGAGTGAACCAAGCTTGTGAATAGTACATCAAATATCCAACAGTTGATTGCTCATTACCAGCATTGGCAAATATCAGGAACCCCTACCATCTCAGGGAAGTAGGAATTATAGGCAAGAGGTTTAATTTTGGCATATGGTTATGACCAATGGAAGACCTGTTACTTGAAGCTTAAATTGACAGTACAATACGGACGTGTTGGTGTGTGGTAAGTTGAATATTCTGCTATTTGCCTGCCTAGAATAAACATTCAGACTTTAGGGTGATCAAGTTTACTCTTGTACGAAGTTGGATATTCCTCAAAAAAATGGCAAGGAGACATTACGCACACTTGCGTTCTTGTCCTATCTGTATATGAGTAATTTCTCACTAAACCTCATTATCAATGTCAAGATTGATTTGCAAATAATGTAAATTGAGTTTAACTCTCACCGTACATGAGAATAAATAAAAAAAACGATGTATTATGTAAGTGTAAAATCATTTCTGCTTACCCCACAACGTGACTAGTATCAGTAGCCACAACGACAGACCTGCGGATTGATTCGACGCCATCATTCTCCCTCTGTAGCGTGATTATACATGTATACTATCTTTCTAGCCTGTCTGTCCCTAGTTCCGTCTGAACATTACTCATAGACCCGTGAGACCCGGTCCATATGGTGGCTCACCAGTCTCATCGCCTACTGTGCCGAACCTAACCTACAGAACCAACGAGCCTACTGATAATTTACAAGACATTGCCGAGGGCTGTTTGAATTTGGTCCTCGGTAAATATAATATTTACAATATATACATACGCCTATTTGCATACTTTGAGAAACCCCAGGTGCATGGCAGACGATGAGAGCTGAAAGTCTTCGTAGGCCCACGGAGTGGGAGAGACATGAGCTCGACAACCCTGTATCATATGGTTATGCGTCATACGGAGAAAACAAATAAATAAAATAAAACCGCAAGGAACCTACGTGGATAGACTTGTCTATTGTATGCCAATAGACCGCCTATAATGGTAAACACACTGTTTCGTCTCCGAAATTCTGGCGCCCATTCATGAGAACAAAATCCTATTAGATGAACGTACGATTCGTATAGCTGAAAAATCCTGGAAAACTAGGGCTCCAATGGTGCTGCAGCTCAAATCGCACGAATGAACCAAGACGAATGGAAAAGTAGGTGTTGAATGTTCGAGATCATGTGGCCAAGAAGCAACAAAATTTGTAGTAGATACAAGATTTTTGCGGTAGTTCATGTAATGGGCCCTAGGGACAAGGTCCAAGGCCCAACAATTCCGAACACCTCCAATGGCCCTCTACCCAAGGACCATTACATGTGACCTTGAAGAAACTTAATTGAAGTGTGTGGGAGGTGATACATTTCAAGTACAAATGTGTGAAATTTCATGATATGGCCCTGGGACCCCTCGGACTGAAAATTCTGAACACTCCGAAGGCTGTTAGATCATCAATGACGGAACATTAGCACTGTGCACCAACATTTGTAGGAGAAGAAGCGTTTTTGCAGTTTTCACTTATTCGCCAATTGTGCCTTCAGGTAGTCAACGATGCCGATCTGTCAATAAACATTGTGACCAAGTTTGGTACACCGCAGTCAGGCGCAAACCATCCAATCTTCGTGAATATATTCAATGGTGTCTGCTACCTCATTACGAGATAAAGGAAGGCGTTACGAGCTCACGTACGCCTTCACCGGTTGTAATACAGTTTGAGCCATAGCCGGTCATGGTAAAACGGCTGTCTGACAGGTTTCGTGCAGGTGATATTGTTGAAGACTTGGACATCTCCCTTGATGTACATGCTTCCAAGGACGAGGTAATTGCGTCTGGTGTTGCGATTTTCCAGTTTATTCATCACGCTCCAAATACCACTCTGAGTCAACTCGGTACTACATGTTTTCACATAAGGTGGCTGGCTGCTGAGTTGATCAAACAGGGACGCTACCACCAACAGAGGGTGCAGCTGCACAACATTCTCTTTGTGCCCATCTCAAATACGTGATTGGATTCTGTTGCAGAGCATGCCGATGGACCCCAATGAATCTATTTCCTATGCTCTACTCATTATCCCTTATCGACCATCCACCACCACGTTTTGTCTGACTATGGAGTGTTTCGCTATTACCAGGAGCGGTCGCTTGTCCGCGGGTACCGCGGCCGAGGGGGTGCGGTGACCATCCCTAGGAATGGCAACACCCACGGCTGTCTCCTGCCGGCGGAGGGGAGGCGGGACTAAGCAGGTTCTCATCAGCCTGGGGAGAAATCGATCCGAAGGCGTGGGTTCGGGGTGGTCACCGTGGGGTATCGATTCAAGTTCAGATCCGATCGTCCAGTCGACCTCCCTCTCGAAACTCAGGTGCCTACAGACTAACAGTAACGCCGCGCGCTGGAGGACGAACCCGGCGATTGCTACGAACCGGTCACCGAACCGCTGACTGATGATCACGCTCACCCTCTCTTCCAATCGCGGGTCTCCCTGGTTGCAGGAAAGGGAACCAATGATGCCCCATCCTTAATCAGCGCTCTTTTTACAAGTTGATCAACCACGAGATATCCTCGCTCAGACCCTCTCCGTCCATCCAGTACCTCAGCACCGTCCTCGATCTTGCGGCAGGTCGCGCCTTCCCTCACTGCTACCGACGTCACGTTGCTGCCACGTCCGGAAACCTGTGGTTCTCGTCCTGGTGGACAGAGCCACACAGGTTCCCACCGCCTCCACGACTCTAGCAACAGTGCGACAGTGACGAATGCGTCGGTCGCCGGCGCGTCTACTTCTTTGCGAAGGCGAGCAATGCGCAGATCCCGACTTTCTACGCCAGGTGTTTTTACTCGGGAGCGTGAAAGGTCGACGCCCTGTCCTCTCGTAGGGACGGTCTCTACGCTTGAGCTTCTCTACCCTGTGCTTGGTCAGTCGGGTTCTCACGAGGCTTCTGGATCGCGACCGCAAGCAGTCAGTTGTTTGTCCTCGATCTGCTGATCGACCTCCCGCTCAGTCCCCGACAACCTTCGCTCACTCAGAAGATGGATAAGCTTCGGTTGTCACGGCACATCTGCGCGGAGAGACTCTGCACTTCCGAGCAAGCGACGTTTCAGGACTGATTGCGGAGGCAGGCAGACCACGCTTCGATTCCCTCCTTCTGAGTTTCGTGCTTGGGCCGCCGATCACGATTGTAATCCCATAGATGCCTCGTTAAAGTGCTGGCCTCTCTTCTATGAGGGAAGCAGGTGTCGATCTGGAATTACCGTTTCGTCATTTTGGCGCACATCTCGGATATCCGGATGGGTCCTCCCTTGGTGACAAATACGACAGCTCTTGCGTTATGTTCAACAAAACGTCCCACGGCGCCTCGCTTGCCTGCAGGGTGGTCTCTCACTGACGTCCTCGCCACACTCGCGGGGTCGCCGTACAAGCCCGAACACAGGGCAACACTGGAGTTCCTTTCCCATGAAACCGTTCGTTTCTGTTCACGACGGCTCCGCGCTGCAAGATTTGTTTTCGCGTGCTCATTACTAAGGCGGGTCATCGTCAGAACTGATCCGCCTCCTACCAAATCAGGTTTCTCAGCGAAGAACCAGTCGGTTGAGTTCACACCGCAAATTCATCTCCCCCCTATCGGGTCGCTCTCTGATACACCCGAAGACAAGGGCTGGTCCCCCGGCGGGCCTTTAACGACTGGTACATCGAGAGGACACGTTCGATCCGACGTTCATGTTAGCCTTCGCTCCTGCCTCGGCATGCACCGGCTTCTAAGGATTCAATTTCGCGCTGGATCGGTGACTCCATCCAGCCACACGTTTTCCCCAATGAGTCAGCCCGGGTCCACGACGTTAGGGGCCTCACAGCTTCTGCACAGTGAACGGAGAATGTAAAGGCAATCACATGCAAGAACTCATGAAGAGTAAACTCCTGAGAAGACTCAGACACTAACTCCTAATGCAAACTATATGGTGAAGCAATTTCAAACAGGTGTTCAAGATAATTGATATGGATACCTCTATCGATATCACCTAGGTAGTATATGAGTCACATACATACCAGGCCCGGAGATGGGGCACCGTGATTCGACCAGTTTACTTTTTGTCAAGGAGTATGATGTTGCAAAACGAATTTTTGCAATTGATTCATTGTTAGGGAAAACCCCTGGTTTGGCCTTTTCATGAGTCGAGCGAGGAAGGGAAGATGTTAATGAATCATTTACGCTTTGAAGTTACCCAAGAAGAAGAATTTCTATTCTTGGAGAACATGATGATCAGTCCGTGAATGTTTTCGCTGTAGGACCATTCACGAAATTTGACCTAATGCTATCGTTTCCCAATCAATTTTAAATCGTGAGGGCTGTATCAGTAAATACATGATTACCACAGTATGGGTATTTTCGTGGTAGAAAAGGGAAAAGACATGGAATAAAGGCTGTATGAACTTCATTTGGATTCACGTGAGGATTTGTTACTCTGGTAGTATATCAAGGTACCCTATTCCAGAGGTTGCCACGGGTTCTCCTGGGGGGGAGTTGAGATTTACAAACACCTTACAACATATTGATCGAACTGAAATTTGACGGTACCGATTTTCCTATATTCCTGACTAATAGCTGGTTTGTGTTAATAAAAATAAAAAAATAATGTTCCAAGATAAACAACACGCAGCATGCTCAGCCTGGTAACTGCTAGTGGTATTAACACATAAACCACTATGACATCTTTGGCTATGGACAAAAAATGGACCACGCGTTCCAGGTGTCTGTCTAGATAACGAACTACATGAAACAATGAATCCTTCAAGCGATTCCAGTCGGTACTATGCTACGCAATTATATATTAACTTCGGATATAGATGGATGCATACCCGGCTGCTGACATCCGGCCGGGTTCGAGAGTGGGCGCCGCCGATTTTTACGAATTTGTCGATTACATTTGATAGGAGAATACAGGAGGCGACGACGGAAGTGGAGGTAAATTTCAATAATTTGAGAAGAAATTTCAGGCCGACCTTACCCAACACTGTCGGATTTGAATGAAACTGGTGGATGTAGACTAAGTTGGTCTCGAAAGAGCGTTGGGTCATGTTTAAGTCATTACCGTGGTCATTTCTACGTGAAAAATCCAGTGGTAATCACACACGGAAAAACAGAAAGAAGGAAAACATTTCAGAGCCAATGTCGTAATGAAAGGTTTCGTTCGTCTAGGTGGCATTGCATCTTTTTTTTTGTTAACCCACATTGACTCATTTGACCATTTGAACTTTTTAACCTAAGACCTTGTGACTCGGGTTCATTTATTGTGATGATCAAACTCGTCTTGTTGTAACAAACAAACTTAGGTCAATGGCCTGACGTACTGAGAAACTGTATAACACGCTTATTTCAAAAACTATGTCTTTGTAACAGGTACAATTTAAAACAAGCCTCTAAAACACTGATTATTAATTTCAAGTCTTAATATATCTCGCAAGGAAACATTTTAGGGGGTTGCGTGATGGAGAAGGGTGTTATCTAAGCAATCTACATCTGGTGACCTACTTGACTTCCTTTGGGACCTTGGACCTGCATTTGAGTGATGGAACCTTGTGCCCTTTGGGTAATTCTTAATAACGACGGGACTCCTCGTATTGCAACAATAATAGTCAAATTAATTGAAGTACTAAAACACTTCTATCACACGTTATCTACAATTATGTCCTCTGTAAACAAGCTTCAAAACAGCTTTAACAACACTGAATCTCAGAGGAACAACGTAAATGGAAGTTCTGTTCGTCTGTGGTGGCTACCACTGAACCCAACTTCTCATGTACCCACTCAATAAATGGCTTGATATGGAAATGGGACAATCAAAACTTTTGTCCATATTGTTTTTCAACCTAGAGCGAACCACGCTGTTGCATTGAAAAAATATGGTAGAATCCAAAGTGTATGTGATTGCCCAATACCAGCATAAGCAGATAGAAACCCCTACCATTATGGGAAAGTGGGATCATAGGCACAGGTATTAGTTGCATGAAGGCAATGACCACAGAAGTGACGTGTCTTTGATCTCAATTGTCCGCACAATCCGGAAATGTTGGGTGGGTGGCTAGTTGATTATTGTTGGTTCCTGGCATGGTAGGATTCAATATTAAGACTTTAGATAATCTTGAAAGTATCCTTTTGTTTCCGAGGGTGGATTTTTGGCAAGGAATCAAGCTAGTTGCATTCTTTCCTAATATAGGGAACAAGGTGGACATCTAAAAAAAAGCCAAAATGCTGAAAAATGGGTTTTGAACCCACGCGGACCAGTAACATCCTGATGGACGTCCTGCGGATCGATCGTCGGCATCGTTCTCCTTCTGTAGTGAAATAAAATGTTCGTCTTCTCAGCCTCCAACTGAGATAGTTGTTTCTGTTCGGAATATCCCTCAAGTATCCGTGCGACATGAGACGTAGCGTCCATATGGTAACCCGCCATCCTAATCAGCTACTGTCTGACTGTGTATGTACTAATAAATCAACAAACCTTAATGGGGAGGACGGTGTGTCGCGTTCTCGGCATCCAAAGCCTGCACGGGCCGCTCTATTGGTTTATATATAACATACAATGTTAACGTTATATATATTATATATATATATATATATAGATATATATATATATATATATATATATATATATATATATTATATATATATATAATATATATATATATATATATATTATATTATATATAATATATATATAATATATATAAGTCCCTAACATAGCTGGACGCGGGGCCAAACTGCATTGCAAACGTCATTTTCTCATCAAAAAATGGGTAAATGGTGGCCGTAGCCGACTGTCAAACGAAGACATGTTCCGTTGATTGTCCAACGGCAGCAATGTTTAAAAGGGATAATTTGTGCACTACTGCATTGCCTGCACTCGTGTAGTAGGCCGTGACCGGGCGAATGTGAAACCCTCGGTGGTGTAGGGACAGCTTGATTTTTAGATTCCAAGGTCAGGGCTTTAAAAAAAAAATCCAATGCTCAGCTATTTTTTGGCGGCCCACTGAGTGACTTTCTGAATTTCCGCCCGCATATTGGGACTGTAAATCTGACCCACTTATGTGACCTTCGACCTCCCCAAAACGAAAGGATAATCTACTCCAAGTGGCAAGCCTTTGTGCCTAGTTCAACTCTACACCATTTGCATATTTATCATTTCACTAACTTCAGACTTTGACCTCTGTTGACTTCCCGTGAGTATGGAACTACTAAGAACAATCGGATCATCTAAACCACATGGCACCCTTCTTGTGCTGAGTAATGGACTCGACACATTTCTTGCACAGTTCTCCATGCGGTTTCCAGACTTCGACCTCTGTAGATCTCAGGTGATTTGGACCTGACTCCCCCTAATAGGGATCATAGCAAACCACTCTTTCTTATATCGTTGCTTTCTATCTAGCCAGATCTTGCTCTCACAGCCCAAGTCTCCCTTTCATGTGTAGGGAGAAACTTCTGCTAACCAATCCTAATTTTAGCCACAGAAATTCCTGCTACCCCCACCCCCTGCACTGATCATATCTCATAAATAGCAACATTTCTCCACCGACGTAAGGGAGTCATTACCGACAGTCACAAACCTGGCTCAATAAAGGAACAACTAACTTTACCTGTAAGAATTACATTTAAAATTTGAAACAGAACTGAAACTACTCTCAACTCCACTGTACCTCTTGTGCTCCCAGTGCTCACAAGCATGACGAAAGATGGAATTGCTGCCTACCCCCTTCCTGCACACAAACGAATGCAACCAGATGAGCTGGCGCTGACAGGCGTCAATCCTTTCGAAACGTTTGGTAGACGAGGCGGACTGCGATACACTATCTAAGGCGGAGCGCCACCATTGGTTGGCGCGTAGCCGTACAAGGAAAATTTGGCTTGTTTTATACCTCCCAGATCGCCGGAAATGGGACTTGCCGTGCCTAATTGCAAAATCTGAATGTGCAATTTAGTGGAAGGAAAAGAACCCACTGCAGGTTTACAATTTGCGTACCTTGGAACAGATCATTGAGGAATTTTGAATGAAATGGGTCACTCAGATGCAGGAAACGGTACTTCCGGTACACGAAAGTTGAATCCAGGGGCGTAGCGAGGATTCTTGTCGTTGGCGGCGCTGGGGGAGGGATTTCCTCTCCCCCTCGCAAAATTTTTGCATTTTCCACTGGCCATAGATGCAATTTGGTTGCAATATAGCACTCCAAAACACTCACTTCATTCCAGAATAATTTAGCAATGTCCACCTTTCCTTATAGAGGCGAGTTGCTGCTATGAATCTTGCCTTTCTCTGCCAAATCGAATCGGGGGCAGTAAGATTCAGTAAGTTTAAACCACTTCTCAGATATCGCGGATCCCCTCTCCTTCCACTCTAGAAAATGTTTGCATTTCAGGTGGCCTTAGATGCATTTGATGCATTATGACACTCCTAAACACTCACTTTGTTCCGGAAATAATTTTGAATTTACGTCTTTAGATGCAACTTGCTACTCAAGATCTCTTGATTTTTTCTGCCAAATTGTACACTAGCTCCATGGCAGAAAGTAGGCTCTTCTTTGAGGAGTTGTGTTATCTATCCTAACAGCGGAAAATTCTGGCATGTTTTTCGGGGATTTTATCATAAATTTGGCCGTCAGCAGAAGATTCGGAAATTTGGCTTTTTTTCTTTTTACTTTTGCCTTTTCGCTGCCCAAATTTTCAGATTCTTGGTCATTTGATTTGGCCCCGAAATTCTCTCTCAGAAAAAAATGCTTGAGGCACAGCCTGCCCCCCCACCGTCCCCCGGTATCGTAAAAATAAGTTGGCATTTTTCCCATGTCCTTTAGTTGCAATTTGTTGCTTTGAATCTTGTGAGGTTTTTCTGCAAAATGTGCTGAGCATAGGGCAGTGCTCATCCGCGCGCGCAGAGCCCCAGTGCAGGTGGTCGGATCTCACTTTTACGGTGATGTGTTTTCAGCAAGATCTTCCCGAAGAGGCATACTAGATGACCAGGTCATCGATTTTTTTCTGCCACGTTCCTTCCTTCCTTTAAAAAAGATTTCCCGGAGTAAATCATAAAGTCATCGAATTTTATGAGTTTCAAGGATGACGGGAAACGGTACAGAAAAATGCACCGAAAACGGAAGTGCGTGCGAAGCGCGCTAAAACTTTGGGCACCATTTTGGTACCCATTGACGGAAGACACCAGAGAGCACGGAGAGAGTAGAAAATACCTTCGATTCTTTTTTCTGAAATTTGCATTGTTTGTTTGAGAATTGGATCAATTCCTGTTTTTAGATATTCCTCTATCAATTTTTATACACATTTCGGCGTCTATTTGAACCATGCGTTAAACTCTATTGTCCGAATGGAAGTGCTAAGATGGAAGGCGGGAGCTTCTCCTCGTAGTGTCCAGCTCTGCTGACGAAACCCGACGGGGCTAAGTTGTATATTTTAGGCCCCATGCAGAATGATAAAATGCAGTAGCCCTAGCATGTGAAAAAATGCTTGGACGGTCAATTCGCAAATTTTTATAAGCTATTTCCGCATTGGTTGATCGTGAAATTCTTACCTACTCCCTAACAAACAATATACACTAATTGATTGTATACAAACCGACAGCCCCATCACGGCGGTCGTTGAACATATATGTTGTAATTGAAGAAAAAAGGATATGAGTGCGAAATTTGTGCCACATTTGAAAAATATAAAAGGGGGTTTCACACCAGAGGCGTAGGGGGAGGGTGTCCAGCACCCCGATGTCCCGGGCCTTGGTCGAACCGCGCTGATGAATGGTTCAGGGCAAAGAACAGCGATGATAGTAATTTAGTGGGCAGAGAAAGGAGACTAGATTATTTTAGGGATCGGACCCTATGATTGCCAAAACTTTTGAGCAGTGATACATTACGGCAAAGTAATAAAACGATGAATGTAGGCACACTGATCTGTAGGCTCTGCAGTTGCCCGGACGGCTAAGAATGACCGCGCCTAATTGATTTTTCGGCGCATGCAAATTGTTTGAGTTGGGGTATACACCTATCTCAACTCGCAGATGTAGGTGGGTTGGTAAGTGTTATTAGTTAATCAAGTTTGGAAAAGTGAGTAAAAAGCTGTTCAGATGAAATAGGCAAGGAGTAGGCGAGAATCGGTTCTCGTCTTGAAGTATCTCGGAGTAACTGCCGTTCGGTCCGACCGCGTACCTACAGTGTATAGATCAAGATGGGGCTAGTCTCGGGCATCGGTAGCGACTACATCCCCTGTTGGGAGTAGGCTGTACTAAAGGTAAAATGCGTTCGAAAATAATGCCATCAATTCAAAATCATATGTTGTTGTGAACGAGTCAGTATTGAATCAGTGTTTTGAACGTTTTGGAAGAATATTCAGGAAAAAACGGGTGACGGACAAAACTCATGCTCCATATACTTGGCATTGCAAATTTGCAATTGTAGAAAAACAGCCGCGCGAAAGCGCTGTTGACAAAAAAAAGGCGACCATAGCGAAATTCGAAGCCGGTTGATTGGAAGGACAGTGAATGGAAGTGAACTTCTCCTGGGCTCAAGCAGCGCTTATTGAAGGAAGTCCAATTTAGCGTGTAGTGTAATTCTGAGTCAATGGGCGCGTAAATGGTGGGGGTTTTATGCAATTCAGCTACTGTAGAATGTTGTAAGCGTGAATCAGGGCCTTGTAAATAGTTGACTACGATGGCCTATGCCTATTCTAAATACGAAAAATTAATGAAGGATTGAGTTCAGAGTTTACGAAACGTGAATAAGCCATTGGGGCAGACAGATAAATTTCTGTAAAAAATCTAAAATAGACGAGACTAATTGCACAGGCAAGCAAATGCACGCGGAGCGCGCGAAATTTGTGCATTGAACTCGGGCATTCGATGAAAACAAATTGGGCGTTTTAGGACCTTAATTGGCCCATCATTTTGCTATGCCTAATTACTTCAAATTCCCACGCATAAATGGAGATATTGACGCGATTGTCTTATTGACACTGTAGATTACAGATTTAGGCTCGAAGGTCTAAGTCTATGCTGAATCGAATCATAAAACGCAACATTGTGGCGGGAGGGGGAAAAACAAGGGTGGTATTTGGCGCCACGAAAAAATGGTTTGATGACAGGCTCAAAATCTTGAAGAGTTTAGTTATGTCATTTGCAGGGTTTCTAAATGGTTTTAGAAATTCTAGGAAATCTTATGTCTCTCCGGGTTATAGGTTTCATTGGAATAATAATCAGGTATCAATGACACATGAGTACTTCATATGGCAAACGGATATGAACGACACAGTCATAAACTCTTCATGTTCAACCAATCGTGCGTACCACACTGATCTGCATAGTTCCCAAATCTATCTAAGTTCATTTGCTGGTAAACCTCCCTCGTGGAAAGGATTAATGGGACTATGATTCATAAACTTAACGTGCATATACCAGGAGGGGGACAGAGAGACCGCCTATGGAAATTTCGTGAGGTGAAAAATTGGACAAGAATTCGTCACAAATTTAAGGTAGAAATAGTAATCTGGCAGAACGAGACACAATAACGAAAATTGCGCTGGGAATTGTCTACGGGGTACCTGGATGTTGGAGGTGTCCATGGATGAAGATCTAAGTAATTATCTAGAGTAACTTTAGTGTGACCTCAGTAAGCCAAATCCCAAGCTATGCCTCGGCATGTGGCAGGGCATGAAAACGCTCGGATGAGGGCCTCCAAACTTGCAATCGGGGTGGTGTTAAATCTTAATTTCTGCTACTCAACGCATGCGAACTATGTGGCACTCCGCTCAGATAGGATTTCAAAGTCCCCCCCACTCATGCACCAGAGGGTCGGGTCCCCCTTTGTGACTCCCCAAATGGCATGTCTAGTGACGCCATTCACCGTTATTTGTTATCAGGCGCAGCATCGAGACATAGACGGCGGTTAAGAGTCCTCGGGTGTCCGCTGATCCTGCCGTGCAGAAGTCGTAAATTCCTCGAACGGGGAACTAGGATAATCCAACCAGGCAAACAATATTGAACCTCCAAATTCGCGGAAGGGGTTTCCATATATCCTTTTTTATAGGTGTTAGTGTGGAGGAATTCGTCAATGACCATTGGACAACGTCAGTACGAAAAGAAAATCATAGTTGAAATTTATAAATGGAATAATATGACACATCCAAATGCGACTTTTCCAACGGTAATGTTGTCCAATTGCAATCACTGGAATATGCGTGTGCCCAGACAGGCGGAGCATGCTGTAAGGCTGGGGCAATCGACTGTCGACAGGATGTAGCATGCGTCCAATAACCAGCGCTGTTAGCACGCGTTATTACGTGCGGTAAGTGTAGGTGGTTCAGTTATAAGGTTGTGGGACAAGTGGGAGTTTACCCCTATGGTGCAGTCAACCGCCCAACCGACAGGAGGCCTACAGGAGAGGTTCCGAATGGTCTTTTCTTCGACATGCCTGGGTGTATTTTTGGGCAGCCATGCTGGTGGGTGACGAAATGCTGCGATAAAACTTGACCTATATGGCGGAATGGGAGTGGTACGCGTTTGAACTAAAAACTGCAGTTTCATATTATCATTGGTTCTGTAAGGAAAAAGTTACAAAAGTACAGGCCAGACGGGATTCACCACGAACTTAATGGACGAGAATGGGTACTACAACTCAGGTTTTTTTTAACCTGTCACAACGCGGGGGGTGTAAATTTTCCACCTTCCCTACGTTGAGTACCTCAACCAATCAACCCCCCATGAGGGATTGCCCCATTTTTACATGTATATTCATTCACGAGTTTTCATACCTCGGGCACATCTTTCAATCTTTTTGTTTTTTCAAAAAGACCAAATCTTTTGGTTGGGCCTACATACTTAAGAGCAACTGCCTTTCTGAAACAACAACAACAGCAACAGCTGACTGGAATTAATATTCACCGTTTCAACGCAACTAAAAGACCCAGAAGTATTGTGCAGAAACCAATTTGGCCCGGGTGGAAATTACCACTACATTCCAGTACATTTTCGATCCCTTTGCACATCACTACGAAGGTAATCAATGTGAACACGAGATTAGGTCATGTTTCTACCCCATGCTATATTGATACAACGTAATCTACTGAATCTTATAATTCCACTTTGAGACAATTTTTCTCATAGGATAGCCTAATTGGGTCAGAAGGAATTGAACGAATTTAGGGGGGGGGTTGAGTTTAACCCAATACCCCATTGGGTTATGGGAAAATGAGATACTAGTACGGTTTTCCCAGCAAAATCTGAAAATGGGGGTCAAGTTGGAACAGGAGCTTTGAGGGTATTAGCACCTCACGGAGTCATGGCATGTAACATATATTCAGTTATTCGCTGTTGCGGACGGTCGCACACCGTCGTTCTCTTCACTGCCTTCTATTCGAATATTCAATAGAACCTGGAAAAGAACGCCTCCTGGTTGCTTCTGATACTTGTCTGTTAGCCAGCTATGGATTTAGTTGCCACGAGAGTTGAAACTCCTCGCGAAATGTGCCGCTATTTTGTAATTTTTTTTATATTTTATTGCTATATTATTTTGTATTTTAGTTATTTATCTACCAAAAGTTATTACTGTTGGAATTATATATTGAAACCTAACTAATGTAATACTAAGTTCTATGCATAGTTTTTACACTGGCGGAGCATGCGATGAATGTTCAGATCTGATATTGGCCTTGATGGAGTTCCACATACCCCATCTGCCGAAAGAGCTTAATTGTGTAGGAACCCGGGATTGAAACTCATTTTCCTAACGCCTGTGGTGATTCCCGTGAAAAAGCCGTTTCGCCAGTGGGAGTGCGCATGCTCACCACTCAACAACTCACGGGTACAGACGAGGTTCCCCCATAGCTATATCTTACGGCCATTTTTAAAAACGGTAAACACACCATGGAGACAAAATCAATTCTCCCTGTTTTGTACGCTATTTGTGTGGATAGGTCTGTAAACCGCCCCCAATATCCTGAAAAAATATGTTTACTTAACAGTTATTTCATCTTGAATTCTTTTATTAGTGCATTTCTCGCATGTCCCTCTACTGAATCAATTTTACACTGCCACTTATGATGAATGTGATCTCTTACTTAACAACCCCAATTGTTTAATAGCGTTTTTATGCAGGAGTGTTTTTGGAATATATTTGTTCAAATCTGACACCAAACAAACCAAAAAAAAGAACAAAAAACAAAACGAACGAACAAGGAACGAACGCTGAAATCGGTACCGGTTCAAAGGTGACCTTATATGATCAGCGTCAATTACATGGCATTTAATGCTAGTACACCATTAAAATGTCGAACAGCCTGGAATCAAGGCGGGTATACATTCTGGGCTCCACCGGGGAAAAGTGGGGCGATCCTAGATCGGGTTGCAGTATTTTTCTTACTTCAAGTGCCGAAATCGGACGACGGTAATTCACACAGATTCTGAAATGTGTTGCGGACAGATCTGGGGAATGTGATCAAGAGGGTGCTACATGAAGACGAAGGCCCGAACGCGAGCGGCCACAGGCCCGGCGTTCCCGGAGGAGTCTCATAGAACCTCCGTGGATTTTGTTTCAATGGGAGATATACGGATGCGCTTTCCCGAGCAATTTTTTGATAATAAAAAAAGGGCTTCAGATGTGTTCTCCAGCAATGGAGGAAGAAATATTGATAGGCCAAATCTTTTTTCAGGTGCCCAAAAAAGCAGGGCGGGCGCCCGAGGCTAGAGCCGTTAAAATTCAAACTCGCAACGAGGGGCCGAACATCATGAGAACATAAGGCGTTTTAAAAATCTTGAAAACCAATGAATGGCGACGATAATGACACTGGTTACCTAGCAATTACACTCTATAATTTGCAGCAAGAATCTAAGTACGATATCATAAAACCTCCCACAACCGGACCACACACATCCTCCTTCACCACAATGGATAATTTCAAAGAGTAAAGGTTAACGAGGTTATAAACTTCGGGCGGAACCGTAGGCTAAAGTTATTCACGCAGTCTTGCTGATTACCTTCTGATATTTTTGTGATGTGCTGGAGCGCCGCATGACTTAGTTAGAGCAACGCCCATAGCCAAGAGACAGGCGAACATGGTCAGAGAGACGAGAGAGAAATTGCCGTGAACGCATCCAGGGATTCTGGAGTGGTTTCTCCGTCACTCTCACTCATGTGAGAAGAACAGGAATTTTATTATATAATTCATAATCTTGAGTATGGATTTCAAATGATGTAGGCCTTAGGCGAATGACCAATCGCTAATGATTTTAGAAAATACCGGACCATCCGGACGGGATGAAAGTGAGGAGGAGAAGAGAGAGAGAGAGAGAACGTTCAGAATTCAAAAGTTGAGGCAAGTAGTGTTAGGGAAGTATTTAAAACCTTACACGTTGTCAGTAGCGTTTCCTCTAAAAACAATACATTCGCTAATAAGAAAGAGAACGGAGAATATCAAAACAAAACACCCAAATTGTAATGTTTTCTAGCATGCATACCTTGTGAATCGATTGAAGCACGGGGGGGGGGGGTGGGGGGGGCGATGCAAACGACGCCCACGAACCCAGACAAGCCACCGTAAATGCCGCATTGTTGAGCCATGATAACGAAAACAGAAAGACGCAGAAATGTATTCACTCAGGGACTATTCAGAATCTGGTGAGCAGTGTGTAGGCTTTATATGTGGATCCCAACTATAGTTTTATTCGGGACAAGATCTCAAAGAGTACATACCATATTGACTTTGATTATAGCGGCAGTCGGTTCTCCTTCGTGATTGTCATCAGGCAAATTTTTGTAATAGCTGATGGCCTTACCGGTAATATACTCGAATAGTCTGAATTTCGATCTGGTGTTTCGGCTCTATAATGTGATTAACAAGAAAGTATAAAGCCATCATATTTAGACTATTGGACTTTCACATATAACCTCATTCACACACCGGAACAATCTGTAGGGGATTGGTATATTAGCTTCCAGAGTGTACGCACGGGATCATATTGGCGACTTCTGTCTCCTAGCATGATGGGCCCCTGCGCCATTTTCTGTACTCTCTGGTAAGAATTACCCTCCGAACGTCGGCTACCGAGGCTGCGCACACCCTTGACTGCATTCGGAAACCCCGTCAATCGACGTACACACAGAACAACTTCAGCAGTGGGTCCTACCTGAAAAATCAGTCTCATTATCATCAGAAGTATATTGCCGAATAAATAACTCTACCACTTACCCAGTAAACTTTCTGATCACGTACAAACGTTCCATTATTATCGGCCAGCAAACAAAGAGTAGGTGGCGTAACCAATACAACACTTTATCGTACAAGATAAAAAAAATCAAAAGGCTAAGCATTGTCAACTTCACTATGCTCACAAGATCTACAATAGGGATCATGTACTCATAGGGGGAACACAGGCCAGGTATGAACTTCATCCACCCAGGCGAGGTCTTATTAACTAGGTAAAATTAGCCAAACAACATCACCATAACCCAATTTTACCTCTAAACTGGACCGGTTTAAGACAACACACACACAAAAATAACAACAATGGGTTGTGTACTCCCCATAAGAGAGCCAATACCAAATTTCACCTGATCGGGTTTTAGGCATATGGGCTCATTCTCTTCAAAAGATTTCCAGACTTCGACTCTAAGACATCAGATGACCTTGACCTGACCCTGAAAAATAGGGAATCGTGTACTCATCATGGGGAACCACATGCCAAGTATTATAGGCTTCATCCATCCAGGTGTGAGGGTTATGTTCTTCACAAACTAAAATTGGCCAGAACACCAGTTTTTCCCAAGTTCCTCATTCCCCACGAAAAACCCCTGGTCTGCACCGATTACAATAGGCTATCCTGTAGTACTCTTTTATGGGGAACTAACCATACCATTGTATGAACTTCATCCATCCAGGTGAGGTCGTGTTAACTAGCTGGAATTAGCCCAAAAAATCAGAATATCCCAATTTTCTCTAAACTGGACCCGTGAAGAAAAACAAAACAAAAAACAACAAAAAACAAACAAAACAATGAGGTTATTGTACTCCCACCGAAGAAAGAGCACTATACAAATTTTTTTTAGCGTGATCCTTGATTGAGGACCAAGGCATTCTGGCCGTCGTATCCTCTCACAAGATTTCAGACTTTGACCTCTTAATGACTCAAAATACCTTTGACCTGATCCCAAAAACAATAGGGATCGTGTACTCATTACTGGGAACCACATACCAAACATGAGCTTCCCCCATCCAGGTGGGATCAAGTTAGGCTCTGTCACATGCTGCTAGGCGTCACATACAAACACTACATACATACACCCATAACACACACACACACACTGTTCATGGCTGAATAGATTCCCTGACTTCAGTCAAGGAATAAAAAATGATGGTGAAAATCGACCGAAAAATAAATTAGGGCATACTTCAAAACTATTAAAGCAAAACCTCAGTGTTGAGAGATACATGTGTGCGCTGAACCGTGATTCATTACCCCAAGGGACTGTAAACAATATGTATTAGGTGTGGGGTGATCAGATATTCATTAATCGAAGGGTCATACTTCCACCAATGTATTTGCCAGTGACATGCCAAGGCACACATAAGCATGTTTTATCAATTGCACCATTTCGAAATAGATTTACGATTTTCTGTGACTGTCCTGACACGCTTGGTATTACTGTGGTCCAGAGTTGATCACGGGGCACTTCCTGCCTGTTGTGACCTTAGCGAATGATCGCTCCATGATCACTCCTAAAATGTTCGTCTCGACCTACCTCGGGGTTGTTTTGCACTTGCGAATGGACGAATCGAAGCTCAGGTTTTCAGACAATCAGCTTGTGTCTGTTGATGGGGGTACACACACACGGACAGCACGTCATCATACCACAACGGAGAAGGAAGATAGAAACAAGTGCAAACGTTCTGTCATTTGGATTTCTTTGATTTAATATTTGCGGGTTGAGGAACCACCACATGCACCTATTGAATCATTTGAATGTCCTGAGCTAGACACCGACAAGAGCTACAATTACAACAAGAAGGTAAAAAGCTTAGTGAATTCCTCGGGCACTGAACCAATTCACTTATGAACTCACAGGGTACACAGAACAAGTTAAAATTTACTGGACCACGGCATATCTGACTCTGAGCCAAAAATTGACCCCTACTCATAAGAAACTGAATATCGTATAAATGTGGAGTGGTCAAATTTGGATTTTCTTCAATTCTTCTGACAAGTGAATCTGCTCAGACAGAGAGAGATCAATATATTAACGACCTGGCATTTTCATGGAATAAGGTGGAGACTAGGAAAAGTACCAATGTACCAGAATTTTTCCACTTCCCCGAAAAAATTAACCCCTACGACAACAAAACAATTACGTTCATGTACTTCATCATGGGAAGCAGACCACCATTTTTGAAATTTGATCCCACCAGGTATGTTGTACTTTGCCTGATTACCAGGAAAAAGTACCAAAAATATCAGAATTTTCCCACCAAGTTTCCACTTTCATCCCAACTTACCTTCCTACTACGCCTGCGATTGTAAATAGCGTTTGCATGTACTCATCATGATAAGCACCCTAAAAAGTTTTCATCAACTTTATCGAACCAGGCATGTCTGATTTAGCTTGATTACAATGGTAGGCGTCACACACACCACACACACACACACACATACACACACACCACACACCACACACACACACACACATACACACACACACACACACCAACAAACACACCCGCACCCAAACATCCCCCCACCCCCACACGTCCACACATACATTTTCAATCTGGTCCTAAATGGGCTTCCCAGCTTGTACGTTCTCAAGTCCCCGTAATTGTTAGTGACTTAGTACACACAACACAAAGTGCATAACTCGGAACTCATATCAGGGGCATGTTTATACCCCAAGTGAATAATGGTGCGGTCGAGCACATCATGAATAATCTGCAGTGAAACTAACACGAGAAAAATCCCCGTTGCAAGCATGTCCCCGGATTTGCACAGTAAGTGGTCAACTCAGGTCCACGATTGACCGTTCCAATACGCATACCCCAACGCCACGCGACGGGCACACTAACACACACACACACACACACGCACACAAACACACACACACACAAACACACACACACACAACACGTTGTGGGCGTGCTTGCGCGGTGACGGCAATGTTTATCGGGCACTGGTCAGGTGAAAAATGGGCGGACGTCATGTTTACGCAAAGGTGTTTTTCGTAGGAATAAATTTGTCACGAAATTACCATTAACCGTTGGTTGACCATTTACCATTCTACGTCAGTCGGACTCGAAGTAACCCCGCTCTGCAATAACGCCTGCACCAATAACTAAGAACCAAGATACACGCAGTTTTGTGCGCTACTCTACCAACATCAACCGGTAGAGTTCTGCACAGGCAGACGACACCCTGTCAGTTTTCGTGTCCAGGGACGGCACAAGTTGCTGTTTAGCGGTAGGGCACCTGGCCTCCGTAGTCTCTGCCCAACCCTGCTGAGTGACACATGTCAGAAACCCGCAGTTAGCCTATATCCAATTCCATGAGCCACTGAGTGACGTAGATGTCAACCCTCATCCTCCCCCTGGACCCCTTGGAGGAACTTGGGACGTCCCGTATCGGGCACATCCTGCGCCACCAGATCGACCACGCATTACAATTAGACGTGTATGAAATATTTCTGTATATGTTTCCTCCGGTCTGGCGGTTTTTGTGAATTTCGTCTGACACCGATGGAAGTGTGCTACACGTGTCCTTCGTTGTCAGAACGTTACTCCCGTGAATCAAAAAGTTATTCTGCCCTGCCAGTGATTTGTTACGCTGGTACTGGCTTTTTGCAGTGAATAGTGACTCGACAAAATCGTCGTAATTATTGATGGGTGGACTATTGACATGTACATTTGGAGCTCGTCTCTTAATGAACTTTGAAAATATCTCAGCTATAGAACAATATGACCTATTACTTGCCATTGCTTATATGGGTCCACATGGCTTGTCGTAATCTTGAGTGGTGTGGCGTGACAGGTACGAAGGTGGATCTGTAGGTTCCCCGGAGATCTCAGAAGTTCCGCTCTTAAGTATAGACTCAGACCCCAGCGACACAATGACAGGAATACAGAGTACGCTGGCTTTAGTTACCACTCTCGTAGATGGAGAAGTCATACTTGAAAATCCCTTCTCCTTCTTGACCATGTGGGGGGTGAGGGGGAAGGGGGGGGGGGAGAGGTCGGTTGATGGTTGAGAAGTGGGCTTGTAGCTGGGGCGAGCTCTCGAATACACAGGTGGACTGGTATCCTAGGTCCTGTATTCTACGATGGCGTTGCTGTTGTTGGCCATGTTGAGACCTTCCACTGCATTCTGGTAGTACTCAAGTTTGTGGTTGTCCTGATAAATCATATAGAGAGAAACTGACATCTATAAACTAAATTGTCGTACTTCATAAGGTATGTGTTGCTGAATGTAGATGGCAGACATTCGTCATGACGCAGCTGATATATCAACGAAATATATTGATTCCGGGGCTCCCTATCATACGATGGATACCTCACCGGCCTTCCCGAATCCTTCAGTCTAAATAGCTAGACCTCACGGTGTTCGTTTTCAAAATGATCGTCTCCTTCTTGCCTTCTTCAATTTATGGAGGTATTCAAGCAACACCATCCAATTGTCATCATAGCATAACATAAACAATTTTGAAGTGGAAAAATTTCGAGTAAAACCGTGCACACCAGTAGGGAGGTGTTCAGGGTAATGTATTCTCCATTGCGGAAACCTCTGCAGTTGCTGTTATATGGGTCGCCGGCCAAGTAGAGGTCAGTCTCTCTGGCTGATGGGACCACTATACTCTCAGGGATGTAATTGGAAGTAGGTAGACCACAGAAGAGTCTGATACTACTCGAGTCTACTTCATTTGATACTGGCAATAGAAAGAGAAGACCCATTAATTGATCATATAACTGAACGATGTGAACTTAGAAAGACAGGAATGAGCCCATCAGAGGGCGACATATTGTAGTGGAAAGAGATAGTAACAATAACCCATATGCGTGCAAAAATACTAAGGCTTACGTCAGAAGTGTTTCCCTGGTTAAATATGCGGCGTAAACTGCATTTTTAATTCAGTCACGCCGTCACGCAGGTGTGTCTATATGTCAGCCTGTCTGTACGTGAGACCCTATATATATATTTTTTGTAAGTTCAAGGTCGTTCACGGTCAAGAGAGGTGGAAACAAAACAAGAAGCTCGTGATGACGATATCAAGAAATTTTGAGCATCAATTCCGAGCGTCAATCATCAGTAGGTATGCTCCTTGCAGTTATATCAGTCCGGGCAACGCCAGGCAATATGGAGTACGATATGCCGAACATTGCTATCATCGGAATCAATGTAAAGATAGTCATGTCGGCTGCGATTGTAAAGCGGGAGAAGAACCCTACTGGTTTCGGTGTCAGTTCGAAATGTTTCAAGGTCAGAAGAGGCCAAAGCAAATATGTTTGTGTGCACGGTGTATCAAAAGATTGCGAAAATAAATCGAACTATAAATGCATGAAGTTGCTTAATTACAGAGAAATAATATTACTGATTTTTGTAACATTTCAACTCTATTCGAGCTCAGAAGAGGCGTAAATGACCTACGGCCTATAGGCACGATATCACGAGTATCGTTTAATTGAACAATGGCATGTAGGTTAAAAATATGAGCGGATGAACCTTATGCTTTGGTACCAGTCCAAGGTCATTCAAGGTCAAGAGGGTAAACAACTGAACATGCTTGTGAGCTTGATGTAAAGAGATTGCACGCATCAATCAGAAACTCAGGTAGGTTAAGGATTCGAAGAGGTAGAGCACTATTACTTCTTAGTCAGCTCAAGGTTATTCAATATGAGGTTGAACTAACCTTCACAGGACGGTGTCTCATTGTCGAGATGCCAGACTCCGTTGATGCCTATTTGTGCAGTATGAGCGGTGAAGGTGAGTCCGTCAGGGAAGGAATAATGAACTTTAGTCTCGTTGGGGTAGGGGCCCACTTGGGGTTCCAGAATAACAAAACTGCAGCCGGTGGAGGGTCTTGACACTCTTTGTAAGAGTAAATTAATAAGAACACATTTTATTCACACAATTTTGTATTGAGTATATACAGACCCAGTATTGCCCAAAATAGTTAGGCTCAGATGCAACCATCCCCACTAGAACATGCAGTTGTTGAATGGTCACCAAGTCAATGTTAGAAAAATAACCAACTTTGATCAGTGTGTCGTGAGATGATTATTGATTGAGGACGAAATGAGAGGAGCAAGTTTTACATACGCAAGACGGTTCCTCTATCAGTCCCCATGTGAAAGGGGAAAGATGTCCAGTTTCCATAGTAGCAACGGATACCGAAATCACCAATCAATTCATATCCATCTGGACCCGAAAAGTAAACGACCGCTCCGTTCGGATAAGTCCCGTTGTCGGGATGTTGAACAACCAGGTCATCTGCCGGTGAGTATTCTTCACACGACGAAGCTTTCGAATAACAGAATACCGATGTATAGTATTATTTGTAATGGAATTCTGATGAATGATTTTCTGTCATAGAACTTCTTCTTGTCCATCCATCAAGTCAGACTTGTAGTAGAGTACAAAATTTAGAGTACGAGTATGAGTGCGATTACACAGCCCAGAGTACGAGTATGAGTACGAGTACATTAACGTACATTGAAAAATGTCACAAATGTTTTCATCACCATTACGACACTAATGTTCAAGTTGACATGGGTCAATTCTTGATTTCTCAAAGGCCTTCGATATTGTCTCATCGTAAGTTGCTGACCAAGATCAATCACTACGGTTTTTGTGGTAATCTTTTCCATTGGATTGATAGTTTTCTGACTCATATAACTCGAAGTGTGGTTATTGATGGTACTTCATCAGCCTTCGCTCCTGTTCTTTCTTGAGTTCCTCGGGGTACTTGTTTGGGCCCAGTGTTGTTTTTGTGTTATATAAATGACATTACCCACCAGATTGGTTCACAACTACTCTTATTTGCTGATGATGCTTTGCTATACAGGCCAATTCGCTCATTTGGCGATCACCTTATCCTCCAGAAGGATCTGGAGACTCTTGAGTCCTGGGCAAAGGCACGGGATATGACATTTACCCTCTAAATCTATATGATGTCGATCAAGCATAGTGGAGCCAAATCTCAATTTTTCCATCCCATCTATGATCATTTTTTTTTTGGAGTGTGTTGTCTCGGGGTCCTCCTGAATGAAACTTTTTCTACTCACATGCAGTATTTTGCTCAAGGGCAAGTAGAACTCTGGGTTTCTGAATAGAATCGGCGTTTTAGCCCACCCCCTCCCCCCCAACCGTGCGTGAGTTTGCCTATACCTCCTTGTGCAGCACAACCCACAAATTTGGGATCCTTATATAACATCTGATATAAATAAATCGTGAAAATAAAAAACGTGATTCCCGTAGACAGACAAGTGTGACATATATTATGAAATCCCCAAACTGGGAACCACTGACTGAAAGGAGGAAAAAAGCCAAGGCTTGTACTCTTCTATCAAGTTATCAATGACATGACTTGTAATGCGTGGTCGCTACATCCAAGTCCCCCATAAATATCAAGCCTTCAGTACAGTTTCTATCCTCGAACTATTAGAGACTAGATGAATTATCATCCCCTGTTAAGGAAAGACCGGTTCGAAGTTTTTAAGGCCACTCCCACACACTAGCTGATATGTCGCTGATGCTTACTGCACACCAACATCCTCGTTGTGATCCCGAAGGGGTTTTAACGGTTACCAGAGCAGAAGCTGAAGCGCAGAAGTACCCACGAGGAACAAAACCCGAGCCAGGCGTGACGGCAAACCGGCCCGGAAAGCGAACCCACAGGAGAGGAGAGGTCGATAAGGAAGACGTCGCAATGGATATATAACATGTATATATTTGTAATAATAAATATTGTTACTCCGTTTTCTTTCCTGGGAGGTTGAGTCACTCAAAGTCACAGCTTTTCTGGCAGTATTGTCTGACAGATCAGGGTGTCTCAATCTAGGTTTAAAGCCTGTACCGGTTTCAGCCTGTGCCGGATTAGGTAAATAGGGCTGTTGTAGGCTCCCTTCGTTGGCAGCGGCTGGTATGTGTCCCCCTTTTTTCCCGGCCATCGATGCCCTTATCTTTGGCAGGTGTGGCCAATGGGAGGCCATGTGGCATCGCTGAGCGGGATAGAGACTGGGTGTGGCATTGCCGTCGGCTGGGGGGAATGCAGCGGGCTGGTGCAGACTGTTCAGTCTGATTCTAGTTTCGTTGCAAGCAAAGATGCACATTTTATTTTGGGGACGGCTGTCCAGACCTATTTCTACGTTTGTGTTTAGTTGTATATAGAACAGAGAGGAAGCTTACAGAATATCCGTGTTCTTTTGTTTTGTGTGTGCGTCCCGGACTCCTCGCTGTGAGCTAACTCCTTGTTGCCTATTAAAATACAAGACCCGTGGTCAAGAACTAAACCACGCGAAGAAATTCGACGTTACAGTGGCGCCCAACGTGGGGCGCAGGCAGTTAAACCTGGAGGAGGCGGAATTTTCGAGACGCAGCTCACCCTGGAAGAGTTTCACGTTCCGGGGGCCTCGTTGGTGAGTTGTATCAAGAAATTATACACTATTTGTTCAATTAGTCGACCGGGATTTACAGAGGTCTCACAATATGGCACCGTCAACACAGCATAAGGTGGGGGGGGTGGAGTCCTTGAATACTCTGTCGTGGGGAATTGACGTCAAAAAGTCCTCACCAACACAGGGTTTCCACCGTCTCTGGATATTACACCGCGCCTCAAGAACCTAGACAGTGGACCCTGGATCATGTACAATTCACATCGACCCCCTGCAACTCTTTTGTCCGATATGACTTGACACTACATGTGAAAATAACGAGGTGTACGGGAATAACGAAAATCCTGTTGTAGATTCGGATTTGTTCGCTGGTCCGCATTCCGCGCCCTCCTACGAACGTGGGGGGTTGGACGCGAGGTGCAACAGGTTTCCTAACGGAGACTTGGTGTCTTGGTGGCCGCCCCAGTGCAGTCAGTGAGGATCGTGGTTCTCAGGTCTGACGGATGGGTCCCACTCGGCGACTCAACGTTACTCCTACGAGCCTGTGGCATGTCCTCCGCATTTCCATTCAGAATTCGGAACCTCGATTGGTAGCCAACATTCAACGGTGGATACCTAGACAAGCGAGTTGGGAGGCGGCCATATTCCTTCCAGAGAAATAACTGGGACTTTTGCCTTGTGGAAACTATTATTTCCGTCACTTCGAGGACGTGACCCTAAAGTAATGCTGAATGATGCAGAGAAAGCCCGATTCCTGCGGATTAGCCTATTGAGGGAGCTCGACAAGTGTGCCACAGACCTACCACTGGACTGAGTCAGTGTAGTTTCTGTATCGTGAATTTACTGGATGTCATTTTGGGCAAACCCACAAAGGACCTTATTGAGGACTCAGTTGCGTGTCCTATGGCACGGAAAAACGGGAGTCTGTGAGTCAGTTGGGGACGACTATCCAACGGGAGGTAGAAGGGGCATACCCGACGGTCGCCACTTCCACTGCAGAGTGCTGGCTCTTGGATCATCAAGAACGCCTTGAAATGAATAAGGAGATTAAGGAGATCCTATTCGTTGACGGTCCGAGGTATTTACAGAGGAAGCTGTGCCCTTTCCCCCGAATTGAGTCCAACCGAACGGCGTGGCGTCATCGACACTTCGGACGGGCGGGAGAAAACAGAATACGGTCGTCAGGATGGACAATCCACCACGAGGTAATGGAATTATTCAAAGCCAATAAAAACCAACTGGAGAAACTGAATGAGAAACGTGCTGCATGTGATTCTTCAGAACACTTGTTTGCGACAAGTGTATGGAAGAAGGGTCATATGGCGAAATGCCCGGGAAAAGAAGAGGAGTAGCCGCAAGGTCCCGGAAAACGCACGGGGCCGCAGCAGTATGGCCCTTGGTGTGGCACAGTAAGAGGGGAAAATTACTGCCGACACTACAACGGAGGAAGAAGAGGGGTTGGCCGGTGTTGACCCAATGGTTGTCCCTTCCCCTTCCCCCCATTAATAACGCACCAATACCGGTTTGTCAAGGACAGGACAAGGCTGTGTAGGCCCGAACGGTGCCGTAACTGCCCAGCCCAGCAGCGGCCGCACTTCCGGAGTGGAGAGGGTCAAAAGTGAGACCGATCGTCGATGCGACGAGGGAACCGACCCAAGTCTGTCTGAAAACACAATGCAGATTGGGAGGTCTAACTAAGCCAGGACGGTTATCCAATCTTCATGAGGGCTGATTAATGATGCAGAATGGTGGACTCCCTCGTTGATTCAGGTTCTTCTCGGTCCATCAGAGCGGGAATTGATGAGGAGGGAAGCGTCAGTGGAAGCGGGCGTAAGATGAACCCCACGGGGAGCTCTCAGCGTATGGCGGATGGACAGTCCACTGAGTGAATTGGCAGGTGTAGGCTGGAGATTTTGAAGCTACGGGAAGGCCAATGCAGCAGGCCTTCCATATAGCCGACGTGGACGCCGAGGGTATTCCCGGATTAGAGTTACTGTTGCCAATGGGACTGGGACAGAGGTACTGGTCGTAAAAGGCCGGCAGTTCCGTTTCCCAAGGCAACGGGAGATTAGGGGGATATAACATACCGCGTACGGGCTGTCGACGACTTCATATTCCTACCGGACTGAGGTACTTGCTCGAGAAACTGAAGAAGAGCAAAACTGTAATTCCCCGCCTGTTTGTTATCTTCCTGTTAGTTCTTCCCCGATTACGATATTACGATTTCAGAGGAAGACAGCTACATTACTGGTGGCAAAGCCAATTGTGAATCCTTCGTCGGCTGAGGTACCTCTACGCCTGTTGAATGTGTTGGACTGTGACGGTGCGGGGTAGCCAAGAACACGAGCGGCTGATTCTGGTGGAGACGAGGAGACTGATTCTGGTGGAGACGAGGAGACTGATTCTGGTGGAGACGAGGAGACTGATTCTGGTGGAGACCGCTAATGGGGAACAAGGGAACTGCTCGTTCATTCGATTGCTGTAAATTCTATGTTGTGTCTGTAATTCGCCAAGTTTTGTAAGTTGAACGAGCCTATGGGTTCAGATCTTGGGACATATTTTGCTTTAGGTTGGGGGTCTGTTACGCCGTTTTCTTTCCTCGGGAGGTTTGATCATCGATCTGCCAGTCACACAGCTTTTCTAGCTATTGAATGACGATCAGGGTGCCTCAATCTAATCACCCAGGTTTCAGGCCACTGATCTAGCTCCCCCTACGCGCCAGCCAATGGTGGCGCTCCGCTCAGATAGTAAATTGCAAAACACTTCTTCCCCCCACTTTTCGAAACGGATTGACGTCCTGGTCGTGCATCCAGATACCTGTGAGAGAAACGTCAGAGAGAATGGGCTAACCACTGATTCAAACTTTCTGCACAAGGAAGCGCACAGCAAGCTGCCAAGATGGACCTTCATATATCACTGCATGGGGGGGGGGGGCGTTTGCGAAGTTGTTCCACTCTCCTGCATGGAATCATGCATGATGTTCCAGGCGATGGTTCGTGTTCCTTTCCCACGTCAGTTCCCAGACAGCTGCAGCCGCAGCCGATGCAGTTTTCCTCATCCTGTCCGACTGAATTAGAGGTGGGGCCTTATTGAATGTGCATCAGTGATCTCACAGCCAAATTGAAACATGTTCTTGAAATTTTCATTGCAAAAAATTATTCAGGAGATGTTAATGAATAGTTTCGTTCACCGAGTGGTTAGCACAGTTGGTAGAGCATCCGCTTCCACCCGGTAGGCCGGGATTCGAATCCCGGTCGGGTCATACCAAAGACTTTAAAAATGGGACCTGTTCCTTCTCGCTTGGGCGCTTCGCATGAGGGGTCGGCACATGGCCAAAAATGTGGGGGAAGGCAATCTGTGAATTAGCGGCCGTCGGCGTGTAAGTACCATAAGTACCGCAAAATAGGCATCGCCTTGTTCCGTTACCTGGTGAAGGTTTCGCCGCTGACAATTCGTGTGATATATCCAGGTCCGCACCCTTGCCGGGCCTCGTATAGGTAGGGTCCTTTGTCCGGCAGTGCTGAGTAAAAAAAAAAAAAAAAAAAAAAAAATTCTATGTGAATACCCATTTCCGTATTTCAGTTACGTCACAGAACGGATGGGGGGGGGGCACGTACCCGTCGGAAATTCTTGTACTCCCTGGTTCTTAATGATTAATTGGATTTGTGAGAAAATGATTCGTAATTCGGACAAGAAAATTCGATGTTCTGATTTCCGCTCAAATGCCCATCAGAAACGTATGAAAAAAGTCACGCTTCGCCATAGTTACTTTGGGTTCAAATTCATCCGCATGAAGTACATGCAAAATATGGCATCTTTTTCATTTCCGTCAAAGAGCAACAATGTCCTGCCTTTGGCCGTGTGCCATGCTCTAGAAAGATCATAAAATGTTCATGACTCTTCGTAGAATATTTCCAAATTTCACTCCAAAATACCCAATGTTTGGATGGTGTTCTCCTTTTTTTTTCTGAATGAGTGCATTTAGTATCGTGTAGTATTGATCGAGTCAGCTATAGGCCTGTCGAACCTTCACCTTGCAATCACGTGCACTGACGGGAAAATCTATCTAAGTTCATTGCTGGTAAACCTCCATCGTGGAAAGGGATTAATGGGACTATGATGCCGAACCTAAATGGTTCATATACTAGGCGGAGACAGAGATGCCGCTTCATGGAATTTTATTGAGGTGAATAACTTGGACAAGAATTCGTCACAAATTTAAGGTAGAAATAGTAAACCTGGGCAGAGCCGAGACAACCATAACGGATTGCTTGAATTGTCTACTGGGTACCTGCATGTTGGAGGTTGTCATGGATGAATATCTAACGTAAAGCAAATACTGATAACTTGAACTTTTGTTGACCCCTGTAAGCAAGAATCCCAGGCTTATGCCCAGGCCATGGCAGCTGAAAACTCTCGGAGAGGGCCTTCAACTGCAATCTGGGGTGTGTGTAATTTTCTGCTACTCAACGCGCCAACCTATGTGGCGCTCCGCTCTGATAGATTTCAAGTCCCCCCACTCATGCATCAGAGGATCGTGTCCCCCTTGTGCTTCCAAATGGCATGTCTGGTGACGCCACCACCGTATTCTGTTATCAAGGCGCAGCATAGAGACATTCACTGCGTAGAGTCTTCCGGCGTCCTCTGCATCCTGCCGGCGAAGTCGTAAATTCCTCAAACGGGGAATAACCCAAACAAGCAACGTGATGGAAACCTCCCCCCCCCCCAATTCGAGGAGTGGGGTTTCGATATATCCTTTTTACCTGTGTTAGTTTTGAAGGAAATTCGTTGAATGACCATTGGACAACGTCAGTACGAAAAAGAAAATCATAGTTGAAATTATTCATTAAAATATCGCATTCCAAATGCTGACTTTTCCAACGGTAATGTTGTCAGATTTCATCGCTGATCTGCAAGTGCTGATACACGCGGAGCATGCTGTAAGGCTGGGGGCAATCGACTGTCCGACAGGATTACGCATGCGTCCAATAACCAGCGCTGTTAGCACGCGTTATTACGTGCGTAAGTGTAGTTGGTTCAGTTATAAGGTTGTGGAGGCAAATTGGGAGTTTACCCCTCCATGGTTCAGTCAACTGCCCAACCGACAGGAGGCCTACAGGAGGGTTCCTAATTGTTGTCTTTTTCTTTGACATGCCTGGTGTATGTTTGGGCAGCCATGCGGGGTGGATGACGAAATGCATGACGATAAAACTTATGTATGGCGAAATGAGAGTGGTACGCCGTTAGTGACTAAAAGCTGCAGTCATGTCTGTAAGGAAAAAGTACAAGGGATATAATATATAATATAATTCCACTCTGAAACGATTTGTCTCATAGGCTAGCCTAATTGGTTCAGAAGGGAATTGGACCGAATTTCTTGGGGTTGAGTTTTACGTAACCCATTTGGGTTATGGGCAAATGAGATACTAGCCCAGCCAGCAAAATCTGACGGCCCGCCAGCGGCTCCCGTCGAGTTTTGATCGGCCACAGCGGCCACCGGTCTTTGATGGCGGTCCATCGGCGGACCACCCGAGTCACATTTCATTTCCCGCACTTATACTAATTAGGGTTGGCCGGCAGCGGTCCACTGAAGGTCCCCCAGTTCTGCCTCACGCGCCAAAAACAAATCGCAGTATTCGCAGTACAGTGCATGTACGTACGTACATGCACGATAGGTCGTTGCATGTCATACATACACTGTTCATGCACTGTGTGCAATTAACCGATCGTTTGTTTCAGCTAACGGTGTTTTCGTTCGAGGTTTGCCGCAAATAACGACGATTTCGCGAGAATATAGAGCTACACTATTCTGAACGAAGAATCGGAGAGTTGAATAATCACCATACTGAAGGTATGATTGTCACAATTGCTGATATTCCCAGTGCTTAGTTCACAATGTTGTGCTGAAATAGGAGTGGGTTCGGATTCAATCATATGAATTGTTCACTGAAAAGGGCTAGGCTAAATCAGTTAAGGTTAACGTAGTGGATAGAGTCCGAACCTAACGGATTACTGCCTACTAGGCTATAGCTAGGGGCACTTTGCGTAAGCAGTCAATGGAGCAAGCCAGAAAATCACGATATTCACTCATTTGTTGGTGGATAGCCATCAATTCTTATATTTTGTTCTCCTCTTTCTACTTCACATAAGAAGTGCAGGAAATACGCCTAAAATCTTCTTTTACTACTCAAAGAGGCCGGTTTCCGATCGCCGAACACACTCTACCACATCAGCCTTTTTGCCAATAGCCTCTCGCAATGCACTGTGGTCCACTCAAGTAGGCCATCTATGGAGAGCCGAAAGGAATTTAAGCCGAATAAAAATTGATTTTCTCTGGCGAAAAATAACACATTTCAGTCAGATTTGTCACAATGAAGATGTAAAAAAAATTGGGGACAACATACTGAGCTTTGAAGAATATAACACGGAGAAGATAATTGAAATTTATTAGTTTTACCCAATACATGCGACCCCCCCCCACAACTGCCCCCTGAAGTATATCCCAGCCTCCCTTCACAACCTACCCACAGTGCACCGCAAAACATGTCTTTTGCGAAAAGGCGGTCTGTTGATAAACCGATGAGTGAAGTCTAGTCTTCCTTGAGATTGCGAGTCCACTCGCCGCAAGGAAAACTCGCCGCACATCAACTCGCGTTGGCAAGCCCGGAATACGTTTTGGTTGGTTGCATATTTTTACTGCCTTTTGATTGGAAAAAATTTTCTCCATGAACTACAGTCAAAAAATAAAAAAATTCTAATATCTCATCGGTGTTTTACACGAAGGCAGATGAGATATTGTAGTCAGTTTACCATTTCACCTATATATAGCCTTTTTATGGTTTGCCATCGCACGGTTTGCTTATGGTCAACGATATTGTGGTTAAATACTATCCACTGAGGGGTACCCAGTGGTGGGGTGGCCCATGGAAGTCCTGGGGGGGGGGTTTGTCCAGCAATGAGGCGCACTCGCTAAGGTGTTAGTGAGGTTCATGTTTAGGTGTTGGTACTAAAAGATTTGGGATTCTGGAATTGGAATTTAACCCTAACTCCTAATCTCATACTCCATGTAAAACATGGCTGTCGCGATTACACCATCATCCATTTGCCTGCCTTGGCTAATGCTACAGCTAACAGTGTGAATTCCCTTTTCAACAACAGTCTAATAGCCAAGGCCTAGGCTTAGGCTACTTAACGAGTATACTATAGCCGAGGCCTCCCTAAGTCTATGAACTCACATGAGTGTTTTCCCTCAATCACAAATTTGGTATTGGCCAAAAATACACTGGTAACCTATCACTGCACACCCTTTTTCTGAGCCCAGGAGCAAGTTATTACAGTATACTCACCATCCGTCTTGATCTAACGACCAACCCCACCATTTCTATACTCAGTCTGGAGCCTGACCAGTGATGTTTCGTGCCGATGACTGCTTGAAGTGGCGTGAAGTTAGCGAAACCTTCAGACATGCTGTCACAGGATGAACTCTCACATCATAATAGCAGTGGATATTTTGGTAGAAATACATCAAACTGCTGCCAGATTCATGTAAATGTATACAACGGCACGGCAAATGGTTTTCTTCCGATAAGGGCAGATGGATCCAGCTAGGAGGCTAAACCCCCATTTTGGACAAACGCTAAAACATTAATGGGTCTATTTATTGAAGGGGAACACCTGCGATCTACTCAGGTGTAAAGGTGGTGTGCTGCTTTATTCAGTGTTATTCCTCAAAAGACATAACAAATGACAGCACAGTCTGAGTCAAATGAAAGCTCAGACGGGAAATGGCCGAAGGGAAAAGCACGGAAGATGATAGTGAACTTGCCCACCAAAAGGTCCAGTGAAGTTGGGAAAAATTGAATAATCTCAGAATCGTTGTACGGGGAATCCTGCTTTTATGACGCTCACTCTAAAGTTAGAGGTAACCTTACTCCTCCCACTCCACCACCCCCCCAACGTGGCAAAACAAACCCTCCCTCTTCTTCTCTTTATCTTACTTTTCTCCTCCCCCCCCTCCCCCATCCCCTCCCCCACTCCTCGTTGGCCGAACACCCCGGGAAGAAATGTAGCCCAATTATAATCAATTTTGGCAAAATATTTTAGGAGAATGACTGCCAAAAAATTCGCTGCACCCATTCACTATCCAGAAATGGATCCTTCTCCCCGCGATCTGAAGTATATGATAACCCTAGAAGACTTGATTTTAACCAACTAGTCCTGGAAGACTTGACCCAGGACGGTTCGCACCAGAATCTAGACCCGTCGCTTCCACGGCTCACTATTATTGCAACAACTGCATGTTTAGACAGCTATTCCAGGCATTCACTGCAGTATTAATTCATGCAAATAAATGAAGTTTCTGAATCCTGAAGACAATTTTCATGGATGCCGATGCATGAGATATGCAAATCGGGAATTGCCTCTTGTTTATTATTGTTAATCCCATACATCCAAGTACATGGGTATACATTAGGCAATCATGCCTAGTAAAAGGCATACCAACACAAGTAACAATGTGTTATAGGTATGATTGATCAGGTTCAACTCCAAGTGAATTCGCCGAGACCAATTGCCGCACGTCAAAACCGTGCCGCACGTCAAACTCGCCGCACGTTCAAAAAGTGGGCAAAAGTGCTGGATTTGTTTAGTTGTGGATGATGTGATAGACTCCTACTCTATATTGGTTTTTTCTTCTTGTTAATATACACACAGACAACTACACCTCATCAGGACGTCATCCTCCCAGAGCCCAATGGTAGGCTACCCCCACGGAGAACAGACAAAACTAGTACTGGTACTACATGTGACCCCACCCGTTGTTCCAACAAACCCTGTAGGTGGGGTTAGTTGGAACGCCTATCACCAACACATTCTCACTTAATCATTCCGAAGCCCATAGAGAAGGGCAACATTTTTCTGGGCGGCATTTTGTGATACATCCAAGTTGAGGATGTATGGTTTCCTAAAGGGCATGTCTTTTTTTTTTCAAATACAGTTTCATGAAAAATGTTCCAACTAATCCTGCTCTCCCCTAGATTTGCAGGAATAGGCGGATTTCGACCTTCGGCAGGGTGTAGCCAAGGATTACTGTCATACGGGTTCAGGAAAATGACCACTGTGGCAAAAATGAACACCTTTTACGAAAGAAGATGAGGAAGAGACCACGCAAGGACAGGCTGTTGCCACTGGTTTTAGCCACTTACTTTCTTTTGCTTCTCTTAGGAACGTGAATGATTTAAAAACGCTCTGTAAAGAGGTGAAACATTCGGCCTCAGGTCTCATCACCACTTGACTACGGAGATGTCCGCAGACACAGTCACCATCGTAAATTTCAAATGTATATATGTATTCCAAGCGACAACTGGCAGGCTTAGGATACAACAAAGGATATCTTGGAGAATGGAAAACTGTATCTATAGCATTATAGGTCAAACCCAATTTCAAGGCAATTTTCCGATGTGGAGTTATTGGCCTTTCAACGTTGGACCATTAGGCAGAGAAATCGGGGAGAATCCCAATTGCGCAATACGCAGGGACATCATACTTGGACAACACGGGGAAATTATGTATGTATTCCATTGTTTCATTCGTTGAAAAGTCAACATTCAACAGACTTTCTGCTGTCTTTCTCCACCAAAGTACCCATCAACACTACCAACTCACTACAGCAATCTTCCCATAGACAGATCTTTTGAAGTGAAAATAATGTTGATTTCATAGTAAAACAAAGAAGGTTTGCAGGGTTGTGCAAGTATAACATCCATTATTATTGCATGATGGGGATGCCTTACCATCTTGCGCAAAATACCCACGCTTCCCATACACAAATTCAAGGACTATAACTCTGTAACGGGGACGTCGTATGAACTTACATTTGGACTGACGCATTCAGTTTTATCAGCTATTATATCAGTCTATTTATAAATTATCCTGCAGTTGTCCTTTAAAACTTAGGATATCTAGTCATTATATAGTGTTATTACTACCCCGCGATCCCTGTGTCACCAGGCGACACCAAAGCACGTGAGCATAGGAAGCAGCACACTATTCAAACATCTTGGAGAAGCAAGTTGCTGCGGGCCGAGGTGTGTGGGTGGAGGTGGGGGGTCTGCAAATTCGCCTAACTGGGGAAAACTGTGAAATATGGTGGCAGTGACCTGCAGTGGTCCTCGGAGATTGGCCAATAACTGGCCATTAGGAAGCGGCCCACTGGCGGCCAACCAGTGGCCCATCGGATCATGGCCGACGGCTGGCCGCCGAAGTCCACTCATAATCGATCCATCGGCGGCCAGCCAGCGGCCCATCGGATGATGGCCACCGACAGGCCGTCATTGAGCCACCTGACGGTTCTTCGCTGGACTGGCGTACGGTTCGTTTTCCCGGACAAAATCTGAAAATGGTGGGTTTTAGAGTTTCAGAGTGTATTTAGCACCTCCCGTGATGCATGTAAAACATTCATTATTCGCTGTTGAGACAGGTCGGAACCACCGTCGTTCTCTTCATTGCCTTCTATTCGAATATTTCATAGAATGTTTATCATGGATCCTTAAAAGTGGAAAAATAAAGCCTCCTGTTGGCTTCATGATACTTGTCTGTAGAGCCAGGCTATGGATTTGTTGCCACGAGAGTTGAAACTCTCGCGAAATGTGCCGACTATATTTTTTATATATATTATTTTATATATATTTTTTTTTATTTCATCTACCAAACGTTATAATATTTTGGAATATATTTTGATCTAACCATGTAATATATAATAGTCTAGGCACTAGTGTACACTGCAGGTTTGCATGCGATGACTGTTCAGATCCTTGATTATGCCTGATGTGGTTCCACATACCCATCTGCCGAAAGAGCTTAAATGGGTAGGAACCCGTGATGAAACTCGATTTCCTAACGCCTGTGTACGTGATCAAGTGGAAAACACTTTCCACGGTTGTGAGTGCGCATGCTCACCACTAAACAGCTGATGGGTCAGGCGAGATTCACCCCATAGCTATATCATTACGGCCTATTGTAAACTGTCACCACACTTTGAGAACAAAAATCAATTCATCGCATGTTTTTGTACCGTATTCGTGATGGTAGGTAGGTCTGGAAACCACAAATCTGAGAAATCATGTTCATGTTTAAACATTATTTTAGCTTGACTCTGTTTTATTAGTGCATTTCTCGTAATTGTCCCTAACTGAATCAATTACACATGCTACGTGTGAATGTGACTCCTCTTAATTGGCAAGACCAATTGTTTATTTACCGTTTTTATGAAGGGAGGTTGGGAAATATATGTTCCCAAATCTGACCACAAACCAAAAAACAAGAAAAGACAACAACGAAAACGAACGAAGAGACGGAAAGCAATCTTGAAAAACGGTTACTAGGTCAAAGGGTGACCGTGATATGATTCAGCGCTATAATTTATCGGTTGTCGAATTTAATTCTTGGTTATTTACCATTGAAGATGTCGAAAGCCTTGGGATTCATGAGCGGGAATAGCTTCTGGCGCCATAGGAGGATACGTGGGGGCTATCGCAGAGAATCGGGTTTGTTTTTGTGTGTGTCAGTATTTTTCTTACTTGTTTGTGAAAGTGCCAAGCGAAATCGGACGCGACGCGAGCAGTAGATTCCACAGCATATGTGCGGGAATAATTTGTTGGGATCGGGGATTATGGGATAGTGTCGCGCGAGGGGCTGTCGTACATTTGAGTATGGCGGAACGGGTGCTGTCGCGAACGTCGGCGGGCGCACAGCCGAGGTCCAAGGTGAAGGGTCTGTGAGTAGATCCTTCCGTGGGTATTTTGGTGTTGTTCAAGGGGAGTTTCTTCCTGGGATGCGGTTTTTGACGCGAGTGCTAATTTTTGATATAAAAGGGCTTCAGAGGGGTTTATCCGCATAGTTGAATAGTAGGAATAGATTTGAGTAGGCCAAATTTTTTCAAACGCCCAAAAAAGCAGGGCGGGCGCCCGAGGATCAGATCCGTTTAAAATCAAACTCGCTGACGAGGGTCGTACATCATGAGGAACATAATGGCGTTTAAAAAAACTTGAAACAAGCTGAATTGTCGACGATGATGACACTGGGTACCTAACAACACTCTATAATTGCAGCAACGATCGAAGTAGATACTCATAATCCTTCCTCCCACAACCTGACTATACAAATCCCTCACCACAATGGTACATTTCAAAGAGGTAAACTTAAAAATTGTTGTAATCTTCCGGTCGGAACAGTAAGCCTATCTCCGGCTAAATTAATTCCACGCTGTCATGCTGATCTACCTGATGATATTGATGTTGGTGGAGTCGCCGCATGACTCTAGTTAGAGCAACGCCCATAGCCAAGAGACAGGCTGAAATGGTCAGAGAGACGATGATTTTTTGCTGGAACAATTGCCGTGAATCGCATTTTCCGGGATTCTGGAGGGTTCTCCGCACTCGCCACTCACTGTGAAAGAACAGGGAATTGTATTATATAATTCTGAATATTTAGTATGGTATTTTCGTAGCCTTTATGGCAAAATACAAATCGCTAATATTTAGAAAAACAGACAGCAGAAAGTGAGGAGAGAGAGAAGAGAGAGGAGAGAGAGTAGAGAGGGGGGGGGGGGGAAACTTTGAGGAATTCAAAAGTGATGGCAACATAGTGCGAGGGAGTGTTTAAAAACCTAAACATGTCGTCGCGTTTCCTCTATAACAATACCCCCATTCTCTAATAAGAAAGAGAACAGAGGACATATTAAACCAAACACCCCAAATTGTAATGTGCTAGCATTGCATTACCTTTGTGGAATCCATGACATCACGGAGGGGGGGGGGGGGGGGCGATGCAAACGACGCCCACGAACCCTATACAAGCACCGTAAATGCCGCATTGTTGCGCCATGATAACAGAAAGACGCAGAAAGGAAGGTATTCCACTAAGGGACTGATTAGACTCTTGTGAGCAGTTTTGTTGCTTGATATTGGATCCCTCTATAGTTTATCGACAAGATCTTCCAAAGAGTACATGATCCATATTGACTTTGTATTATAGCGGGCAGTTGCGTTCTCCTCGTGATGTAATAGGCAAAATTTTTGTAATGAGCTGATCGTGCCTTACGGTATATACTCGAATCGTCTGAATTTCGATTCTGGTGTTCGGCTCTCATAATGTAATAAAAAAGGAAAGTACTAAAAAGTCATCATATTTACATTAATATTGGACTTTAACAATAACCTCATTCAAATCACCCGGAACAATCTGTAGGGGATTGGTATATTAGCTTCCAGTGTACTCACAGGATCCATATGGCGACTTTCGGTATCCTAGCATGAGGGGCCCTGCGCCATTTTCTGTCTCTCTGGTAAGAGTTACCCACCGATCGTAGGATACGAGGCTGCTCAACCCTGAATGCATTCGGAACCCCCCTGTCATCGACGTCAACATAACAACTCACTAGGGATCCATTACCTGAAAATCAGTATCAAAATCAGAAGTATATGGCCGAATAAATAACTTCTACAACTAACCAGTAACTCTGACACGTACAACGTTCCATTATATCGGACCAGCAAACAAGAGTCGGTGGCGTAACCAATACAACACTTTATCGTAAATAGGGAATTAAAAAAAAAATCAAAAGGCTAAGCATTGTCAACTCACTGCTCACAAGATCTACATAGGGATATGTTGTAGTACTCATTATGGGGAACTCACAGCCATGTATGAACTTCATCCACCCAGGCGAGGTCTTGTTAACTAGGTTAAAAGAAGCCAATACAAAATCAACAATAACCAATTTTAACTCTAAACGGACCCGGTTGAAAAAAAACAACACACACAAAACAATAACAACAATTGGGTGTTGTACTCCATAAGAGAGCCACATACCAAATTTCACCTGAGCGGGTTAGCATTATGGGCTCATCTTTTCACAAGATTTTCAGGACTTCGACCTCTAATGACTCAGATGACCTGACCCGACCCGGAAATAATAGGGATCGTGTACTCATAATGGGGAACCCACAGCCAAGTATGAGCTTCAATCCATCCAGGTTGTGATCGGGTATGCTCTTTCAAAACTAAATTGCCAGAACCAGCACAACCAGTTTTCCCAATTTCCTCATTTTTCCCTAAATAACCCCTGGTCTGCACGATACAATAGGGATCATGTAGTACTCTGTATGGGGACTCACCATACCATGTATGAAACTTCTCCACCAGGTGAGGTCTGGTTAACTAGCTGAATTAGCCCCAAAAATCAGAATATCCCAATTTTCTCTAACTGGACCCCGTGAAGAAAAACAACAAAAAAAAACAAACAAAAAACAAACAACACAATAGGTGCTTGTACTCCCATAAGAAAGCTATATACCAAATTTTAGCTGGATTGGACAATCACTTCTGGCCGTCTCCGCTTCACAAGGAGTTCAGACTTGACTCTAAGGACCTAAGAACCTTTGACTGATCCCAAAAATGGGGATCGTTGTACTCATATGGGAACCCACATACCAAACATGAGCTTCCCCCATCCAGGTGGGATCAAGTCATGATCTTCACATGCCCTGCTAGGCGTCACATACATACACCACATACAACATCACACATACACACAACACAACACTGCATGGCTGCAGAATTCCTGACTTCAGTCACGGAATAAAAAATGACGGTGAATCGACCGAAAAATAATTAGGGCATACCTTCAAATAACTCATTAAAGCAAACCTCAGTGTGGAAGAGCTGACATGTGTGCGTGAACCGTAGAGTCATTACCCCAAGACTGTACATAGATTAGAGTGTGGGTGAGCAGAAAATTCATTAATGGACATGGATCATACTTCACCAATTGTAATTTGCCCAGTGAAATGCCCAAGACACATAAGCATGTTTATCTAATTGCACCACAGTTTCGAATAGATTTACGATTTTCGGTGACTGTCCTGAACCGCTGGGTATTACTGTGGTACAGAGTTGATCACGGGCAATCCCTGCCTGTTGGTGACTTAGCAAGGATTCTAATGAGTCACTACTAATGTTCGTCCGAACCTACCTCGGTGTTGTTTGCACTTGCAGAACCGGGACGAATCGGAAGCTCAGGATTTCAAAATCAGCTTGTGTCGGTTGATCGGGGTAAACACACGGACAGCAGCGTCATCAATACCACAACCTGGAGAAGGAAGATAGAAACAAAGTGGCAAAACGTTCTGTATTTGAGTTATTTGATTTAATATTGCGGGTTAGGTTAAGGAAAGCCACACATTGCCACCTAGTGAATCATTGACTGTCCTGGTCTAGACCCGACAACGACAGCGCTCAATGACAACAAGAAGGCTAAAAAAGCTGGTGATTCCTGGGCATGAAAATCAAAAGCATTTGTGAACTCACAGGGAACACAGGTAACAAGTTCGAATTTGACTGGACCAGGCATGTCTGACTCGAGCCAAAAACATTGGACCCTACTCATAGACGAAACTGAATATCGTCTAAGGGTGGACGTGCGTCTCCAAATTTGATTTTCTTCATTCTGTTGACAATTGAATATGCTCAGACAGAGAGAGATCAATAGTATAAACTACCTGGCATTTTTCTGATAAGTGGAGACCGAGGAAAAGTGACCAAGACTACCAGATTTTTCCACTTCCCCGAAAAAAAAACCCCATACGCAACAATAACACTTGCGATTCATGTACTCATCATGGGAAGATACCCACCAATTTGAATTGATCTCACCAGAACATGTGGACGCTGATTAAAAGGAAAAAGTACCAAAACTATCAGATTTCCCCCCAAATGTTTCCACTTTCATACCAACTTGACCTGCTACGCCTGCGATTGAAAAGCGTCATGTACTCATATGAGAAGCACACCTAAAGAGTCACCTTGATCGAACCAGGCATGTCTGATTTAGCTGATTACAATGTCAGGCCGTCACACACACCACAACCACACACACCACATCCACACCAACACACACACACACACACACACACAAACACACCACGAATACCAAAACACCCCCCCACCCACACACGTACACAAATACATTTCATTGGTCCTAAAGGGGAACAGTTACACTTGACAGTAATCAAAAGTCCCCGGATTGTTAGTGCTTAGTACAACACAACACAAAGTGCATAACTCGGACACTCAGTTATTCAGGGGAATGTTATTACCCCAAGTGAATAATGGCGGTAGAGCAACATCATGAATAAATATCTGCAGAGTGAAACTAAACGAGGGAAAGTCCCCGGTTGCAAGCATGTCCCCGGTTGCACAGTGAAGTGTTAACTAGGTCCCCGATTGGCACCGTCACAAACGAATACACGCACACGCACACGCACCAACACACCCACACAACACCACACACACACACACGCACGACACACATCACACACAAACACACACACCCACACACGTATGGGCGTGCTGCGCGTGGATGCATGGATTTCGGCATGGTCCAAGGTGAAAAAATGGGGCCGCGGACGTCAATGTTACGCCAAAATGTGTTTCGTGCGGCATATAATTTGTCACGAAATTACCATTAACCGTTGGTTGACCATTTACCATTCTACGTCAGTCGAGGACGCGAAGTAACCCGCTCTGCAATAACGACTGCACCAAGATAAGAGAGTTCCAAGGCAGTTATATGCGGCTTACTCTACAACCGAATCACCACGCGCGGTGAAGAGCTCTGCACCATGCAGACGACCCCCTGTCAGTTCGGTCCAGGGACGGCCACAATTGCTATTTAGCGGTAGTCTCTGCCCACCCCTGCTGGGGGAATGTCAGGAACCCGCAGTTAGCCTATATCCATTCATGAGCACCGAGTGACGTAGATCACACCGCATCCTCCCCCTGGACCCCTTGGAGGAACTTGGGACGTCCCGTCGGGCACATCCTGGCGCCGCAGTTCGAGCAACGTATTACTTATTAAGGACGTGTATGGATAATTGTGTATCTGTTTCCTCAGGGTATGGTGTTCCTGTGTGAATAATCGTCTGACACCGAGGAAGCGTTCTAACACGACTCTCTTTTGTCAGAAGTTACTCCTGAATCAAAAAAGTTATTCGGCCTCGAGGGATTTGTTACGCTGGACTGGCTTCGTTGCCAGTGAATAGTAAATCGACAAAATCGTCGTAATTATTGGTGGGGTGATATTGACAGGTACAGAGCTGATATCAATACATCAGAAGATCGAAGGAGATCGGCTCTTGATGAACTTTGGACTGTTTGAAGAGATCGATAGCTATGAAACAATATGCTTATGTACTTGCCTTGCTTAAATAGGATACACGATGGGATCGTCGTAATCGTAGTGGGTGGCTGTGGCGGCCAGTACGAAGGTGGATCTGCAGGTTCCCCGGAGATCTCAAGAACTTCCGCTCTGAAGTATAACTCAGACCCCAGAGACACAATGACAGGATATACAGAGAGAGGACGATGGCTGTAGTCAACACTCTCGTGATGAGAGAGTCTTACTGGAAGCTACCCTTCTCCTTCTTGACAAGATTTCGTTGATTGTTGAGAAGTGGGCTTGTTAGCTGGGCGGATCTCGCGAATTCACAGGTTGAATGGGATCTCTAGGTCCATGTGATTCTAAGATGGCGTTGCTGCTGTGTCCATGTTGAGGACCTTCTATGCATTCTGGTAGTAACTCAAGTTGTGGTTGTCCTGGAATAAATCATAGTAGAGAGAAACATGACATCTATAAACAAAATGTCGTAACTTTCAACGGTATTATGTCGTTGATGGAAGTAGATGGCCAGACCTGAAGTCATTCGCAGCTGATATATAAACGGAATATACTGTTTTCTGGGGCTCTATAATATGATGGATAGCTCATTGGCCTTCTCGAATCTTCAGTCCAAATAGCTAGACCTTCACGGTGTTCGTTTCAAATGATCGTCTCCTTCTTGTCTTCTCCAATTTATGGAGGTGTTGTTCAAGCAAGACCATCCAATTCTCATCCATAGCATAAACATAAAACAATGTTGAAGTGGAAAAAATTACCGAGTAAAGTAAATAGTGCCACATCCAGTTAGTGAGGTGTCAGGGTAATGTATTATCCATTGCGGACCTCTGCCGTTACTGTATATGGGTCGCAGGCGAAGTAGAGGTCAGTTTCTCGGCTGATGGGACCACTATACTTCAGGATGTCCAACTTGGAAGTTAAGTACGTAGACCCACATAATTAGTATGATACTACTCGAGTATACTTATTGATACTGGAAGATGACAGAGAAGGACCCCTTATGAATTGATCATATACCGAACGATGTGAACTTTAGAAAGACAGGAATGAGCCCACATAGGGCGCATATTGTAGTGGAAAGAGATAGTAACAATAACCCATATGCAGTCAGAAATACTAATGGCTTTACGTCAGAATGTGTTCTCCCTGGTTAAATTCCGGCGTAAACTTCGTTCGAGGTCCGTTCACGTCGAGAGGTGGAAAACAAACAAAAGCTCGTGATTCGATATCAAGAATTTCGAGCATCAATTCCGAGCGTCAATTAACAGTAGGTAAGCTCCTTGCAGTTATATCAGTCCGAGCAACGTCAGGCAATATGGTAGTGCGCACGATATGCCGAAATTGCTATCTCGATCGATGTCAATATAGTAATATCGGGTGCGATGGTAAAGCGGGATAAGACCCTACTGTTTTCGGTGTCAGTCGAATGTTTCCAAGGTCAGAAGAGCCAAAACAAAGTTTTGTGTGCACGAGATCAGAAGATTGCGAAAATAATCGTATAATCATCATAAAATGCATGAAAACTGCATATATACAGAGGAATAATTTTACTGATGTTTGTAACATTTCAACTCTATTTGAGCTCAGGAGAGGCGTAAATGCCCACGCCTATAACACAATATCACTAGGTTCACAAGTATAATTTCATTGTAAGAATGGCATGTAGGTTAAAGATATAAAGCGGAAGAACCTTATTGTTTCTGGTACGCAGTTCAAGTCATCAGGCACAAGGGTAAACTGAAAATGCTTGTGAGCTTGATGTAAGGAGATTGCGACCCAATCAGAAAATCAGGCAGGTTGAGGATTCGAAGAGGTAAAGCCCTATAGCGTATTTAATCCAGCTCAAGCCTATTGAATATCATGTGAACTAACCTTCACAGGACGGTGTATCATTGTCCAGATGCCAGACTCCGTTGATACATAGTGCAGTTTGACTGCACCGGCTTAAGGTGAGTCCGTCAGGGCAGGAATAACGAACTTCAGTCCCTTTGGGGTAGGGGCCCACTTGGGGTTCCAGAATACAAATCTGCATCCAGTGGAGGGTCTTGACACCCCGAAGCTTCTGTAAAGAGTAAATTAATAAGAACACATTTTATTCACACAATTTTGTATTGAGTATCTTACCCAGTATTGCCCAAAATAGTTAGGCTCAGATGGCAACCATACCCACTGGAGCATGCAGTTGTAGAATGGTCACCAAGTCAATGTTAGAAAAATAACCAACTTTGATTCAGTGTTCGTGAATGATTAATTGATTGAGGACGAAATGAGAGGAGCAAGTTCTTACCTACGCATGACGGTTCCTCTATCAGTAACCCGGTGAAGGGAAAAGATGTCCAGTTTCCATAGTAGCAACGGATACCGAAATATCACCAATCAATTCATAATCCATCTGGACACGAAAGTAACCGACCCGCTCCGTTCGGATAGTCCTGTTGTCGGGATGTTGCAAACCAGGTCATCTGCCGGTGAGTATTCTTCACACACGATGAGCTTTCGCATAGAAAGGATACCGATGCAAGTATTATTTTTAGGGAATTCTGATGAAATGGTTTTCTGTCATAGATGTCTTTGTTGTTCATATCCATCAAGTAGCATTGACGTATTCAAGGTCATGAAAAGACAGAAGGAGAACATTGTTTTCCCACATATAACATAATAACATAATATATATATTATTTATATATTACTTCGCTAATTGATTTCTACGGGTTCCTGAATCGCGATGTGCGAGACTTTGGTCCCCTCCCTCATGGTTCTATACGGCCAGTATTCCTAAACGACTCTAATTGACTTCTGAATCCGGAGAAATAAAATTAGCGAATGAGATACTTCCAATAGTATACGAATGGATTTGTTACACGAAACGAACCGTTATCGCTGTTGGTCAGTGTGTTGTGTGGCCAATGAATGAGTTAATTCAGGTGTTGCTCTTATGTATGTTTTGGTGTGGGTCATGTTGATTGCCGACAGGTATCTCGCTCTTCTAAGTATGAAAAATGTGCTACCGAAACGTATATTCCATAGTTAACATTCCATGGGAGTTTGAATAGAGCGGATTTTTGATGCGTCAACGACAATTGATTGGCTATAATAAAATAGCCAGAATATTGGCGTCGTGTAATTCATATACCTGACGTATTCTTCGCGATGCTGGTTGCAACAACCTATTGGCTCTACAACAACTGGCTGAGGATACACACATGCATTTTCAACAAAATCCAGTGTTTATTTTTGCAACTATAGGCTACGAGATACGATGTGTGAATTTGCGGCATTCCATTCAACTCGAGAAAATATCGCAATGCTTAGAGGAGATTCTCACTACTTTGCATAACCATTATTTTTCTACGCATGTGAGCATGGGTGGGGGAGGTATGCAGCACGAGTGTGGTGGATGCCCCGCGACAACGACGGCGGGGGCGTCATAGCAGTCCCACCGCCGACTGACCTCCAGTTAGGTGAAAAGTCCTCGGTTTTCTATCCATTAATAGACAACCTGGTTGACCGTAACCACCAGTTCTTCAGCTCAAATGAATGATTTCAACTCCTCCGAATACTCACCATAACAATTAGGCACAGCATCCCAGGAACCTTCAATACAGGGTGATTGTCTCGAATTTCCTCCTGTAAATCATAACCAGGGTAACACTGGACGGTTGCAGTGCGTCCCCAGAAAATGGACCGTCTGTGGTCAAGTTACCATTCGATGATCGGAGTGGCTGCATACCGCTGCAGGTATAAAAATGTTGGTAAGATTCGTTATCGGCAAGATGTAACATGACGCGCAATAAGGTGTTAGGAATTCTGGATTTGCCGTCTACGTATTTAAAAACAATCGGCTAACATGATCAACAAATACAATTAATGTGGGTGTTTTCTGAATATGCGCCTTGCTGTAAGGATATTAACCCCTCTTGACACTCCCTATCCGAGATACAAGTTAAACTCGGGCTGGCATGGCTGTTCCCCAGTTGGTTGAGCTCTAAATTGGAAAGAGCACGAAACGCTTTTCGGTTATGGAACAATATGTTTTGTGGCCCTATATAAAAACATCTTGATAGATCGTCGATCTGACAATGGAGATTTCCGGTTGTAGTGTCCACACTTGAATAAGCTTAACATACACGTAAGTTTAAGAAGTAGAAATCTATTTTAAAAGGGAATCTACGACTCCCATTATCCTTTGCAACTATTTAATTGGTCAAGTGCCCTAGCCATCTTTTTGCATTGACAGGCAGCTGATCAGAGTAACTCAAATAATAAAACAGGTACTTTGTTTGGAATTGTGGAAATATGATGAATCTACTGTCTGAGTGAATGAAATAATTACCGCTGCTCACTGGGTCTTGATGGTATATGGTTACTCCAGAGAGATTTTTTTGAGTCCATTTTTTTGGGTTGTAGAATAGAGATAAACTACCATTTTGCGACTTTTATCGTGTCGTAAACAGTCTAAAAAATCAGCTAATCATGATCTTTAAGTATCAACAGTTTATTCCTCGGTAAATGTCCAACAACGAGAGCTTTTATAATTAAAATTTCCTATTAAAATTCGCTTATTTTATTCCGTATGACCTGTATGATGTTCGGGAGAGTGTGAGATCCCGCTCGGGCATGCGTTATGCGCTCGCTCCCAGAAATGTGACAATTTTTTCTTCAGCTCTTCTCAATATCACCCTAACAGAATTAGTGAATATTCAATCAACCTGCCTTTTCAAGGTAAAAGTAATCCTTGCATGATGAAACAGAATATCTGACGAGGAAGCTGCAGCAAGAGATCCGGACAGCGGCCAATCGGCAAAATAGTCCATACTGCACCTACATGCGTTCGTACATAGCCTCAGGGATTTTCAAAGTTCGGCCACAATTTGAGTCGCATCACAGTGCCTAGTGTTACCGAATACCCAAGGATGTGCTGGAGATTGTGCATTTACTAACATTCTGAAGCTGGCGAGGATAAGCCAAGCGCTATACATGAAGCTCCCCATCGGCCCACAGGTCGTTGAACTACCAACCGAACCGCAATGTTATTCGTATCCCAGCGTTTTGCCGGGGCTGGGTATGTACTGAATGTGATTCAAATCATGTGCTAGCATCAGACTGTCGTTGCGTCAAGAGCTAGCAGGCGTAACTTAGCCAGTCAACAGGGTTTCTTCTTAACAAATTAACAGCGCGTAGCTAAGGGGGCATGATATTCGGTCGCCCCCTTCCCCCTCTCCCCACTGGAGATTAGGAAAAAACACTTTTTTTAGATCAGGGTTACTTCTGTAACCCCAACAATTTACCAAATTTGTTATTCAGTGACTTTCATTTTATCAAATGTCATCAAAAATCCAACAAAATTTCTCTGCCCTTCATCGACCCCAACACTGACATTAGTAACATACATCCAGGTTTTCACAATGCTTTTCATACGAAACCTTGACCATGGTTCACCCTCAACCAAAATGCTAAAAGGCTTAATGATTACTTGACTACTGGCATTCTATAGCCTTCTCGTTGAAACAAGATTTTTGACTATGATTACAAAACAATGTGGATCATGTCTCACTATGAGAAACACACTACGCCAGGTATTGAGTTTTCCATCCATCCAGTGAGGTCAAAAGGCGTGGATTCAGGGGGCGGGGGTGGGAGATTTCCGGCATTAACCCCCTCTTCTCCCAGCAGATATGTCATTTTTTACTTGTCAGCCCCAACTTTGGTGTGCATTGGTCCGGGCCGGCGAATATCGGCTACTTGATATACCCATACGTTTTATACCCTGTTTAGAATTCTTCATTTCCCGGATTCCTCGCAATACGCCGGCCGGGTAGACCTGTGATGATGTCAACTCATGACTCTGTTCTAGATGCACAGAATTATTGAAACGTCCTGAATCATTTTCTAGAAACTTGTCGAACCAATATCACCATAAATGTTCCCAAAATGAGCCTCAGATTGCACTAGAATGCTTCTAGAATCCTACAGCTTCCAGTGCCCTAGACCGGAACGTACTTCGCACTGCGCGCTAATGGTGTGTGCTGCGCACACATGTGGGGTCCTGTTCTTGGTATGGTAACCAGAAGTAGCCCCCGCCTACATCATACAACCGCATTGCATTACTAGGTCCATTAATATTCCGAGACGTCTGTTATGATGCACAAATTTATGAATCGTCTTGGTAATGGTTTCTAGTTCTCATTGTCAATCGATATCAGATAAAAGTTCCAAATGAGCTCAGATTGCATTAGAGATCATCAAGATCCGGAGCTCCAGGGTCCTAAGGCGGTGCCATGGACCCACGCAAAAGGTACAACGCACATGAGGTTCGCGACGCGCACATATGAATTGATCTGTCTATACCCGATCTCGACCACGTGCGAAATATCGCCCCCTCCCTTGGGGAGAATCTCTATCCCCGCTGGTCAAAGTATTGTCCATAAGATGGCCAAGATCACTTTTTACTCACCATTGGGAATTGACTGTATGTGGTATCGTGTTATCGTATTTATATACACGCTTTCTGAATTCTCCAAAAATTGCCCTCATTTCGTTTCGAGACGACTTCTGAACTAACCCATGTTGGCGATAAATTACTTTTCACAATCTTTCTTTACCCAAGCAAATATAGGTCTTGTTTCCCATCAGAAAGCTGAAAACCCTCATTTAGCCTTCATCCGGACATTTACTAGATTCTCGATTCACATGGCGAATATCCCCCCTCCCTTTGGGAAAATCGTCGCTGAAATATGAGAGGCAAACGTACATGGCCTCTCATAGGCGTGATCGTGGAAGGGCGGGGGAAGGGGGGGGGGTGGGCTTACATTCCCCAATATTTGATGTTGATGGATGCCTATGTGAAAAAAAAAAAAAAAAAAATTTTCAAAAACTAAACCCCAAGAATCCAGGCATGCATCTCCCAAAAAAATTATTAAAATGAGGGTAAGCACTGAAAGTACGTACAACGGCCATCACACGAAGGCATAACACATGTATTTCCATCAGATTACCTGAATTTTATGTGAAGAAGGCAAAATTGCTACCAAATTTGCGCTGCCGGCGCGCGCTGTTCTATCTTTTCCGTTACACTGTATAATATAGTGCTGCCCCCACCAATGCTGGCATACAACTTGCATTCTCCTAACACTTCCCCATAACCAATGCTTAGAGTTTAAGTCTACCTCTAATCTGTGTTTACTAAAATGGCTGGCGTTGCCAGCCTGCGGGCTGCTTCTATTGATGAAAGCATCGTGAGCATCGTGAACATCATGGTGAAGACTACTCGATTGACATTTGCCACTATATATAGGCGCGAAGGCGGCGCAAAACATGCAATTCTGATCCTGTGGGATTTTGACACACATTGACCGGGAACAAATCTGAAATTCTCGATCTTTTTCAATCGAAGCCCGGAAAATGCACACATTCTCCACGACAATTGATGTTCAAGCAAATTTTCTCACTGCCATAAGGCCGGGAAGTGCTGTTTTCTTGCTGCCTTCTGGGAGTCTAAAACGGTATTTTTTTGTTCTTGAATGCTACGCGCCATCTAATAGTGTCGCTCGGCTTAGACCATTAACCACTTCTGTCCCCCTCCCATCCAGTATTTGACACAAATCGCCGCCACTCCCCCCCCATTTTTAGCAATCAGTGCGGTTTACTATGATTTCAATTTCACGGACAGTTTTCGACATGTAGGCCCTGCATGGATTTTGCTGATGTACAATGTAACTTGCGATATGAAGGGCAAGTATGGAAACTTGTCAGATGGATTAATGAGAGGATTCATGTAAAGATATTGATCATCTCGATTCCATCGAATATGTATTAAGATTCCGATAGATGGGATATTTTTATCTTTTCAATTAGAAATTGCAGACATGAGATACATATTTCAGACCAGTTGAACAGTTACTGCAGCTCAAAACACCCCGTCAAGTGCCTTTTCCGGCCATCTGAAGGGTCTAAAATCCAAAATTTTCAAGAACGCTATACGGACGCGCACAACCTATGGTGGGCGCTATCGCTTAGATAGTGTTCGTACCAATAATCTCCCCCCTAAAACCTGAAGCGAATCTACGACAATGGCATGTTTGTGGGGCGTGTCATCGTGTTCATACACACACACATTGACAAATAGAACTCTTTCATGATTTCGCAAAAAATTCTCTCATTCTACATCACAGGATCAGTCACTCAGGAAAGATTGGTCAGGCGTTTCGGGACAAGCTTTGGGTGACCCGATGTGGCGAGAAATCTCACAATACTTCTTTGCAAATGACCCAATGTAGGCACATCAAGAGGGCAATATAGTTCCGTTTCCCTAACTTATTATAAGCCGCGGGTTATGCTTCCACCCGAGGTGCTTCAGCTGATCTGAGGGATACCTTCTGTAGTCGGAAAAATTTGTAGAGGCTTCAGTTTTGGGTGTTGAAGGACACCGGCGAACCTCGCCTGCTCTTTTCGAAGAGTGCTGACGTAACGAGGGCAGGGTGGAATTCTGCTCCCAGATCGCCATTTAACGTCCCCATCCGACAATACAGAGTGTACTTCATTCGTGCATCCACTTTTTTCTACACGAGAAAGGAGCGGTGAATTCTGTGACGACACCGGGGTTGAACCAGGGAACCTCTAGGCATTTGTTTTCCCTAAGAAGCTATCACAATAACTTTTACCCTTGATCTGTTCATTTATACTGTACTCGTTGTGTGTTTCTCAAAATCCAAAATGTCCATCCATTTCAGAATGTTTCCCTTTGTTCTTCCTCCAACAAAATACACGAAAATGCCGTGTCGGTCATCTTGGAGGTCCTCACCGACAACGTTTTCTTGTATTCTCCGCGCCAACCTCTGGCGGCGCTCCCCTTATATGGTTAATCATATTGTACCACCATGCGTGCCCCTCATTTCCCGACCCTCGGTAACCCCCATGACCACCCCATCTAGAAAATCCTGGCTACGGCGACTTCAATTATGCCAATTAGTTTCGACATTACTAGTGTTAGTATAACACTAGGTTGACGCTGTGCCTGACTACATGCAGCTTGCTGAAAACTAGATGAACAAGAACCCCCATGGATCAGTGATTCCTTTTGGCCACGCCACTGAACGACTGAAAGAACGTTCTTGGTTCATGCCTTCATAATGGGATGTAATTAAACCTTCGACCTAACTCGAAACAATTATGTCATCGACTCCAAATGGCAGCGGCCTTCGTGCCAAGTCTAAATGTTTGTACATCATTTAATTGCTCACAAACTTTCAGATTTTGACCTTTGACTGACCCTTCGTTGAGATTGGACAATAATAAAAACAATATGGATCCCTCTACACTACTACGCCTTGCGGAAACCCTCCGTGGAATATAAGAGTTCTCCACACATTGGCTCGCACATTCAGTAGGGCTCCTCTTCTCCGAGGCAATCCCCGATGCCACATATGAAATTTCTATATCATTTTGGTGGTCAGACCTTTTGACCCAAAAGAAACAGCAATAATTTTCCTTTACCCACATGGAAACACTTCGTGCCAAGTAGAAGTTTTTTTTCACATTTCGTTGCACGGTTCTCATGCCTCACATTGTTTTTTGACGTTTAAACCACTGTTTTGACCCCATGTGACCTTGTAATCCGGACCTCAACCAGTTGGGATCATTACTTCAATGGCAACACTTGTGCAATTTTTATGTGAAGTAGAATCCAAGAACAAAATATCAGGTTTTGGTGGCCCATACACCCACAAATGAGTGGAATATGTGGATTTTTCTGGCAGGCTCCATTGACTGCTAACGCAAAGTGTCCTTATGAAATGAGTTTCGCACGTTGCCTATAGTATAGGGCGTAGCCGTTTACTTTCAAATTTAGGCTGGGATCTGCCTCGTGAATTTCCTTTTTTCCGCTTGGCTGGCAGAAGGTAACCGGGACGTTTCAGCCACTACCATTCGGTCAACCAAGCCGCCAAAAGATCGTTCATACTGGGACAGGATTTTCAACTGTCCCATTCATAAACACTCTTCCCTCATTACTCTATGAAAATTTGGGGGGAAGGAGAACATAAATTACTGTGCGTTAGAAGGGTTGCTTGGCATTATATATATTCCATCAGGAGGCTCAGTGAATATTCGCCGTTGAAGCAAATGGGATAGCAATTCTGCACGAATTATTCCGCAACCCTTGAATGTCAAGAAACAGTTTAACAATAAACCCAGACCCTTATGTTTCTCATGCATAAGCCAGGTAATGATGATTTGGAAATTGAGAATTGGGGAAGTTGCGGGGTATTGAATTGTCATGGTGATTTTTTTTTTAGCCCAAACAAGCTGCTGATTGAGCTTACTGTATCGAGTGACGCATTTAATTATAGGCCCATAGTCAGTCCATTTATCCATACAGTCACGATCTGCAAATTGCCAGGAGTGGTCAATACTGATTGCTGACCTGACCGAGATCTCGTTTGCCATTTCACACCAGAGATGAAATTTGGTTCATCCGCTCAGTTTTCGAGAGCAGTGGTAAATTTTACGTGCTACATCGCTTGTTATTGACAGTAGCAGCAGAAGGTAAAGTACCCCTTCACCCTTAACTGCCAGATGCTAACAACAAATCAGTACTTACTATCAAGAATTCCTAGGAAATTCATCATAATTTGACAAAAAATAACATGTTTCATGAAAACCGCAGGGACACAGGGAAGAGACATATCTCCTCAAACGGGACCGGGATGGTCAGAATGCATTTAGTAGTAGTAAATGACTGCATTGCAAATTTGATACACAAGTGTAGCAATAGTTTGCAATGCAGTAATTTGGAGGGAGGAGGGAGTCAGGGAGACAAACTTGGGCCAAGAGGAAGGCTGTAAAACCTTTAGCACCCACACCCTTCCTATTATCATTCCTGAGACCCCCTTAGATTCAAGACCCCCTTTGAATTTGTGATGAGGGGGGAATAACCCCCACGTTTTGGGTTTGAAAACTAGCGTTAAACGGGTTTTATGGTCCATTTATTACTTGTTTACGCGAGGGCCGACATTGGAAATATACACGAGAGATTACCTGCCCTGTTGAATTTAAAGGGGAAGAGCTGCAATGATGCCAGAGGCGGGTGCGTCATTTACTGACATCCTTTGTTCTGGCCATTACAGACACGCCAATATCATACATCACCAAGATGTCTTCTTCCACCAACATGTTAACATCATACGTAAATCTACCTCAAACTTCTGCCGCCCGTGTATTTTTGTGTGTAATTGTAGTACATTTGTAAGGCACTTTTGTAGTGCTTCGTTCGTATGCACTATATACGAATGCTGAGAATTCTGTGCAAACATGCACTGAATGCCGGTTACTTCATAAATTTCATAACAGAGTTGTGTAACAAGGCTATCAGCGAGTCAGAGAAGTTGGCAACTTACCCAACTGACAGCATATCTTCTTCGGACAGAAACTTTTCAATGAGCTAGCTTATGGGCAGTCAAAGTTTTTGATGGTGACTAATGACTTTGTAGTTCAGGTCAGTTATTTATTCATTAACGAAGTCAGAGGAATCATGTAGTCATGACAGCGTGTGTGTGTGTGATGCCCAGCTCGTTCACACAATAACTCATGTACCCCATGGGAAGTACATCAGTGAATAAATTCAGCAGTAGTCTGGTGAGTCCGAGACTGTCCGACCGCCCAAATCCCATAGGACGACCAGAACTTTACAAATATAGTTTGCAGGTAGTCCTGATTGAAGGGATTTCAGGTTGTGGACCACTAGACGAAATTGCTAAATGTGTTCACTGAGTACATGGTCCCGATTCTTTGAGGTCAGGCCTAAGGTCAAAAGAGGTCAAAGTTGTAAATATTGTTATTACGATAAGTTCAGAATGCTTGGTCCAATAAAGTTGAAGTCGGATTCGTAACTCTGTTATGGGGAGTACATGAATCCCATTGTTTTCAGTGCAGAACAGGGTCAGTTTTATGTGAAATAGAGAACTGTAAGAAAAAAAAATAATACTAACTTTAGCAATAACTCAACCCCACTTGGATATATGGGATTAGTGTGAGCTTTCTTATCGATAGAGCAAACCCTAATGGTTTTGACAAGATGGTGTCATTTTCCGTGAGAAATGTCATACGTTTGCTACAATGAGCTGGTACAATTCACCTTTCACTATTGTCTGGACCATGGGTTATCAGAAACAAGTCAAGGAATCACTTTGCCAAATTGAAAGGATTCAGTGCCAACTGCCAAATAAGTAGAAATGAGGCATGACACCATGTCATACTAGCTGTGGGGTGATCAAATATGATGTGCATTGAAGAGAACGCAGTGGATGACACAGTGGCGGCGGAAGCTAAGATTAGGGGGGGACGCCAGACCAAAACTTTGGATGAATTGTTGGTGTTACTATCTAAGCGTAGCGCCCCATTGGTTGGCGCGGAGCGTACCTGGAAATTTTGGGTTTGACAAACTTCCCAGATGGCCGGGAAACGACACTTCCTGAGCATGGGATTGCTCAGATGTACCCAGTCATTAAAAAGTGGGGTTATGTCTGCAAAATCGGAGTTATCAATAAAATGTATGTATGAAGAATGATAATGCACACCAGATGGATGGATTGGAAGACAGCAAACTCCCGCTGAGGGAGAGACCGGTGGAAAGGGAGTCAACACCTCGCAACCCCCCCCCCATCTACGAAAAATCGATCCTTCCTAATAATGGTAATTATGATGCTCACCCAGGTAGTCCCTTTCCCGCCCCCAGTTGGCCATCCCACTGTGGTTCACGTGGTTAGCGTATCGGACTTGCAGTATGTTAGGGGTTTAGGTCGACTCTCGTAGGTGGGACTAACCAACACTGGAAAGATTAACATTTTTTAACACTTTGGTTTCCTCGAATTTTACAATAGTTGCCCAACAACTAAGTGGAAAAAATTTATTACGTACGTTAAAAGACACCAAAAGTGGGACAAATTGGTGTATTTGAAACGTAATAACACATATGTTTCATAGGTGATGAAGTGTTGTAACAACAAAGGGCATTCAAGGTTTGCAAAAATGTCGTGTTGTACAATCGCAACATATCGGTAAGCAAATTTATGCAATTTTAAACAGCAAGGGCGCAGCCACTGTCTAAAAGTTGGGGGCCAAGAGCAATTTGGAAGGTGGGTCCGAAGCAGTGATGAGGAACATTTTGTGTGTGAAAAAAATCATGATGTATGGAGGCCTTACCGAAAGTTGTGGGTCATGACCCCCATAACCCCCTAATGGTTTGCGCCCTTGTTTACCACAGTATACAGTTTGATACATGAATCATCATGTTTTGGTGTCTTTTTCCATTTGAAACGTACGTAACACCTAAAGCCGTTACTGCAAGATAGTAAACGATAAAGTCATTCACATACATGTCATTGGGTAAATTTCTGCATGTTCATCATAAATCTGAACAAAATCAAGCATCACTTGTCTATTATTAAACTAAGGACTAAATCTTTTCAAATGTCCCACTTTTGTTGTCGAGTATTGCGGCCTTGTACATACATCGGTAATTTTTTTTTTTCCCAATTACAGATTTCGCATACAAGCTGCGAATTATGCAGATCCCTGGCGGCAACGGTTCGATACCGCAACATTTGTTGAACTTAGACAGGATATTTGTTTCACATTTATTTAGCCCTGTTATAATACATTGTCTATATTTCATAATGTTCCGCAAATCGATAATGATTGATAGGTTTTATTGATCGATGTGGGTGTTAATTTTCAACTTTCAGTCTGGTCAAATTTTAGGGGGGGGACCGGTCCCCCCCTCAAATTTTAGGGGGGGGGGCGTGTTTACCTTGAAGATTCTTATAAAACTCCGCGGAAATGTTTGCCACTTCCAGGTGGACGATGATGCAATCTGGTGCCAATGTGCCACACTAAAACAGGCTACCGCGCAGAAGAATTTGGACCAGCTGGGGGGGTGTGGTTAGGGGCGCATTGCATATCGCGATCCGCTTCCTCGGTTAAATTTGCGTATCACCTTCGTCTGGAGCCGGTAGGCGGTAGTGCTTTACCTTCCAGGCCTTCCGGGGCCTTTGCCTCTTTTCCTGTTCTCAAATTCGTGACTATCAAACCTTCTCTTGAGTGTGTTCCAAGATATATCCGAGACGATGGTGCGATTTACAGTGTTCTGGAGGTCGCGCGCATCGTTACGACTATCATTACGGAGACAAGTGTAAGCCTACCAGGCTGTTTCACGGGAAATAATTATAACCATGGCCCGCACGCAATTGTGATATATTCCGGTATCAAAACCCCTATAGCCTAAATACAGGCTCACGACTCGTTCGAAATCACGCGACAGTGTGGATCATTGTGCGGTCTCATAAATGAGTCGTGTGTGGACTTGTTCAAAATTGGATTCTTGCAGTTAATGCAGAGAACATATCAATCCGACCAAACTTTTTGATATATCATCGAGCGGAGGGCGCCAACCATATTTGGTGTGCATCAGTGGTTCTTCCACAGTTGGTTTAGTGCGTTGGAGCCAGGTAACTGTGTATAATAGAAGCGTATGAGACCAGCCCTGCATTATCCCCCGAATCTTAGAGCTTTGCCCGCAGTTGATGGGTATAAGAGGGAAGCATACATGCGGAGCGCGCTGGAAAATCAGACTGCTGGGTTCCAAATTCAGGTTTTCGGGCACAATGTCCGGACTTTCCCCTTTCAACTAGTCCAGTTTTCAACCCATTCGTTGGTCGATATTTTGTCCCAAAATTTTAGCACTCTCTGCCTCCCTTCTTACAACCCAATCCTTGATGTTCATATAACTGGCAATGGCCAGTTTCAGTTAACCACAATAATCGGAATCACTCCCTCAACAAACCCAACGCATACTGCACTCAGTGCACGTATTCTACTAACATATACAACTCCTGCCCAAAGCTGGAATCTGCACGTCCTAGATTATAATGATATACAGAAATTTTCGGCGTTTCATCTTGCGCAGTCATGACTTATGAGGACACCGCGGGCAGGAACAGATACCTTATTCGCGTAGTCAAAATTGGTGATCAAGCAGATGAAAGTTTTTTTCAAGCAGTAGCAATTGTCTTGTGTACTTGATGAGATCAGTAATATTTGGTTTGAAACTTGAGAGACAGCGATTTGTAATATTTTCTGGAGGGGGGGGGGGAAATCTCCTTCCTAAGCCTCCTGACCGTCTGATGATGGGTTACTAAGGTATGCATCATCTGCTAGGGGTACAGTGTGGGAGTTGTCCGGTTGCCAACTGTCGGGTCGTGTCCCAACAGTCCCCCCCTCTCAAAAAACATGTATATATATATATATACGCCCCTGTCTACAACGTAGCAGATCAGAGAGGATGTGAGTGTATTAACCTGAGCTTATTTCATTCTAATTCCGTTATCCATGGTAGTCATATTGCGAAGGTAGTCTCATTTCCGTCTTCAGTGTTGTTTTCTGTTGCGGTTTTAGTTGGATTCGATTATCTTCCTCTCTGAGGTCGAGCGAGCGAAAGAGAGAGAGAGAGGGGGAGCGATTTGCTAGTTACGGATAATAGAAGCACTTAGAGGTGGCTATATAGTTTCCCTCCCCCTGAGTGTTCTACAAATGAATGCCGCTAACCAGTGGACCATGCACTCCCACTGTCAAATTCATTGGGACGAATATGACTATGTCCACAGCAATACTGAATGTTGTGAGAATGTGACTAAATAAATAATTATGTGCATAACTCGAATAGGGCACTCCAGTGACCTGTTTCCTCACTTAACAAAGGTGCACCTCATCCACACGTTCCATTGAAATTCGAACTCTTTCACAAATTCACATCAGTCATTCAAATTAGGCATATTAAGTGAGCTTCGATGACCTCAACTCAAATGTTGGATTGCAAGGAACCGAAAACAGACCACATCCACCATCCAAGTCTCGTAGGAATCTGAGAAAACCTCGAATTTTCAGAAGACTAGATAAACTAGATGCTAGGATAGGTAGACTAATGTATCTAATCATAGTAACCTTTACCTATGTGTTAAATCACATCACCATGACTTCCAGGTTTGTCTGTTACATGTTGCGAACGAACTTAAACAATGAAATATTTATAATAGGCTATCAACCTAGTGCCCAATCAGTAACTTTCATGACTAAAATATGATAAGGTCATTTCCGCTCAACCCCGATTCCACTGACAAAAATTGTTCAGATCTTATCTTATGGTTCCGGAGAAATTCTACTTACGAGGAATGTGCCGTACACACATGAAGACCCTCACTACATACACAGACAAAACCACGATTGATCGTGAAGTGAAGTCTCTTCCTGAACTCATGTGAGACGAAAATGGACAATCCGCATTTTGAACTCCACCTGTACATTTTCGCTGGTTTTGGTGCTTCCATCCAAGTGGACTCACAGGCGGCTTGTTTGCTTCTGCAGAGATAACGCGTTTTGGTAACCTGGTGGCTGTAAATGTCACCACACATCCATGCAACCATTGTGGATTGGGATGGTGTGACCGTGACGTCAGCATCTCTCTGAGGGGGGCCCCACAATATGCCTGATTAACGCAAAGAAATCACATTTACTTTATCTAAAACAGGATCCATCGTAATTTCTTTGACATAATTCCCAGAAACGACTCAACGATTCATTGCGTCAGTTCCGGCGTCGTTACAACAGGCAGAGGTTTTGCAGATCACACACTCGCCACAAAGTCATGAGTCATGAATTCCATGAATGCCATGCGAGCAATGTAACGAAATAGCTTTATTATTATGGCGCTCGTACCTCTTTGTTTGGCGTTTGTGACCGCCGCTGACCATCTTGCAAAAGTAATCTCTTTTGGAGTTGCGTTAGCAGAGTAGAGTTGAATTGTCTTAACAACGCGCACCCAGCTGCCAGCTGCCTGAGCTGCCAGCATTTGACGGCCTGAGTTTTGTAATATATATTGATGATTGCATTTACGAAGATATTTTTTCCCCTCCATTGAGGATGACCTCACTTCGCGACTGCAGAGCACGCAACGAGCAGGCACCTCCTGTTGCGTCACTGGCATGTCCGACATGTAAATCAGCATTTTACCTTTCAACTGTGCAGATCGTTTTCCCTGCGTTAGGACAATGCCACATCGAGTGCTTACTTTTATCTTTTGGTGTAATAATAAAAAAAACTCTTATCGTATTACCATCGCAATCGGCAGAGGGATATCCCCAGATCCGCCGCCGGCACAGGTGAACGGCCCTGGGTGACCGCTAAAATACCCCAGATCATGTCAGTGTCAGCACATACCCTTCTGGAACATCTAAGTATTCGTTAGGTACCAGGTCAGGATCCATCGTACCAGCAGGGAAAGATTCCAACGTACAGTCTGAGCGAAGACGACAAAAAACATGGCATTGTTCAGTGGGACAGATGGGGTATAATACATCAAGTAAAATGAAGTCGATTTCCAAAATAATTTTGTTCTATTATTACTAAGAATGGGATATTAGGATGGGAACAACGTGGCCAAATTTTGCAATTTGATGCTTTTAAGATATTTCGAAAAGTCGGACACTTTTAAGGACATACTTCGAATTCCTAAAACAAAGTGAAAAGTCACAAAACATCCGGTAGTTTTACCTATGGAGAAGCAAACCCGTTGTTTTCTGCAAATTTAGATGATATTTCCCATATATTAATCAAGATGTTCAAGAGGTTATAATGAATAACAAGGCCTATATCGGACATAACATAAGGTTTTTCCTAGGCCATTTGAATGGGGTTGGCGTCATTTCAGCCCCTGAACGGCCGCCATACTGTAAACTTTAAACAAGAGCCAATCACCGGAGTTACATTTATCCTCATCGGCATCACGAAAATGCAGTCATTCCATCTCCAAATATTTTTGGCCTCATCAGGCCTTGATTCCTTACCGGTATCATCCGGCCCCTGGAGGTTCAAGCTGAGTGGGTGACAGATGTTGGACGGTGGGAGAAGTATAAGGTTTAAAATTGTTTGCTGGGTTGGAGACTCGATTTGTCCGGTAGATGTTGATCGGGAGTTTCAGTCTGTAAGATAAGCCTAAAGCGTACGCGTGTTCCTTCCGGGTGCGAGGGTGGAGGCCATAAGTGCGAGGGTTAACAAGATTGTTTGGACACTAATACCTCCGTGGAGCAGCCAGATTTCCTTATGAGATCCGATTTCAAAGTTTGTTGGTGCAAGCTGAATCTACTAGGTCTGAAGCCGCGATTTGTGGTATTCTCCCCAGGTTTGACGGTCGGTATGCTGATAGAAACATAGCGGGGCCTCTACAGGGGTGTTGGAGTTAGATTGCGCTGGGTCAGGAAAGCAGTTTGTGGACGTGTCGTGTTTCTGGGGAAAGGAGGGATCTTTTTCGCTGAGACCTGTCTTCACCTTAATGGTACTGGGGCCTCGCTGTTAGGGAAGTTGGTTACTTTCTGTGTGGAAGGATTGGTAAAATACTAATCCGGGGGCCGAGCTATCAGGTTCCCCTAACTGAAAGGGTTGTAAATATTAGTCCTTGCATTGTTCCTAGGCCTGGTTGCAAGGACCATTGGCGATAGGATATTAGCAAGCTGCATTTTTTCTCCGCTAATGTTCGAAGTAATCAGCATGAATTTGTTTTCGAATTTTGGTCCAGGAACTGAAGCCTGACGTACCGTAATGGAATACAGAGTCTGGCTACCAGTGAATTTCCTCAGCGAATTTACGTTCCAGTTATATTGCTTATAGGCAAGATCTGACAGGACTCGGCTCCGTGGCATGGGGGTGGATTTTTGTTGTATGTGAAGTCCGACTTGAATAACATTGAGAGATCAAGATATTGGTGTTAGTTATGTCAATTCTGTTTGGTGTAATTCCTCCAACGCTATTCATGTATCTCAGATCCTGATCGTCGGTGTTATATATCGTTCTCCCAACACCTGAGAGCAATACTCGCCTCTTTTTGACATGCTTTTCAAAGTTTCTGGTACGCGTACCATTTTATGGTGATTCCAATTATCCCGATATTTCTTGGTCAGATAGTAGTAGTGGTAGGCACTTTCTGTCTTTTTTATGTTACTCAGATTGTTTCCTTCGCAGCATTTCATTTTGCCTCCAGGAAGCTAAACTATCATTGATTTAGTCTGAGTAGTGATCCAGTTTCGGGATAATGGTAGAATTTTCTGGTAGCTTTGGTGGCAAGTGATCACGATATTATCGCTTCGAGGTGTCTGTTCTGCAATAATGTCGTGAGTGAGTAATTTATATTGGTCTATTTCTTAGAATTTGAATCTGATGGATTCCTGGAAGGGTTTCATTGCATTTAACGAGTTAATTAAAGTTTACGTTCCTTGGAAAAAGCGTCGCTCTAAGAACAAAAGGCTTCTGATGGACTGATGTGTTTCTGGCTCGTTAAACGTAAGAGACACTTTTGGCGACTTATCGTTCTACTGGTTCTTTTTCTTATTTTAAATCGTTTCAAATTCAACCATAGGGGCTAGTCCAGAACGTTTAATTTCAGCTAATCTCGATTCGAGAGCAATTGCCTATATATAAAGGATAATCCTCGTGCTTTTTTTCGCTATGTTATGGGTAAGCAGAAAGTGAGACAGCAGTGGCGCACTGTTATTGTCCCGATCAGGGTAATACAACCAGCAATAGTCAGTAGATGGCTAGCGTCTTAAGTCAACTATTTCGTCGTATCCCTCAGAAACTTGGATGATTTCAATGACCTTGTGGTAGGTGTTCCCCATAATCACTATCGGTAATATAGTATGTTCACCTATGTATAGGGAAACTGCAGCAGCTCAAGCTGTTAGGCTCTGGTCCCGATGGAGTTTCACCCCTTCTTGTTGAGATCTTTGGCCGACTAAGTTTGTCTGTTCCATTAGCAATTATTTTTCAATAAAACTCTGCAGGAAGGTATTGTTCGCGGATGATTGGAGAAAGTAACGTTTCTCCAATTTTCAAGGAGCAACCGGTCACTTACTTTAAAAACAGCCCAAGTGAGTATTACTAGTGTTTGCAAGTTGTAGAATCCATCCCGGGATTCATATTGTCGGTTTTTCGAGGAGTATAGGGTCCAATTCGGGTTTCTCAGATGGTTTCAGGAAAAATCGTTAGTTGGTTGACTATTCTCTTAGAATGTATGGAAGATGTTAATAGTTGCAGTGACAAACGGCAGTTCGTCATGATTATAATTTTCATAGACTCCCAAAAAGCTCTTGAATTGAAAGGTTTCGGCATTGAGGGGAATGTCCTGGTGATTGTCAGGGGCGCTTCTCAATAGGAACGACGACCTTGTCATCAAGGGCGTCGTCTCCTGGCAAAAAGTTCGACTAGTGGTGTTCCAGAAGGATTCGTCTTGGGGCCTTTACTTTTTCTGGGGTATATTGACGATCTGGAACAATTAGTACATTCCCGAGTTAAAAAGTTTGCAGGCGATACAAGTACCAGTATGTGAATATTTGAGGTTATTATTTCACTTTTGCTCTGTCGAGCTCACTTTTAGAATTATATGCATCTTGGAAACAATTTTCATTTCCAGGCAGTGTTCAATGCAATTTGGTTGCGATATAGGAAACACCTATTCCGTTTCAACAATTATGTGGTAAGTATAGCCATTTCTCCGAAAATTTTGGCATATGTACGACGGGACGTTGTGCAACTGGACGCAAAGTTCCCGGAAATCCACCGTGAAGGTGTGGGCAATCAACACGAGCTTTGATGGAAACACGTCTAATGGTTGGGTAGCCTGATCGACGGTAAATGGTTGAACGCCACAATTTATCTTCGTCACAGCCGCCCTGTGGCGTTGAACGCATGGAATACTTGATATATTTTTAAGGGACAAAGAAATCATTGAATATTTCGGCAGGCGCGGTATTCGTGGCGAAATTGAGGATTTTCAGGCGATTACGTAATAGTTCTGACGTCATATATCCTTATGACTCGTTTTTCGGGCGATTACGTACTCTTTCTGATGTCACTATAACCTATGACCCGTTTGCGGGCGAGTACGTAATCGTTTTGACGTCATTATAACCTATGACCGAGGTCATATTGACGAAACAAATAACAATAACAACAACAACAAACTAATTAATAACAATCAACAATAACAACAACAATAACAACAACAATGTCGGACCAGCACAATGACACATTCGTTAGGCTTGCACGCACATCGTACTTGGGCGCATGCTATGCATGCCATGACTGCGCTTCTGGTATGTACAGTGCGGGATTCGAAGGCCATTGAATTGAATTGAATTGAATTACCAAACAGTGGGTTACAATCCCGCACGCGTCAACAGACAAGTTCTCGGACTTATTAAGCGGTAATAGTCTATTGTAGGCGTTAGTTACGGTGTCACCTATCCAAGTAGCTGGAGTGAAGGCTCCGACTTAGGATTAGTTTAGCCGAACGTTAGGCCCTCAGCTTACCGCCTAGCCTCGCGAACATAATTTACATTACAATCTACAAATTACGGTTATACTCGCCGCAAGAAAAAGTAGGCCTAAAAAAAAAAAAAAAACGAGAAAAAAAACAAACCACTATCATCCCAATCTCATCCGCGAAGCCTTACTTAGGACTATATTAATGGTTTTTGTAATTGTGTAGTAGAATATGAAGCTGTGAGTGAATGAATAGCTAGGCTTGTACTTGCATACGGTTGTTACTGCCATAATGTTCTCACATCACTGTCCATTGTGAAAACAGGATGTAGGTGTGGCACGTCAGTCCAATGAGTGACGAAGTTGACAGCCTACAACAGTCTATGCCTACGCTATAATCTTTGCTGTGGAGTCACCTACAGGCTGAACAAACTTTCCATTGTGGCGCCCAGTAAAATATGTAGCTTGTCTTTCAATTACTTTACAGTACATATAAAAATCCAACAAGGCGATTAAGTTCTGTTTTTTATAACTCAATTTTTTTCCGGCTGACAATGTACGTCAAGCGTAACATTTGCTTCCAACGTGTGAAAATCCCCAATTTTGATTGGTTTTCTTTTAAACACCTAAGAAAAATATTTTGTTAATATTATTATAGTCGTTTCTTAACATCAAAGAATATGGTAGTTAGGACATTGGAAATAGAACCCTTTTGGCACTATCAGGTGTTGTTGATGACATTTGTGCAAAATAGACACTGGAACCAGAGGCCGCGCAGAAGGTATACCATGCTAGGGGTCGGGTATGAGGTTTCTAGCATATATCGATCCGCTTTCCTCGTCAATTTTCGATGTCACTTTTGTCAAAACGTATTCCAGAGGCGGTAGTGTTTTCAAACTCAACACCATCGTCAAGACGTCTTCGTATTTGCTACTCCATTTTACAATATTTTGCTCTTCCTTTTTCGTTATTTCTTTTTCCTCTGTGTGTGGTGTGTTCCGTGTTCATATTTCTGTGTTGCGCTGTTTGGAGTATTTTTAGCGTGAGGGTTTCCTTTTTGGGGCTATTTTGGTTCTAGTCCTTGGTTTCTCCTCACTAGCTCGGCCTAGCTTTTCTGCCCTCTCCGTACCTTTCCGTTGGCTTTTCTTGGTGTGTTATGTTCCTGTTGCGATTGGGAGCGTTGAGTGGGCTATTGTGTTTGTATAATCCTATTGTCCCTTTTCGTCTCCCTTTTCTTCGGTTTCTCTGCTCCGTGGTTCGCGATCGGTAGCCTCTGGCATTCTTTCGGTAGCATTGTTTACACTATTGATTTTTTCCGTTAGCGAGTTAGTGTGCTTGCTTGTTATCTGTAAGCATATCTCGCTTGCTGCTTTAAGTGTGATTTCTAATCTGCTTTCCTGTTTATAGTGTAGGCCTACCTTAGTTTTTTTAGCCGTATCTTAGTTTTCTTTTATCAATTTGACCAATTAATTGTATTCTTGTTTGAAAAGTGCAACAGTGTTGAAGTGCAAAGTTTGTTAAATTAACTTGTGAGCATTTTGTTTTCTTCTCTTCTCTCTCCCCCTCCCCTCTCTCTCGCTCTGCTGTGTTCTGTAGTCTTTTGCACACCATGGAGGGCAAGTGGGTGTTTTGCGTGAGCTGCAAAATGTGGGGCGATTATATATCTGGAAATAGGAATTAAATATTTAGAATGTCCAATCTACATCGTTTACCACGAAGCTTGAGGCAATGACCCCTATTGGGGCACTTTGGAAAACTGAAATGGAAGCAAGGTCCTCTAATCTATCACAACTCGTTGTTCCCCATTAAGAAGCCACTAACGAATTCACTTGATGCTATTCCCCTCAATGCCAAAACGTTTTTAATTTGAGCACGAGGGTGGTCTGCAACAGTTACGCAAGAGGATAATAGAGTGTATAAACTATCGGTATAATTTTCCACATTTGGTCCAAATAAATGATGAAATAGTAACAACGTGATAAAACTCAGGTTTTATTCAGCTGTTGCCCAGCGTCCAGCGTTGGGCAGATCGAATGAAGGACGAGAACGCCATATTGCGTACGTATTTCCTTGCAATGTAATTTCCTTGATAGTGTTTTTCGATCCTTGACGAAGTCGGAGGAATCTTGTCAGTCATGCCAGTGTGTGTGTGTGTGTGTGTGTGTGTGTGTGTGTGTATGTGTGTGTGTGTGTATGTGTGTGTGTGTGTATGTATGTGTGTGACACCTGGCTTGTGAACACAATAACTCGACCCCACCTGAATGGAGGAGGCTCATACTTGGTATGTGTGTTCCCCACGATGGGTACATGAACCCTATTGTTTTGGGTCAGGTCAGTGGTCATCAGAGTCAGAATGGTTGGTCTGAGCGATTCACATTTGATGTGTAGCTTTCTTATGGGGAGTACAGGAACCCTATTGTTTTGGGTATAGATCGGGGTGAATTCTGGTCAAAGATAGGAATTTTGGTGAAAAGTCAATAATTTGGCCAATTTTGCTTGTTAACCGATAACTCCAACCCCACCTGGAATGGAGTGAGCTAATACTACTTGGTATGTCGTGTTCCCGTGATGAGTACATGACCCCTATTGTTTTGGGGTTAGGTCAGAGGTCATCTGAGGTCACCAGAGTTCAAAGTCTAAAAGCCTTTGTGACACGAAGGTAGGCAGAATGGTTCGGTCTGATCGGGTTCAAATTTGGTGGGTAGCTTTTATTATGGGGAGTACAGGAACCCTATTGTTTTTGGTAAAGGCTGGGGTGAATTCTGGTCGAAAATAGAGAATTGGTGAAAGTCAATAATTTGGCCAATTTTGGCTGTGAAACACGATAACTCGACCCCACCTAGATGGATGGAGCTCATATTGGTAGTGTGTTCCCACGAGGCGTACATGACCCTATTGTTTTGGGGTTAGGTCAGAGGTCATCTGAGGTCACGGAGGTCAAAGTCTAAAATCCTTGAAATTAGTGTGTAGCTATCTTATCAAGAGGAGTTGTCAGACGTTACGTTCCCACAATGAGCTGGTACAATCTCCCATTTGTCCCTTGAGTCTGGCTATAGGTTGTCAGAAAGAGTCAAGGAATCCACGGAGCCTTGGTTTATGGTACTTTTCATCCTACACTGGAATTGAGCCAGTATTCCATGGGCATGAAAGCCGTATGCAGCCAGACACCATGACAGCCAGATTTGTTAGGAAACGCACCTGGAACGAGGTACAGACAAGGGGTTGCAAATGCGTTTGCAGAGATGACGAATATGTTTCATAGCGGCAAAAAAGCATTTCAAGGCAGGCTGGAAGACACAACTATCACGTGTGTAAACGCTGTTATTTAATACATACTCTCAAAGATTCTCTATGGGATATCTACCCATCATTCAGCGTCCATATACAATAGCTAGATAATAGTGTCCGCTCCAAGCCAATAAACAGATTACCCCTCTCTGAGAGAATGCCCTCCTCTGCACTCAGTCGCATCCCGTATCTGCGCCTATGGAATCCTAGCTAAAAGAGCAACGGTAGTCCAGGACAGTGGATGTCAATATGGCTGGAGCATTCTCGTTCGCTGTTATAGGTTTCCTGTGTACTGCCAACACTGAAGACGGTGCTTGGGAATCGAACTTCCCTAAAAAACGTTTGAAACACATTATGAACCCCACACATCGACCATTATTTACAGTGGGCCTCAAAATTGGGAATGATATTTAACGTCGGGTTCAGCCGTTAAACTCGTTTCCACAGTGCGGCCCAAAACGTACCTGTTGGTGTTTCAACTTCGCATATACTGGAATGAGGGGGCCCCCCCCCCTACATGCTTAAGTGACTACAACAGTAATTCACCAGAGCCGAAATTCACCCGCCTGAGCCGATAAGACCCTACCTACACACGCAACAACGTAGGCCTGTATCAACCTATCAGCCCCTACGAGCAATGAGTTACTTCAGGATCTCGCCCTACAACACCCTACAAATTCATAGGTGACTCCAGAATCTGCCTCTAAAAGACCCTATAAGGGAGAATCTCACCATACAAGCCCTACAAAGCTATATGTGGTCACGCTACAAGGCCCTACGAGGCAGTAAGTTACTCCATAATCTCACCTACAATATCCTACAAAGCAACGAGTTTCCCGTATCTCCCCCCCTAACTGCCCTACAAGACCGACAAGCTGTAGGATGACTTTCAATAATCTCATTCTTAGCAAGGCGGGGGAAATGTCATTAGTGATCTTACTCGGAGTGCACATCCTGAAGCGCATCCTGGATAAGAAGAGGAGGAAAAAAATGTTCTTGTTACCCTTGCTTTTGGATCTATTATGACATTCAAATCAGGCTAGGTATCTGGCATGTTGCATTTCTGTATATTATATGCATTGTGTATTACTCATGTAATAAACCATCAATCACTTTTTGGCAATCGAAATCTATGAAATTATGCATTGCGTAATGTGTATTGTGTTGTGTTTTTGTGGTGTGTGTTTCGCACAATATTCAAAGCATGTATCAAGTTCATAGTTGGTAGGTTTTCCTCTCATTAGGGAGAGACTTCCATAGTTCTCTCTAGCAATTGTAGGTCATGCGGGTCAATCTTTGAAAGCTTTTCTGCACGATACCTGGTGACCTAACAGATAGGAAGTTGCAATTTCGTGCATGGATTGTATATATGAATATGATGAGTTCTATTTTTGATAATGTCGATCAAGGTCAATCACGGTCCTGGAGAGATGTTTCATATATCCCAGTAACGAAACATTCAGGAGAGTCAGCGGCATGGAGAATTTCGTTCGTCCGTGCAAGCTACAAAAAATGAAGCACTTGACCTCTTTCATCATTTTAAAACTCATTTGACCTATTGATCAAGACGGCTTTGTGACAGCCAGACTCGTCTTGTTGCAACTACCCAATAAGTCAATTGCACAGACGTAATAATACTCCTCTATCACTCGCTATCTCCAGTTATGGTAACAGAAATTAAATAGGCCCTATAAAACACTGATCAATTTCAAATCTTCATATATCTTGGCAATAAAACATTTCAGAGAGTTGGCGTTATGGAGAAATTTGTTCGTCTGTGCAAACTGCATATTGTGACCTACTTCGACTTCCTTTGACCTTCTGCACTGACATACCAGGCACTTTCATCATACGATATTCCAGTAATGTCCACTGTGAAAGGGTTTTTGGGATTTGTTGAGGAATGAAACAGTTTAAAACAGTTTTTAAAAAAGTTTCGTGTTCGACATTGACTTCTCAGCACTGAAACATAGCGATGAGGGAAGTTCCGCCCGTCTGTGTGGCTACCACTGAACCCAACTTGTCATGTTCACACAATTGTTCAAATTGCATAAGTCTATTAAACCAGTTAACATAAATTCTTCACCGAGGGTGGCCCCATAGCCGGGCTACTGTGAGTTTATTGTTGTCTCATATTCAGTCAAGGACACACAAATATACTTGTGCTGGCCCACTAAGTTATTTTCGAAGTTAACTGATTCATTAGGCTGGGGAACAAACCTGTTCATTTGTTCACCCAGCAACCTTCATTTACTAAGCAAGGGGTGCTGAGCCTAGACGAAGAGGAAACAGCCATGAAGCCCATCCTTCCCCCCCCCCAAAAGAAGGCCCTACCTCCAATACTTATTCTTCTGATTTTGTTGAAGAGCCAGATCGGGTATGCTTACATGTTGCAATATTCAAGAAATTTCTCGAATGGAAATCTTGGAAGGTGAAAATGATAAGGAGGTCGCGTGTCAGGCACCTTGCCCACTCCCCACCTCCGACAAATCATAGTGCCCCCACCCTGTTAGGTAAGTGATCCTCTCATCCCTAATTGATAGATTGTTGTCTGCCGTTGGCAAACTACCCGTTGTAAAATGTGCCAACATTACGCCGGAATAATTTGGCATCTGTATATTCCCTCACTTGATTTTTTAAAGGTGTGCTTTTGGTGTTCAGGATCAATGGAGTCCTGCTATACCTCCTTAAAACCACTGAATGATCTTCGAAAGCAATTACAGACAAAAATATCTTCTCTACATCTGGTCCATTACATTTACCCGCATTTTAATTGTTTAAACTTCAAACGTCCCATCTCAACAGTTTTCAGTCAGGTGCACGTTCGGTGCTGTTTTGGGAGAATGCTCTCCCTTTTCTCAGTCAGTAGGTATAACCCCTCTGCATACTGTAACTAAAATCCTTATTTACTATAGTTCCACAATTCTATCATTTCGTGGGTTGGGGTGGTAGAATTTGCCCATAGTATTTCGTATGGTGAATTCCATGGAAAGTCTCAATAATTGATTTACAGCGAGCGTTAAAGAAAGTGAAAGTGAAAGTCGTCTAGCACCCACTCAATATATGGCTTCGATTTGGGCATTGACGGTCACTAACTGTGTCAATACTGTTTTCAATCTTGGACTGAATCAAGCTTTTGAATAATACATCGAATATCCGACAGTGATTGCTCAAGCAATAGGCAATAGAACCCCCCAACTATTTCCGGAAAGTGGGGATTATAGGCACGATGTATTATCCGCATATGGGTAATGACCAAGAGAGAGACGTGTTACTTGAAGCTCAGATTTACAGTACAATCCTGCCGTGTTGATTTTTGGTAATTTGAATAATCTGCTATTGGCCTCTAGATCAATATTCCAGATTTTAAGTGACCTTGAAAGTCTACTCTGTTACGTAAGTTGGATATTCCTCAAAGAAATGGCGGAGAACATTACGCATACGTTCTTGTCTTATGTGTATATGTGTGATTTTCTCACTAAACCTCATTTTCGGTGTCAAGACTTTAGCCCTCACCGTACTGAAAAATCGATAACAAAATATGTATTATTCAAGTGTAAAATCATTTCTGCTTACCCCACACCGTGACTAGTATTATTAGCCACGAAGACAGACCCGCGATTGATTCGACGCCATCATTCTCCCTCTGTAGCGAGATTTGAAATGTTATACTGTCTTCCTAGCCTGTCTGTTCCTAGTTCTATCTGTAACATTCCCCATAGATCCGTGAGACCCGATAAGATGGGTCCATAAGGCAGCTCGCCAACCTTATATCGCTTACTGTGCCAAACTTCTTACTGATGATTTACCAGACATTAATGAAAGCTGTTTGAATTTGTTCCTGGTTAAACATAATTTTTATAATATAAATATTATCATACGCCTATTTGCATACTTTGAGAACCAGGTGCATGGCGACAATGTGAAGTGGAAAGTCCTCGTAGGCCCACGGAGTGTAGAAGACATGAGCAAGGCAACCCTGCATATATAGGTATGCGTCATACGGAGCAAAAAAAGAAGCAAGGAAGCCTACGTGGATAGACCTTCGAGACAAACACCGCCGTGTTTCGACGGCCAGATATTAATCTATGACAATAGACCGCCTCTAAAGATAAACACACCGAAATTCTGGTGCGGATTTTATGATAACAAAATCCTAATAGAAGAAGTACGATTCGGCATCAGCTGAGAAATCCTTTGACCTTGATCTCCATATGTCTTAGCAATCAATAACCATTGTTACTCAGTTTGGTAAACATCCATCGAAGAATAACTAATTGAGAGAGAAAAAAGGCAATTTTCCATAGTGGCCCATTGTTCCCCTTTAATGACCATATGGTAACCCTTATCTCTTACTGGGAACTCCGAGGGGGAGGAAGGAAAACGGCTTATCGCTCCGTCAACGTTATGTCATCGTCTTCAGTTTGTACTTGGATTTTACTATTTACATTATTTATACATAATGAATGCATATTTGCATTAACATGAGAAAACGCCAGGTGGACCGACAGACTGTAGACAAAGTGAATCGAAATTCGTGGAACGAGTGATGGAGGTATCACATATCATGTAGCCAATTATATGGGCCTCATTGTGCTTCTCACTATATGCGCAGATTGACGAGGTCTTAACAAAAATATGTATTATTCAAGTGTAAAATCATTTCTGCTTACCCCACCGTGACTAGTATTATTAGCCACGAAGACAGACCCGCGGATTGATTCGACGCCATCATTCTCCCTCTGTAGCGAGATTTGAAATGTTATACGGTCTCTAGCTGTGCTGTTCCTAGTTATATCTGTAACATTCCCCACATAGATCCGTGAGACCCGATAAGATGGGTCCATAAGGCAGCTCGCCAACCTTACATCGCTTACTGTGCCAAACTTCTTACTGATGATTTACCAGACATTAATGAAGCTGTTTGAATTTGTTCCTGGTTAAACATAATTTTTATAATATAAATATTATCATACGCCTATTTGCATACTTTGAGAACCAGGTGCATGGCAGACAATGTGAGTGGAAAGTCCTCGTAGGCCCACGGAGTGTAGAAGACATGAGCAAGGCAACCCTGCATATATAGGTATGCGTCATACGGAGCAAAAAAAAAAGAAGCAAGGAAGCCTACGTGGATAGACCTAGTCGAGACACCGCCGTGTTTCGACGTCAAGATATTAATCTATGACAATAGACCGCCTCTAAAGATAAACACACCGAAATTCTGGTGCGGATTTATGAGAACAAAATCCTAATAGACGAAAGTACGATTCGCATAGCTGAGAAATCCTTTGACCTTGATCTCCATATGTCTTAGCAATCAATAAACATTGTTTACTCAGTTTGGTAAACATCCATCGAAGAATAACTAATTGAGAGAGAAAAGGCAATTTTCCATAGTGGCCCATTGTTCCCCTTAATGACCATATGGTAACCCTTATCTCTTACTGGGAACTCCGAGGGGGGAAACGGCTTATCGCTCCGTCAACGTTATGTCATCGTCTTCAGTTTGTACTTGGATTTTACTATTTACATTATTTATACATAATGAAGCATATTTGCATTAACTGAGAAAACGCCAGGTGGACCGACAGACTGTAACAAAGTGAATCGAAATTCGTGGAACGAGTGATGGAGGTATCACATATCATGTAGCCAATTATATGGGCCTCATTGTGCTTCTCACTATATCCGCAAATTGACGCGGGGGTCCTTATGAAATGAAGCAGACGATGGTGCGCCGCCTGAGCAGTATGTTGCAACAGGAAAATCTCACCCTCTGGAATTTTTTATAAAGAGTTTTGAAAGTCACACTTTCAAATTGAGATTTTTTTGTTTTGCACATGAGCTCCCAGTTCCATGGAGGCGATTCTGACAAGGACAGTGCGGCGCCACGGGGGAGGGAGAGGTGGAATGGGAGGGGGGGGGAAGGCCCGTTCCCCCCACATGATTCTCCCGGCCCTTACTCTTGTCTTCGCCACTTGTCTTTCACTGCTTCAAGCCCGTAACAGGTGGCAAGGCAGCTGCTGCGAATCTAATGATGTGAGTGGCTAACAGTTCCTTTCAGCCAAAAGAGAAACGAAACTAAGTGCAGGGCATTTGTAAATTAGATCGCGTGGAAAAATAATAGACCCTTGTAATGACACGTAGTTCAATTAGTTCAGATAGTAGAACGTACAGTTACAATGGGATCTTGGGGACTCCATATTGGTAACAATGGCTTGCCAATATACCCAGTGATATGTAGTACTGGTACCATTTGATTGAAAAAGTTGCAGGTCCATATTTCAAGACTCGGTACCTTCAGAATAGACGCTCGGGAAGTGCAGTTTCCTCCAGCCACTTGGAGAGTTCGAACAGCCACAAATTTCTTTCACGCTTTGCAACAACCAATAGTGGCGCTTCGCTTAAATAGTACTCGAACAATAGACCGCGGCGGGAAATTCGCATTATTTCTCGGCAATTGGAATGAAAAGGAGTGGGGTGCTACGTGGCAACATCGGGTCCGTTGCATTTGATATTAGTTTCTGTACCAATGATGATTCTCGTTTTTTTTTGGTATAACAGTTAAAACCAAGTGATTATGATCACTCGGTACCAATATTCATAGAAAAATTTTCACATAAATTTGCAGATAGGAGGTCCATATTTGAAGGCTGAGTACATGCAGAATAGGACGCTCTGGAAATGTGGTTCCATCACTGGAGGAGTCACAAATTTCTCACTGTTTACTGTTAACATTATTCTATCTTGAACCTTTTATTAATGCATTTTTCTCGCAATGCCCTCGACCTTCACAATTACACAACCACGATACTTTTATGGTAATGTGCACTCCTCTTACCTAATAAGCCCGATTGTTTATTTAGTTTTATGCAGTGGGGTGGTTGTGATTATATTGCTCAAATCTTGACAACAGCTAACGAACAAAGAGGCGTACACATTGTTGAGAAATCGGTAGAGGTCGATGGTGACCTTGATCTGATGAGCATTAAATTAACATTTGCATGTTTTAAGGTTGGTTTCATTTTAGCATGAAAATGTCAAACAATTAATCATTGGAATTAAGCGGGTATACTTCTGGCCCCACTAGGGAACGAGGGGTGGGGGGGGTGGGAGGGGGGATCCCAGTGTCGGTTGCAGTATTCTTCTTACTTGAAATGCTGAAATCGGACGACGGTAATTCACACAGTTTCGGAAATGTGGTGTGAGACTAGTGTACCAGTTTAGGTCGTAACTGCGCATTGAACCTGAAACTCAGGGGCGGATCGAGGAACGTGATCAAGAGGGGCGCTGTATTGAATGACGAAGGCCCAAAAGTGATGACCACAGTATTCTCCTGCAATTGAAGAGGAAAATGACGGACCAAATCAATTTTCAGTCTGCCCCCAAAGAAGCAGGGTGGGCGCCTGGGGCTCAGATCCGTTAAAGTTCAAACCCGCTGACGAGAGTCGTACTCACGAGGGACGATAATGGCTTTAGAACCAACTTGGAAAAATGAATTGTCGACGATAATGACACTGGTTACCTAGCAAATAACATCCATAATTTGCAGCAAAGATCTAAGTATATACTCATAATCCTTCCTCCCACCACTGACCACCCACATCCCTTCACCGCAATGGATAATTTCAAAGAGCAAGCTAACATTGTTGTAACCTTCCGGTCGGAACGGAAGGCCTATCTCAGACTAAAGTCATTCCACGCTGTCATGCTGATCTACCTTCTGATATTGATGTTGATTGGAGTTGCCGCCATGGACTTAGTTAGGGGCACCGCCCATAGCCAAGAGACAGGCGAACATGGTCATGGTCAGAGAGACGAGAGCGAAAATTGCCGTGAACGTATTCAGGGATTCTGAAGTGGTTTCTTCTTCTCCATCACTCCACTCACTGTGAGGAAAACAAGAATTTATTATATATTTCAATGAATATTTAATTATTTCGGTATATATTATATTGGTATTTTCGAATAATCTTAGGCCTTTATGGTAAATTAAAAATCCGCTAATGATTTTAGAAATACCGACTTACAGACGGCTGCAAAGTGAGGAGAGAAAGAGAGAACCCTCCCCCATTTTTTTTTTGGAGTAATGTAAGTAAAGAAGAGTAATAAAGAAAGTGATGGCAACTTAGTGTTCAGGGAAGTGTTTGAATCCTAAACACACTCATAGCCGTTTCTATAAAGTATATTTTCTAATAGAAAAGAAACCGAGACATCTGGAAACCAAACACCCCAAATTTGGGTGTTTATATCATGCATGCCTTGATGAGATATTTCAATTCACTTTCGAAAATTTGTGGAAGCCATGACATCCGTGGTAGAGGGGCGATGCAAACGCCGCCCATGGACCCTATAGAGTAAATACTGCATTGTTGCGTCATGATGAAGGAAACACGCAAAACGGTATTCACAAGGGACTATTTAGACTTTTATCTTAAACATCTTGTAGGTGTATATTGGGATCCCACTATGTTTTGTTCGGTACCAGATTTTCAAAAGCACATGTCTAACATTGACTTGCATTACAGGGCAATGGTCTTCTCCTCGTATGTTCATCAGGCAAACTGTGTAATGGCTGATCGTGCCTTATCGGTATAAAGTCGAATCGTCGAAATCCGATCTGGGGTTTCGGCTGTCAAAATGTAATAAACAGAAAGTACTGAAAGTCCAGTCATATTTACATGGCTATTGGACTCAAAATATAACCTCATTCACAAACACCGGAACAATCCTGTAGGTGATTGGTATAGTAGCCTCCAGTGAACGTACCAGGATCCTATTGGCGATTCTGTCTCTAGGAGATGGGTCCCTGCGCCATTCTTTGTACGTTATGGTAAGAATGTACCACCGAAACGCATTCGGAACCCCCGTCAGAGACGCACACCAGAACAACTTCACAGTGTGGCTCCATACCTGAACGGATAGGCAAAATATCATCAGAGGTAGGCTAATGTTTGCTTTATATATATACTGATAAAAATGGTTCGTATAAATACGATAAACCTACTGATTCTTTTAATTCTATACTTTCATTTGAATTTACGCGTCAGGAATCTCCCAACAAGGGAAAGCCAGAGGGCAAAGCATTGTTAACTTCACATGCCTACAAGATTTCATTGGGATAATGGTCGTTCTTCATTATGGGGGAAATCGCATGCAGTTTGAACTTCATCCATCCAGGTGAGGTCTTGTAAATGCTAGACTTAGCCAAAAAATCACAATATCAATTTTTTCCTCGAGACGGACCCGTTTAAAATAAAAACAACAAAAACAATTGGGTTGTTGTCTCCACATAAGAAAGCGCGTACCAAATTTCAACCTATTCGGGTTCGGCATTTTTTTCAAAAAGATTTTCGCGACTTCGACCTCTAATGCCCTCAGATGACTCGGAACGACCTGAAACAATAGGGATCGTTGTACTCATTATGGGGAACCCATATGCCAAGTTGAGGTCATCCATCGAGTGGGGTCGGTTTTATGCTATTCACAAGTCCCCCATTCCTCCACGAATGAACCTGGTTCTGCACAAAAAACAATAAGGTGCTTGTACTCCCATAAAAAGCTAGATAATCAATAACAGTGTGGTACTCAGAATGGGAAGCCACATACCAGGTATGAGTTATGCTCTTCAAAGCCGGCTAGGCGTTACTACATACCGCAGTCCATAGATACACAAGCACGCCAAATACGTCCATGACTGCATTGATCACTCCCTGACTTCAGTCAAGGATTAAAAAAAATGGTCGGTGAATCGATCGAAAATAAATAGGACATACATATTACCCCAAGACGATACAAATTATGTAATAGAGTGTTAGTGATCAGATTATTCATCAATGGAACAAATCATACTTCACCAAGTAATTTGCCACGGTGAAATGTCAAGGCCCATAATCAGTTTATCTGATTGCACCACAGTTTCGAAATAGATTTACGATTTTCGGTGACTGTCCTGAAACACGCTGGTGTCACTGTAATCCTGCAGGGTTGATCACGGGCAATCCCGTATGTTAGTGACTCAGCGAACTCTCTCATGCGTCATACTAATTTCTCGTTTCGAACCTACTCGGTATGGTTTTGCACTAGCGAATGGACGAATCGGAAGTCAGGATTTTCAAAATCAGCTTGGGTCGGTGTCGAGGGGTAAAAACGGAACAAGAGCATCACAACACCACAACTGAGGAAGAGATAGAAAGTGGCCACAAAAGACGTTCTGGGACAGAAAGAACACCACCTCTCAAATTTGTTCAATAGTTGCGGGTTGAGGAAGCCACACATGCACGTATTGGATCATTGGAATGTCCTGAGCTGAACAACGGACAACACAGAGCTCAATAAAACCAGAGGCTACAGGCTGAAATCAATAGCCCCTGTGACTCACAGGGAACACATGTAACAGGTTTGAATTTGACTGGCCCAGTCATGTCTGACTCGAGCCAAAAATTGACCCCTACTGATAAGAAACTGGATATCGCATCATGTGGATGTGGTAAAATTTGGATTTTTCAATTTTCAGACCAATCAAATCTGCTCAACAGAGAGAGAATAAATAGGCCTTAATTTACTAGGCATTTTCATGATAAGCTGGGACGAGGAGAAGTACCAATAATAAATTGACCCCTACAAACTACAAAATAATTAGCTTTCAGTACTCATCATGGGAAGCAACCCAGGGCCAAGTTTGAACTTGATTACACCAGGCATGTTGGACTCCAGCCTTGTTGGAAGGTAAAAGTGCCCGAATTACCCTTTTTTAAGGCATTCTCACTTTTACCCCTCGAAGGGATTTGTTACGCTGGTACTGGCTTTGCCAGTGAAGAGTTCACCTCTCTACTAAATCGTCGTAATTATTGGTGGTTGTGACAATTGACATGTACACGAGATGCATCCAATCCTCAGAAGATCGAAGGAGTGTCCCTGATGGACTTGAAAAGAGATTATAGCTATGTAAACAATATACTTATGTACTTGCCCATTGCTTAATATGGGATACACGATGGGATCGTCGTCATTTGAGTGGGTGTGTGGAGGGACAGGTACGACGGTGGATCTGCAGGTTCCCCGGAGATCTCAGAAGTTCTGCCCTGAAGTATAACTCAGACCCCAGAGACACAATGACTGGATATGCAGATGAACGCTGGCTGTTAGCAAAATCTCGTATGATAGAGAAGCATACTGGAAGATACCCTTCTCCTTCTGACCAAGATTTCATTGATGGTTGAGAAGGGGCTTGTAGCTGGGCGGATCTTCGAATTCACAGGTGACTGGGATCTCCAGGTCCATGTATTCTACGATGGCGTTGCTGTTGTTATCATGTTGAGACCTTCCCCCCCCCTGCAGTCTGGTAGTAACTCAAGTTGTAGTTGTCCTGGAATAAATCATAGTGGAGAGAAACATGAAATCTACAACTGACGTGTCGTAACTTCCGTGAGGTATGTCGTTGCTGGTGGGAAGCCCGGTGGGTAGATGTTTAGTCACGACCGGTCTTTATATAATTGCGGAAATATATTGACGTCTGGCGCTTTCTATCCTCGCGGTCTTCTCAAGTCATTTCAGCCATAAGGCGTATCAGTGCGTAGCTAAGCGAGGGGGGGGGGGGGGTGGGTTCCCATGAAAGTTCGTCGCACCATGCCCCGCACTGAGATATGTGAGTGTTGTTTTTATATGTGAAAAAAAATCACGGTACTCTTACAAATACGAGGTCATGTTGCGCATGTGAACACGAAGAGGGTATATTTTGACAACAGTATTCCGAAAAAAAAATCTCGAGCTATGCGCGACTAAGGTGATTTGTTCCTGTCAAGGTATGATCTTCATGACGTCATACTGCGCAAAAGATGGAATTGCCTAAAATTTGGGTGTATCATCATAATCGAAGAACGTGCAGATTCCCAACTTAGGCAGGAGTGAAGTTGAGATACAGTACAATGAGTGCAGGTGGTGGGGGGGGGGGGGGGGGTTATTCCCAGTGGCTGTGGTTGATTGAAACCGCCCACTCCCATGAGTCTAGATGGATTTATACCAAAACATCAATTGGGTTGGAAAGTATGTAGGTAGAGTATATCTGTTCCGTGAAAAATAGGAGACTAAGGGAGGATGACCAAGCAAGCTCATTTTAGCGGCTCCGCGCGCCCGTCGCTTCCCATGTAGCATCAACGGCGAGCAAAGCTGCAAATCAGGGGAGTATGGGCTGAGTCCCATACGCTTATATTATAAAACATGATCATGGCTCCGTGAAAACTAGCTCACAGTTGAGGAGCCATTGGGAGGGCAATGTTCATCCATACAGTGGCGTATCCAGCGGCGACACATCGAATGACACCTAAAGTTACGCACATCAAATATGTGGCCCGCTTGATTAATGATTAGAATATAGATGATCATGTAGTTCGTGTCTCCGTCAGCCTACATTGGCTCCCAGTCGGAGCCCAGAATATCCTCCAACAAGGTGTGATCATAGTGAAGTTGTTGGATAACATCAATTGTTGCACTTTCTCTGGCTCCACCTACTTACTGACCTTATAGCACTATACTGTCCTGTCATAACTAGCTTACGCTCAGCTCCGACACCACCCGCACACAGAGCAAAAGCATACGTGGAAAACCCTACATCTGCTGATGCAGAGTGTCTCGTATGGCTCCCCGATGTGGAATATGTTGCGCACGGGGAGGGTTAGGGAGTCTGTTTCTTGGCAAACATCAAGTGTAATCTAAAAGACCCACTCGTATGCGGCGTGTTAGCGCTATTTTTATGTTTGCTGGTTGTTGTACAGCGCTAAGATCTCGAAGTAGCAGCGCTCTAGAAATAATTTACTTTCATTATTATCAGTATTATGATTGATTATCATTATATAGATCAAGAAGTTGGTTAGATTAGATTACGTCAAGGTGGAGCCCCGGTGCGAGGAATTTTCCCATCTCGTCCGTGAAGACGGGGGGATGCTAAAAATTTATGCACCTCAAACGAGGGCTAAGCCCAACAGTTATAAAGATTTCCAACCTTCTTATAGCGGAAATTGAGGAGGAAATTGGAAATTCTATTTGAAGCTGAAAGATTTTCGCGCGCCTACCTAATTGACATTAAAAACATTGCCAGGTCCTCGCTCGCAAGTTTAAGATCCAGAAGATCCATCCTCCTATCGTTCTACAGAAATACAATTCGCGCTTATAAGATAGGATACACAAGACCAATAGATTAACGTCATAATTGTTGTTACGTGGTGTCAACGACCAATTACTCCAGTACCCAGGACATTTTTCTGGGTGAAGTTATCGAGAAATACATGACCTTATTTAACAAAGGCGCCTGATGAGTGGATTGCCCACTGACGGAGTAACAGAACCAAAGCCTCTAAAACGTTGTATTTTATTTTTTTCGTGTTATCAATAAATCCACGCAGCACTTTTAAGTGTTCAGGGATATTATTGTTTAGGGGGTTGTAGCCGCCGACTCCGCCGCCGCCCGGAAACTTCAGGCGTTAGCACAATAATTCTTCAATACGTTATCCGATTGATCCGAAAACTGGGTAGCTTGATTCGGAGGGGGCATTGCTGCATGTCTTCTGCCCTTATTTTGCAGGTTTTACACGCAAAATTGTTTATCCGCTTCACATGAATGAATTTCGTGGGTGGGGACAAGAGTTTGTCCAAAAAACTAACGGTATTTCCAAGGGTCACCAGAGGTAAAATTTGCATTAATCAGCGATTTTCGACTTTGTCGTATTTAATCAAAAATAGGAAAGGCAGTGGACTCAGTTGGTCCTAAACAATAGTTAGGGCATTTTAAAGTCATCAATGTTCGGAAATTAGAACAAAAAAATAAGGTTTTGACCTAGAGAATAGGGTGCGGCTCGGTCAGGTTACTTGGACCCCCGTCAGGTAATCGGGGAAATCCTGGCGTCACCACTGCATAGGTTAACTGCATTAACTGCAAGAATCCAAATTTGAGCAAGTCACACACGAATCATTTTGACTGACACAATGAATAACAAACTACGTATTTGGACTGAGTAGCGCTGTATGTATAAGGGTTTTGCTACGAGACCATACATGAGGAGGTTGGGCAGTACTTAATGCAGTGCCCTGGACGATATGCTCGTCACGGCGGAGCCTCCTAGGAAGGGGCCCGGGAGGGTGGGCCTCAGTACGTCGTTGGTGTCCTATGGCCTGTCGGTAGATCCGGCTAGGATGCGGACAATGCCGTCGTAGAGACAGTCGGCACCAGCCCTTGATTTAGGCTGGCGGCTGCTGAGCGGGGGTATCGATTCATAGTTGAACGAATACTCTAGTACGAGACGGTGGATTAAGGTGGATTATGAAGGACTACTGTAATTTCTTCTCCACTTCACGGTTCTGCAGTTCGGTTCAGTAAATACAAGGTATCCCCAGACCGTCTTATCTGTGTGTTGTGCCTCTCCGGGTTTCTCAGAGTTTGCGTTCGATCGGATCCCAGACTAGGGCCTCATCGCAGTAATTTTTGAGTCAATGCTAATGACTGACTGGTGGCAGGAGAAACTATGTCCTGATGAAAAGAGAGTGAATGGAGAGTAGGTGAAAGGTAAACTTCACTACCCGGTTTAAGTGGCTCCGTAATGATAGGCGAAAACGTATGAGGGCTGACCTACATACATGTAAAATCGCACCGAAAAGAGACGTCCCAAATATTCGTGTAACCAACTCAAGAAGGATGATAATCCGAATTTGAGGAGGAAAAAAAGCGCGAAGACTAGAAGGGCCCGGAAGGTGAAACATACACTCCCGGAATTAGTTTGAAGAGTGATTATCGCAAATTTGACCGAGGAAGGGGAACGTGATATGTTAATGAGCCCAGGTAAACCCCACCCCAGCATGCGTCTTCCGTCTGCGCGGGTCACTGGTTCAGGTGTTCACCAGATTGCATCAACTACCACCTGGACAGGCAAAAAATTCCCGGAGTTACATAAGATTCATGCAGGTGAACGCCAAATCTTCCCGAAACTGACTGGTATGTTTAGGGTGCTAGATTGCAACCCAGTTGCCGCAAATGACAACAATTAAGAGGAATGGCTTATACTCAAAAGGGGGGGGAAGGCAACAAATAACAGCTGCCGGAAATGAAAATTGTTCACGAGTGCTATGAAAATGAACTTATATGAAGTGGAGCTTGGACAAAGCACAAGTGATTGCCTCAATAATTTAGCTATATTAGTGCACATTTCTTCGTTGATTCCCCCAAGATTTGGCCAGACCTACGCGACTCACGCGCGACAATAGTATAGTGTAGTCTATTTCGTGAGCCTACTGAACGTGAATGCAAGGATATTTCCGCTTAGAGCCGTTATGAGATGGGGCGATTATGCCTACCTTTTAAGACGAAAGAATGTGGCGGATGCCACTGCATCAACTCCTCGAAATAGGTCAGGAAAAGGAAAAACGCCACCGATGGATCCGCTCGCTTAAATGTGACATGCCAGCCACCTAGAGAATGGTCCACCCCCAGCGCCCCCACTGAGAAGAATCCTAGCTACGCCACAGGCGATATTCCAGAGGTGTGGATGTGGAGGGGGCCAGGATTCTTAAAGGGCAAACTCACTGTGACATGGACGATGGAAATGGGTTCCATTTAGAGGATAAATAGGAGGGTGTCGAAGTCGAGTCGTTGTGTTACATTTAAGACTGATGTTGACGTCATGTGGAGCCTGAAACCCCCCGAGCGAAGGCCTTTACGATGACTGAGACAAATTGTTTCACTTGCGATTTTTGTTTGTCAATAAAAATCATCCTAAATTGCAGGTTTGTGACATATAATGGCGAACAATTCTCTGATTTTACAGTCAGAGTAACATAAAACGATAGTAGTTGAACAGAGGATAGGGGTCTAGCATATGTGCACAACATACAGGGTCATCCATTGAAAATGAAATGTACATCGACTGCATGAAGAAATTTTAATACGACGTGCAGATAGATCACGATGTAGAAAACACAGATCATTGTTACACAAATGCGTTAGACAACCTCTCAGTAAGATGTCCAAAACATAAAATGTAACCTCTGCTGACGCCAAGTTCCCTCAACCCACTGTGGCAACACACGACAGAAACTTTGATGAGAACGCCTCAAAGGTTTCCATAAGTGTTTGAAGTAATTGATTTGAGACGTCGATGAATTACTGTGTTGGCAGCCCCCTATTTGCGTCTAAACGCGTGGAATACCTTCCAATACGTTCAAAGGACCAAAGTTTAATTTGTTTAATCTAACCAACTAGCGCCCTATACAAAACGATTGCAATGTGTGCTAGTAGAATATAAAGTTGGGGTGAATGACTAGGCTAGGCTTGTACTCGCATTAATGTAGTTATGGATTGTATTAGATTAGGCCTCGAGAGACACTGGTCATTGTGGAAAACATGCTGTAGGGCGTAGGTCACATTGAATATTTAAGCGTGGCATGTCAGTCAATAAGTGGCCAAGTTTGAAAGCTTACAGTACGGTCTATGCCTACGCTATATAATCTTTGGTGTGGCGTCACCTAAGGCCTGAACAAAACTTTCCAGTGTGGCGCACTAGTAAAAAGAAATGTAGGTTGTCTTTAAATTACTTCACGTAAGTAAGAAAATGCACAATAAATCTGATTTAGTTCTGTTTTTTCGACTCAAGAGGTTTTTGTCTGACGATGTAAGCATGCATAACATTTGATGTTTTTGTTCAATGTAAGAGATACCCAAATTTTGAATGGGTTTTTCACCAACACCTAAGAAAAGACAGCAAATCTGTATTTTTTTTTTTTCTTTTTCTAAGGTATATAGAACTGGACAACATCGTCCTTGTCATACAGTACTGCAATGGCCACACTGTAGGAGTGTGGCCTTAGATCACATTGAACAACTTTCTGTCAGTCTAGACAGTACATCCCCCATACACTTTCTCCAGACACAACGACGACCCCTACCCACCTACCATTCGAATGCAGCAATACCTAACAGTAAAATTGGTTCGGTTTACATTTTGGTGAGAATGTTGTCCCATCGCAAACTTGCCTATGTTGGTAATTGAGATGTATAAAATTCGCGCATCCAACGACCTAATTGTGGCATGGTTCACTTAAAAAACACTCACAGCTTCGCATGGGCCGCAACTATGTGTACAGATTCCCCCCAAAGGTGGTGACACTCATCTAAAATCAAGGGTAGGACAAATATGGGAAACATCAGTGGCTGGGACGATCTGCAATAACAGGAGTACTGTTCTCAACCACAAGCGTCACAGATATCCAAGACTGATATAGGAGGACTTACGCTACATTCAGTCATAAGGGACTTCCATATAATGTAGCTCTTTCTCAGTAAAAACGATTTGCCATCATTTTTTGGAGTTGACTATCACTGGGCGTTCACAACCATACGTGATTACCTTACGTGGGAAATCTCAGGGACATTGCCAGTCAAATGTTTCAGATCTGCGAGATAGCATTGATAATGCAAAAACAGTCCCCGGTTATGTCCATACCCAGATCCAATCGTTGCTTTTCATGTGCTTAGTCGTTAGGACTTTAGTCAACATGTTAATTCAAGTCAACATTTAATCCAGGAATTATAAAATTTTATTAAACAAAACAACCATGGAACACCCATGCGAATTGGTTTTGTGATGGAATGATGCGGAAACCCTGTCATTAGGTGAGAGGGCATTCTTTTAAGGTAAGGCATCCCTCTCGCCACCAAACATCTCCAGCAGGAATTCCCACTGCCAAGCTTACAGAGACATAAACTGATTCTCATGTATTTACAATTTGCGATTACATTGTACCGCTACCCAAACTTCCAATCTCATGGATTTCAACATCATTCGCAGGCAGCAGGCAATCAGATAAAACCTGTTAAACTGCCTAAAAGAATGAATACATGCATGCCACTATTCACAGTACTGCCGATTGCCCTAATGCTCCGAGCCTGTGCACTTTACTCGGTTACCACAACACTAACAACTAGAGTCTTCATCATCAATTCTGGAGAATCAATTTCCTAGCGGTGACATTGATGCACAAAACCATTTGCCCCGAAGGACATTCAAAAATTCCATTATCTGTCATGTTCATCACCTAGGGTTATCTTTAGGGGACACATGAAATTATACATGTAATTTTTGGTTTATGTCATTGCAGAAACCTAGTTATGTACAAACGTCATTTGGTAGTTTCGTAACAGTCTGATTTTCCACGGTGGCAGCACACTGGTGATATAGCCTTCCCCACACTGAGGGTACCTCCACCTTATAGAAGCGGAAAAAAAGAATAGTGAAGCCCGGGTTCGATTTCCAGCCGACCAGCACCGGGCGTTTTTTCAGAAGTGGCGGTACTTGCAGTTCGAGGCGTGTCATGGTCTTAGGTTCCTGGTCCACTGACGGTGAGCAGTGGCTTGGTAATTTCGGGGGGTTGTTTCGGGGGCACTTGCAATAGGCTAGCGGTCGGCCGTGAGCAGTCGCGTTATCGACATCTTCGCTCCTCAGGTTCTGAGAAAGTGGTCCGGCATCAATGATCGTCAGTCGGATGGGGGACGTAAAATTGCGGTCACAGGAGTGGGTTGGGATGGTTACACCCTTGCCATAATATTATGTGAGCACTAGTCGAGAAGAGAAGGCGGTTGTCGCCGGGGCTCATCCAACGATCAAAAATTCGGTTAGGTTCCTTGATGAGTCAAATTGGTGCATGAACCCGTAGCACGTAAATCAATCAAATCAAAGTAACAAAAGCCTCTTCTTTTTGCTTGTACGTTCAATGGAGTATTGCTCCATGGTGGGTTAAAGCCTGGATGTGTGTGAAGACCTTGAATACATGCCGAAAATGAATGTAAAGGTTGCAAGTGAAAAACATAAGGTGAAACACGATCAAATGAATTACCCTCCAGACAAAGAGGCATCGCGTGAAGAGGCAGGCTGTAGCCCACACTGGAAGACTTGGGGAGGTGCGGCCAAATTTCGTTGGGATTCTAAATTGGGATGTGCAGTAAAAAATTATTATAACTAGTATAACTGATTGTCACTTACAAACATGCCATTAACTCTCCATGTCGTTAGTTAGCATGGGGTGGAATCCTCGCCACACTTATTGTTCACAACGTAATATAACAGATGCTAATCACAAGGCGAGTCATACGAGCATGCTACACCTTTCATGAAGGACACCCTCTCCAACCAGTAAGACAGGTACTTTGATGAGACAAAGCGGATAGGTCCTTCCTAAGTTTTACTATTCGGGATAATAATTTGGGGTAATTAGCTGCTAGTATTCCGTGTTTTCAGACCAGAATTTTGGAGTGAATGATCGTCGCCTACCTTGTATTTTGTGAGCCGACTAACTATTTAGTAGTTTCGGTGAATAAGGGTCATGAAGTACAACTCTCATAAACGACCCCGAGCCCACAACTCCCAGGAAAGCAAAACATGAACCAAACCACTAATAATTTCGCCCGGATTCCTGAAAAATCAATCAAGACTGTTCTTGAACGCATTCACACTCTTAGAGAGAAACAAATTTCAGGAATAATTCCCACTCATTGATCCCTTCTCTGCGAGAAGAAATTTACGAATGTCCATCTGCAGCGCTTGCCACAAAGCTTGAGACAGTTGCCTCTATTTGCAGTAACAATTGGAAAATTCAAATAAGCAGGGGAAGGACAGCCCATCAGTCCATGGACAATTTGAAAACCCTGACTCAAGTCCCGCGAATCCGCCTCAGCTCATGGTATTAGACGAGACTCCCTAATCTTTTCCTCGTAGGATAATTTTTCAGACAGTCACTCATTTCTAGTTCCCTACGCTGACGTTTTTCATAACCTGCTTTTCTTTGCAAAGTAGGGATTTTACACTTGTATTCCGAATATCCAGGTGCGGTCTCAACCAGTTGCTTAAACAGTCTGACAACAATATCAGTATCAGGAAACTGATAGTGACGGTCTATCAAGCCAAGAATCCAATTACACCTTCTAGCAGCTCGGACACTGCTTGGAAGGTTTTCAAGACTAATCAAAACAAACACCAAAAGGCTCTTTTTGTCTGAAATCACCATCCCCTCCTGAATATTTTGGCATTTAACTTGAAGGAAGCGTTGCGATTGTGAAAACCAACATCCACAACTTTGCACTGGCGCCATTGAAAAACTTTTGCCAGTCGGAAGACCATGTGGAAATTATATCCAGATCCTTGACCATTCCAGCATCAAATCATTCGAACCGACCTCCCGATACAATTTGGTATCGTCTGCGAACCCTGGAATGAACAGAACCTTCAGATCGTCAATACAACGCCAGAAAGAGTAAACGGCCCGAGAACGATCCCTGGGGAACACCCACTAGTGCCTTATTGCAAGAAGACGACCGCCATTATACAACGCGTTGTTTCCGTATTATGAAGCCACTCACGATGCCACTTAATGGACATTCCCTCAATGCCAAGCTCCCTACTTGAGCCAGAACGCTCAGTCAAGAACCTTGTCCAAAAGCTTTCTAAAGTCAGGAAATTATATCAACACATTGCCTTGTCAACAGAACATGTAACATCTCCATAAATTCCAAGAGATTAGTCAAACACGAACGATTTTTTTTCCTAAATCCATGCTGAGAATATCTAATCAGACTATGCTCATTGAAATAATCAAACCATAATCCCGAATGATTGATTCCATCCGTTCAGACAACACTAGTAGACTGACGGCCTGTATTACAAGGAGAGACCGTTTACTTTCTTGAAAATAGAAACATTTTGCTCTCCTCCAATCCCCGGAACCATCCCTTCTTGCAGAGTCTTATTGGAATAATAGCAATGGCACAGCACAACTCGTCGCACAGGATTTAGTAGAAAGGAATCATCCGTCAGGACCAGGACTTTATACTTTTGAGCTTCTGCATTCCTCCTTTACAACCAGTACAGGCGAGCAAACAATCTTACCAATACTAGCGACGAAACCCAACAACTAGGAACCACACAGGTCACACAACAAATTATCCACGTCTCATGAGTCAAACACGAGAAAGATTATTGAGACCCAGCCATCTCCTAGCTATCGCTGATTGTAACTAAACCCGAGTCGGATCTATCAAGACATGCTTCCTGACTTTCTTTCTGCTTCCCCCTCCTCCATAAGACGAAATGCTCGAAGGATTCTCCTTTATATGAGAGGCAATCTGCCTCTCAAAATCAAGTTTTAGCACCAGGAACTAAACGCCTGGACAGCTTTGCTGACTTTGAAATGCTCTAGCTCCGACACGGACCCAGAAGAGCGATAAAGTCGCCCATAAATGTCGTTTACGTTTGATGGCCAGGAAAACTTCCCTATTCATCCAAGAAGGCCTCCTTGTTCTACTGGCGACTTTTCATCCAAGGAAACGTAAACTTCTAACCTCGTAACCTTTTCAAATGAAACCCTTCCAAGATTCAACAGCATTCGTACTTTCTAACAACTTCACATGACCATCTATTTCGCCTAAAAAACCTCGAAAGGCCATCGACATTGGCCTCCCCGCGAAACAAGGAGCAAGCTTACACTCTTGAGATTATTGGTGAACCGGAACAAGACACATTGAAAGCTAGAATATCGTTATCACTTGCAAAGCACCGAGCTTACCCAAGCATTCTACATTATCTACCTAGACAGAATCTGGATCACTGTCTTCACTGCCAAAACTAAATCCAAATATTATGCTTTCTGTAGGAAAATGTACAAGGCCTGAGAAAAGGAACAATCCCTGCGTGCCTTGAAAAGCCAGTCCTTACTGCCACTATACATCCGACCAGAAAATCTGGATAATTGAATCACCCATACTGATTTGTCCTCTTCCTAGAAACTCGAAAAGCAATGTAGGAAGAATAGAGTTTTTTTGTCCTTCAGAAGCTATTTGGAGAACGGTACACAACGCCAACTAATAAAGAACTGGGAAACCAGATGAGTTAGAAAGACTGAATTCACACCCAACAGAGTTGACAAAACTCACCCCAATATCGGCCTTCTAAACTATTCAGTCCACTTCTCACATACTAAACAAAACTAAACTCACCACCAATGCCACGTGAGAGTATCGGTCTATCTTGCTAAAACACCTAACGCAGGAAGGTGACTTCGGGCTGTGGAATATCACTGTTTTCAACAACCCACGACTCTGTAATACCAATGACTTCAGGCTTGTAGTTCCGGACTAAAATCTGCAACTCACAAACTTGTGTTCCTGATACTTTGAACATTACACAGGAAAAAGACCGCTGGCTAACTATCTATCGCTTAACTGTTGACCTCGGCCCAGACCTCCCCCTGCGATGCTACTATTAACCCCTGCCCTTAAGCCTACCGTACCCGAAACCCTCGCTCCCAAATTTAGTTTAACAACCCTTCCCGCAGACTTTACCAACTTTGCCTAACACGAATCCCCCGCCACCATTAAGGTGAAGACCGTCCTTTAGCGAAAGATCCCCTTAGCGAACAGAGCCTGGGTTTGTACTGCTTGCAATCACAGCTTTATAGCGGGCACTGTCAAGCATACGTAACAGTGTGTAGTCGTAGCAGTCTATATTTGTTTACACTAAGTAGGCTACCGTGTCAGTGGCGCGCCTAGCCCCCCTCTCACACGAAGACACCAACAAGGTCTCACATACGGCGTTCGTTTTGTGTACGCGAGTATATGTGCAATATTGTTGCACGTTGTAGTGGGTAGGCCTGTTCCCGTCAATGTACTGAACGCAACCGTTGCAAATCACTAACTTCGCATAAATGTCTGCTACGAGCCGGGGCACCGTCCAGACCAGGAAGATTCTCAAAAAAACGTGCGACGTTGGTTCCATTAGTGATAATGTTTTACATAACTACGCCTTCGCTAATATTTGGCGTGCAGAGCAATCGCAAAACAGTCGCCATGTTCTGAAAGTGCTCGCGTAAACTTTGCGACTCTTCGAATTTTCACGACGTTTTCGGACTCTTTCACTTATCTTCACTTTCTCATCAGTCTGTCACTATATATGAAATTCATGCCGCTCACAGACTCGCTAAAAAATACGGAAGTTTCTTTCTTACCCATC